>CACRXE010000005.1:0-449543 GCA_902685375.1 Neostethus bicornis | reverse complement strand
AGTTGTTCCTGGTGGTAAATGTAGTCCTCACTGCAGGGAGATGAAGTCCTCTCTGCTGGGACATGTAGTTGTTCCTGGTGGTAAATGTAGTCCTTACTGCAGGGAGATGAAGTCCTCTCTGCTGGGACATGTAGTTGTTCCTGGTTTTCAAATGTAGTCCTTCCTGCAGGGAGATGAAGTCCTCTCAGCATGGACATGTAGTTGTTCCTGCTGGTAAATGTAGTCCTTCCTGCAGGGAGATGAAGTCCTCTCCTGCTGGGACATGTAGTTGTTCCTGGTGGTAAATGTAGTCCTTACTGCAGGGAGATGAAGTCCTCTCTGCTGGGACATGTAGTTGTTCCTGATGGTAAATGTAGTCCTTACTGCAGGGATATGAAGTCCTCTCTGCTGGGACATGTAGTTGTTCCTGGTGGTAAATGTAGTCCTTACTGCAGGGATATGAAGTCCTCTCTGCTGGGACATGTAGTTGTTCCTGATGGTAAATGTAGTCCTTACTGCAGGGATATGAAGTCCTCTCTGCTGGGACAGGTAGTTGTTCCTGGTGGTAAATGTAGTCCTTACTGCAGGGAGATGAAATCCTCTCTGCTGGGACATGTAGTTGTTCCTGGTGGTAAATGTAGTCCTTACTGCAGGGAGATGAAGTCCTCTCTGCTGGGACATGTCGTTGTTCCTGGTGGTAAATGTAGTCCTTACTGCAGGGAGATGAAGTCCTCTCTTCTGGGACATGTCGTTGTTCCTGGTGGTAAATGTAGTCCTTACTGCAGGGAGATGAAGTCCTCTCTGCTGGGACATGTCGTTGTTCCTGGTGGTAAATGTAGTTCTTACTGCAGGGAGATGAAGTCCTCTCTGCTGGGACATGTAGTTGTTCCTGGTAGTAAATGTACTCCTTACTGCAGGGAGATGAAGTCCTCTCTGCTGGGACATGTAGTTGTTCCTGGTGGTAAATGTAGTCCTTACTGCAGGGATATGAAGTCCTCTCTGCTTGGACATGTAGTTATTCCTGTAGGTAAATGTAGTCCTTACTGCAGGGAGATGAAGTCCTCTCTGATGGGACATGTAGTTGTTCCTGCTGGTAAATGTAGTCCTTACTGCAGGGATATGAAGTCCTCTCTGCTGGGACATGTAGTTGTTCCTGGTGGTAAATGTAGTCCTTACTGCAGGGAGATGAAGTCCTCTCTGCTGGGACATGTAGTTGTTCCTGGTGGTAAATGTAGTCCTTACTGCAGGGAGATGAAGTCCTCTCTGCTGGGACATGTAGTTGTTCCTGGTGGTAAATGTAGTCCTCTCTTTTGGGAGATGAAGTCCTGTCTGCTGGGAGGTTTGGTTCGTCTTGCGGGGACATGTAGTCCTACCTGCTGGGCAACGTAGTCCTCTCTTTTGGGAGATGAAGTCCTCTCTGCTGGGAGGTTTGGTTCATCTTGCGGGGACATGTAGTTCTACCTGCTGGGCAACGTAGTCCTCTCTTTTGGGAGATGAGGTCCTCTCTGCTGGGAGGTTTGGTTCATCTTGCGGGGACATGTAGTTCTACCTGCTGGGCAACGTAGTCCTCTCTTTTGGGAGATGAAGTCCTCTCTGCTGGGACATGTAGTTGTTCCTGGTGGTAAATGTAGTCCTTACTGCAGGGAGATGAAGTCCTCTGTGCTGGGACATGTAGTTGTTCTTGGTGGTAAATGTAGTCCTTACTGCAGGGAGATGAAGTCCTCTCTGCTGGGACATGTAGTTGTTCCTGGTGGTAAATGTAGTCCTTACTGCAGGGAGATGAAGTCCTCTCTGCTGGGACATGTAGTTGTTCCTGGTTGTAAATGTAGTCCTTACTGCAGGGAGATGACGTCCTCTCTGCTGGGACATGTAGTTGTTCCTGGTGGTAAATGTAGTCCTTACTGCAGGGAGATGAAGTCCTCTCTGCTGGGACATGTAGTTGTTCCTGGTTGTAAATGTAGTCCTTACTGCAGGGAGATGACGTCCTCTCTGCTGGGACATGTAATTGTTCCTGGTGGTAAATGTAGTCCTTACTGCAGGGAGATGAAGTCCTCTCTGCTGGGACATGTAGTTGTTCCTGGTGGTAAATGTAGTCGTAACTGCAGGGAGATGAAGTCCTCTCTGCTGGGACATGTAGTTGTTCCTGGTGGTAAATGTAGTCCTTACTGCAGGGAGATGAAGTCCTCTCTGCTGGGACATGTAGTTGTTCCTGGTGGTAAATGTAGTCCTTCCTGCAGGGATATGAAGTCCTCTCTGCTGGGACATGTAGTTGTTCCTGGTGGTAAATGTAGTCCTTACTGCAGGGAGATGAAGTCCTCTCTGCTGGGACATGTAGTTGTTCCTGGTGGTAAATGTAGTCCTTACTGCAGGGAGATGAAGTCCTCTCTGCTGGGACATGTAGTTGTTCCTGGTGGTAAATGTAGTCCTTACTGCAGGGAGATGAAGTCCTCTCTGCTGGGACATGTAGTTGTTCCTGCTGGTAAATGTAGTCCTTACTGCAGGGAGATGAAGTCATCTCTGCTGTGTAGTTGTTCCTGGTGGTAAATGTAGTCCTCTCTTTTGGGAGATGAAGTCCTCTCTGCTGGGAGGTTTGGTTCGTCTTGCGGGGACATGTAGTCCTACCTGCTGGGCAACGTAGTCCTCTCTTTTGGGAGATGAAGTCCTCTCTGCTGGGAGGTTTGGTTCGTCTTGCGGGGACATGTAGTCCCACCTGCTGGGCAACGTAGTCCTCTCTTTTGGGAGATGAAGTCCTCTCTGCTGGGAGGTTTGGTTCGTGTTGCGGGGACATGTAGTCCTACCTGCTGGGCAACGTAGTCCTCTCTTTTGGGAGATGAAGTTCTCTCTGCTGGGAGGTTTGGTTCATCTTGCGGGGACATGTAGTTCTACCTGCTGGGCAACGTAGTCCTCTCTTTTGGGAGATGAAGTCCTCTCTGCTGGGAGGTTTGGTTCATCTTGCGGGGACATGTAGTTCTACCTGCTGGGCAACGTAGTCCTCTCTTTTGGGAGATGAAGTCCTCTCTGCTGGGACATGTAGTTGTTCCTGGTGGTAAATGTAGTCCTTACTGCAGGGAGATGAAGTCCTCTCTGCTGGGACATGTAGTTGTTCCTGGTGGTAAATGTAGTCCTTCCTGCAGGGATATGAAGTCCTCTCTGCTGGGACATGTAGTTGTTCCTGGTGGTAAATGTAGTCCTTACTGCAGGGAGATGAAGTCCTCTCTGCTGGGACATGTAGTTGTTCCTGGTGGTAAATGTAGTCCTTACTGCAGGGAGATGAAATCCTCTCTGCTGGGACATGTAGTTGTTCCTGGTGGTAAATGTAGTCCTTACTGCAGGGAGATGAAGTCCTCTCTGCTGGGACATGTCGTTGTTCCTGGTGGTAAATGTAGTCCTTACTGCAGGGAGATGAAGTCCTCTCTTCTGGGACATGTCGTTGTTCCTGGTGGTAAATGTAGTCCTTACTGCAGGGAGATGAAGTCCTCTCTGCTGGGACATGTCGTTGTTCCTGGTGGTAAATGTAGTTCTTACTGCAGGGAGATGAAGTCCTCTCTGCTGGGACATGTAGTTGTTCCTGGTAGTAAATGTACTCCTTACTGCAGGGAGATGAAGTCCTCTCTGCTGGGACATGTAGTTGTTCCTGGTGGTAAATGTAGTCCTTACTGCAGGGATATGAAGTCCTCTCTGCTTGGACATGTAGTTATTCCTGTAGGTAAATGTAGTCCTTACTGCAGGGAGATGAAGTCCTCTCTGATGGGACATGTAGTTGTTCCTGCTGGTAAATGTAGTCCTTACTGCAGGGATATGAAGTCCTCTCTGCTGGGACATGTAGTTGTTCCTGGTGGTAAATGTAGTCCTTACTGCAGGGAGATGAAGTCCTCTCTGCTGGGACATGTAGTTGTTCCTGCTGGTAAATGTAGTCCTTACTGCAGGGAGATGAAGTCCTCTCTGCTGGGACATGTAGTTGTTCCTGGTGGTAAATGTAGTCCTCTCTTTTGGGAGATGAAGTCCTGTCTGCTGGGAGGTTTGGTTCGTCTTGCGGGGACATGTAGTCCTACCTGCTGGGCAACGTAGTCCTCTCTTTTGGGAGATGAAGTCCTCTCTGCTGGGAGGTTTGGTTCATCTTGCGGGGACATGTAGTTCTACCTGCTGGGCAACGTAGTCCTCTCTTTTGGGAGATGAGGTCCTCTCTGCTGGGAGGTTTGGTTCATCTTGCGGGGACATGTAGTTCTACCTGCTGGGCAACGTAGTCCTCTCTTTTGGGAGATGAAGTCCTCTCTGCTGGGACATGTAGTTGTTCCTGGTGGTAAATGTAGTCCTTACTGCAGGGAGATGAAGTCCTCTGTGCTGGGACATGTAGTTGTTCTTGGTAGTAAATGTAGTCCTTACTGCAGGGAGATGAAGTCCTCTCTGCTGGGACATGTAGTTGTTCCTGGTGGTAAATGTAGTCCTTACTGCAGGGAGATGAAGTCCTCTCTGCTGGGACATGTAGTTGTTCCTGGTTGTAAATGTAGTCCTTACTGCAGGGAGATGACGTCCTCTCTGCTGGGACATGTAGTTGTTCCTGGTGGTAAATGTAGTCCTTACTGCAGGGAGATGAAGTCCTCTCTGCTGGGACATGTAGTTGTTCCTGGTGGTAAATGTAGTCCTTACTGCAGGGAGATGACGTCCTCTCTGCTGGGACATGTAATTGTTCCTGGTGGTAAATGTAGTCCTTACTGCAGGGAGATGAAGTCCTCTCTGCTGGGACATGTAGTTGTTCCTGGTGGTAAATGTAGTCCTAACTGCAGGGAGATGAAGTCCTCTCTGCTGGGACATGTAGTTGTTCCTGGTGGTAAATGTAGTCCTTACTGCAGGGAGATGAAGTCCTCTCTGCTGGGACATGTAGTTGTTCCTGGTGGTAAATGTAGTCCTTCCTGCAGGGATATGAAGTCCTCTCTGCTGGGACATGTAGTTGTTCCTGGTGGTAAATGTAGTCCTTACTGCAGGGAGATGAAGTCCTCTCTGCTGGGACATGTAGTTGTTCCTGGTGGTAAATGTAGTCCTTACTGCAGGGAGATGAAGTCCTCTCTGCTGGGACATGTAGTTGTTCCTGGTGGTAAATGTAGTCCTTACTGCAGGGAGATGAAGTCCTCTCTGCTGGGACATGTAGTTGTTCCTGCTGGTAAATGTAGTCCTTACTGCAGGGAGATGAAGTCATCTCTGCTGTGTAGTTGTTCCTGGTGGTAAATGTAGTCCTCTCTTTTGGGAGATGAAGTCCTCTCTGCTGGGAGGTTTGGTTCGTCTTGCGGGGACATGTAGTCCTACCTGCTGGGCAACGTAGTCCTCTCTTTTGGGAGATGAAGTCCTCTCTGCTGGGAGGTTTGGTTCGTCTTGCGGGGACATGTAGTCCCACCTGCTGGGCAACGTAGTCCTCTCTTTTGGGAGATGAAGTCCTCTCTGCTGGGAGGTTTGGTTCGTGTTGCGGGGACATGTAGTCCTACCTGCTGGGCAACGTAGTCCTCTCTTTTGGGAGATGAAGTTCTCTCTGCTGGGAGGTTTGGTTCATCTTGCGGGGACATGTAGTTCTACCTGCTGGGCAACGTAGTCCTCTCTTTTGGGAGATGAAGTCCTCTCTGCTGGGAGGTTTGGTTCATCTTGCGGGGACATGTAGTTCTACCTGCTGGGCAACGTAGTCCTCTCTTTTGGGAGATGAAGTCCTCTCTGCTGGGACATGTAGTTGTTCCTGGTGGTAAATGTAGTCCTTACTGCAGGGAGATGAAGTCCTCTCTGCTGGGACATGTAGTTGTTCCTGGTGGTAAATGTAGTCCTTACTGCAGGGATATGAAGTCCTCTCTGCTGGGACATGTAGTTGTTCCTGGTGGTAAATGTAGTCCTTACTGCAGGGAGATGAAGTCCTCTCTGCTGGGACATGTAGTTGTTCCTGCTGGGAAATGTAGTCCTTACTGCAGGGAGATGAAATCATCTCTGCTGTGTAGTTGTTCCTGGTGGTAAATGTAGTCCTCTCTTTTGGGAGATGAAGTCCTCTCTGCTGGGAGGTTTGGTTTGTCTTGCGGGGACATGTAGTCCTACCTGCTGGGCAACGTAGTCCTCTCTTTTGGGAGATGAAGTCCTCTCTGCTGGGACATGTACAGTAGTTGTTCCTGGTGGTAAATGTAGTCCTTACTGCAGGGAGATGAAGTCCTCTCTGCGGGGACATGTAGTTGTTCCTGGTGGTAAATGTAGTCCTTACTTAAGGGAGATGAAGTCCTCTCTGCTGGGACATGTAGTTGTTCCTGTTTGGTAAATGTAGTCCTTACTGCAGGGATATGAAGTCCTCTCTGCTGGGACATGTAGTTGTTCCTGGTGGTAAATGTAGTCCTTACTGCAGGGAGATGAAGTCCTCTCTGCTGGGACATGTAGTTGTTCCTGGTGGTAAATGTAGTCCTTACTGCAGGGAGATGAAATCCTCTCTGCTGGGACATGTAGTTGTTCCTGGTGGTAAATGTAGTCCTTACTGCAGGGAGATGAAGTCCTCTCTGCTGGGACATGTCGTTGTTCCTGGTGGTAAATGTAGTCCTTACTGCAGGGAGATGAAGTCCTCTCTTCTGGGACATGTCGTTGTTCCTGGTGGTAAATGTAGTCCTTACTGCAGGGAGATGAAGTCCTCTCTGCTGGGACATGTCGTTGTTCCTGGTGGTAAATGTAGTTCTTACTGCAGGGAGATGAAGTCCTCTCTGCTGGGACATGTAGTTGTTCCTGGTAGTAAATGTACTCCTTACTGCAGGGAGATGAAGTCCTCTCTGCTGGGACATGTAGTTGTTCCTGGTGGTAAATGTAGTCCTTACTGCAGGGATATGAAGTCCTCTCTGCTTGGACATGTAGTTATTCCTGTAGGTAAATGTAGTCCTTACTGCAGGGAGATGAAGTCCTCTCTGATGGGACATGTAGTTGTTCCTGCTGGTAAATGTAGTCCTTACTGCAGGGATATGAAGTCCTCTCTGCTGGGACATGTAGTTGTTCCTGGTGGTAAATGTAGTCCTTACTGCAGGGAGATGAAGTCCTCTCTGCTGGGACATGTAGTTGTTCCTGCTGGTAAATGTAGTCCTTACTGCAGGGAGATGAAGTCCTCTCTGCTGGGACATGTAGTTGTTCCTGGTGGTAAATGTAGTCCTCTCTTTTGGGAGATGAAGTCCTGTCTGCTGGGAGGTTTGGTTCGTCTTGCGGGGACATGTAGTCCTACCTGCTGGGCAACGTAGTCCTCTCTTTTGGGAGATGAAGTCCTCTCTGCTGGGAGGTTTGGTTCATCTTGCGGGGACATGTAGTTCTACCTGCTGGGCAACGTAGTCCTCTCTTTTGGGAGATGAGGTCCTCTCTGCTGGGAGGTTTGGTTCATCTTGCGGGGACATGTAGTTCTACCTGCTGGGCAACGTAGTCCTCTCTTTTGGGAGATGAAGTCCTCTCTGCTGGGACATGTAGTTGTTCCTGGTGGTAAATGTAGTCCTTACTGCAGGGAGATGAAGTCCTCTGTGCTGGGACATGTAGTTGTTCTTGGTAGTAAATGTAGTCCTTACTGCAGGGAGATGAAGTCCTCTCTGCTGGGACATGTAGTTGTTCCTGGTGGTAAATGTAGTCCTTACTGCAGGGAGATGAAGTCCTCTCTGCTGGGACATGTAGTTGTTCCTGGTTGTAAATGTAGTCCTTACTGCAGGGAGATGACGTCCTCTCTGCTGGGACATGTAGTTGTTCCTGGTGGTAAATGTAGTCCTTACTGCAGGGAGATGAAGTCCTCTCTGCTGGGACATGTAGTTGTTCCTGGTTGTAAATGTAGTCCTTACTGCAGGGAGATGACGTCCTCTCTGCTGGGACATGTAATTGTTCCTGGTGGTAAATGTAGTCCTTACTGCAGGGAGATGAAGTCCTCTCTGCTGGGACATGTAGTTGTTCCTGGTGGTAAATGTAGTCCTAACTGCAGGGAGATGAAGTCCTCTCTGCTGGGACATGTAGTTGTTCCTGGTGGTAAATGTAGTCCTTACTGCAGGGAGATGAAGTCCTCTCTGCTGGGACATGTAGTTGTTCCTGGTGGTAAATGTAGTCCTTCCTGCAGGGATATGAAGTCCTCTCTGCTGGGACATGTAGTTGTTCCTGGTGGTAAATGTAGTCCTTACTGCAGGGAGATGAAGTCCTCTCTGCTGGGACATGTAGTTGTTCCTGGTGGTAAATGTAGTCCTTACTGCAGGGAGATGAAGTCCTCTCTGCTGGGACATGTAGTTGTTCCTGGTGGTAAATGTAGTCCTTACTGCAGGGAGATGAAGTCCTCTCTGCTGGGACATGTAGTTGTTCCTGCTGGTAAATGTAGTCCTTACTGCAGGGAGATGAAGTCATCTCTGCTGTGTAGTTGTTCCTGGTGGTAAATGTAGTCCTCTCTTTTGGGAGATGAAGTCCTCTCTGCTGGGAGGTTTGGTTCGTCTTGCGGGGACATGTAGTCCTACCTGCTGGGCAACGTAGTCCTCTCTTTTGGGAGATGAAGTCCTCTCTGCTGGGAGGTTTGGTTCGTCTTGCGGGGACATGTAGTCCCACCTGCTGGGCAACGTAGTCCTCTCTTTTGGGAGATGAAGTCCTCTCTGCTGGGAGGTTTGGTTCGTGTTGCGGGGACATGTAGTCCTACCTGCTGGGCAACGTAGTCCTCTCTTTTGGGAGATGAAGTTCTCTCTGCTGGGAGGTTTGGTTCATCTTGCGGGGACATGTAGTTCTACCTGCTGGGCAACGTAGTCCTCTCTTTTGGGAGATGAAGTCCTCTCTGCTGGGAGGTTTGGTTCATCTTGCGGGGACATGTAGTTCTACCTGCTGGGCAACGTAGTCCTCTCTTTTGGGAGATGAAGTCCTCTCTGCTGGGACATGTAGTTGTTCCTGGTGGTAAATGTAGTCCTTACTGCAGGGAGATGAAGTCCTCTCTGCTGGGACATGTAGTTGTTCCTGGTGGTAAATGTAGTCCTTACTGCAGGGATATGAAGTCCTCTCTGCTGGGACATGTAGTTGTTCCTGGTGGTAAATGTAGTCCTTACTGCAGGGAGATGAAGTCCTCTCTGCTGGGACATGTAGTTGTTCCTGCTGGGAAATGTAGTCCTTACTGCAGGGAGATGAAATCATCTCTGCTGTGTAGTTGTTCCTGGTGGTAAATGTAGTCCTCTCTTTTGGGAGATGAAGTCCTCTCTGCTGGGAGGTTTGGTTTGTCTTGCGGGGACATGTAGTCCTACCTGCTGGGCAACGTAGTCCTCTCTTTTGGGAGATGAAGTCCTCTCTGCTGGGACATGTACAGTAGTTGTTCCTGGTGGTAAATGTAGTCCTTACTGCAGGGAGATGAAGTCCTCTCTGCGGGGACATGTAGTTGTTCCTGGTGGTAAATGTAGTCCTTACTTAAGGGAGATGAAGTCCTCTCTGCTGGGACATGTAGTTGTTCCTGTTTGGTAAATGTAGTCCTTACTGCAGGGATATGAAGTCCTCTCTGCTGGGACATGTAGTTGTTCCTGGTGGTAAATGTAGTCCTTACTGCAGGGAGATGAAGTCCTCTCTGCTGGGACATGTAGTTGTTCCTGGTGGTAAATGTAGTCCTTACTGCAGGGAGATGAAGTCCTCTCTGCTGGGACATGTAGTTGTTCCTGGTGGTAAATGTAGTCCTTACTGCAGGGAGATGAAGTCCTCTCTGCTGGGACATGTAGTTGTTCCTGGTGGTAAATGTAGTCCTTACTGCAGGAAGATGAAGTCCTCTCTGCTGGGACATGTAGTTGTTCCTGGTGGTAAAGTTAGTCCTTACTGCAGGGAGATGAAGTCCTCTCTGCTGGGACATGTAGTTATTCCTGGTGGTAAATGTAGTCCTTACTGCAGGGAGATGAAGTCCTCTCTGCTGGGACATGTAGTTGTTCCAGGTGGCAAAGGTAGTCCTTACTGCAGGGAGATGAAGTCATCTCTGCTGGGACATGTAGTTGTTCCTGGTGGTAAATGTAGTCCTTACTGGAGGGAGATGAAGTCCTCTCTGCTGGGACATGTAGTTGTTCCTGGTGGTAAATGTAGTCCTTACTGCAGGGAGATGAAGTCCTCTCTGCTGGGACATGTAGTTATTCCTGGTGATAAATGTAGTCCTTACTGCAGGGAGATGAAGTCCTCTCTGCTGGGACATGTAGTCATTCCTGTAGGTACGTGTAGTCCTTACTGCAGGGAGATGAAGTCCTCTCTGCTGGGACATGTAGTTGTTCCTGGTGGTAAATGTAGTCCTTACTGCAGGAAGATGAAGTCCTCTCTGCTGGGACATGTAGTTATTCCTGGTGATAAATGTAGTCCTTACTGCAGGGAGATGAAGTCATCTCTGCTGGCACATGTAGTTGTTCCTGGTGGTAACTGTAGTCCTTACTGCAGGGAGATGAAGTCATCTCTGCTGGGACATGTAGGTGTTCCTGGTGGTAAATGTAGTCCTTACTGCAGGGAGATGAAGTCCTCTCTGCTGGGACATGTAGTTGTTCCTGGTTTTCAAATGTAGTCCTTCCTGCAGGGAGATGAAAACCTCTAAGCATGGACATGTAGTTGTTCCTGCTGGTAAATGTAGTCCTTCCTGCAGGGAGATGAAGTCCTCTCTGCTGGGATATGTAGTTGTTCCTGGTGGTAAATGTAGTCCTTACTGCAGGGAGATGAAGTCCTCTCTGCTGGGACATGTAGTTGTTCCTGATGGTAAATGTAGTCCTTACTGCAGGGATATGAAGTCCTCTCTGCTGGGACATGTAGTTGTTCCTGGTGGTAAATGTAGTCCTTACTGCAGGGATATGAAGTCCTCTCTGCTGGGACATGTAGTTGTTCCTGATGGTAAATGTAGTCCTTACTGCAGGGATATGAAGTCCTCTCTGCTTGGACATGTAGTTATTCCTGTAGGTAAATGTAGTCCTTACTGCAGGGAGATGAAGTCCTCTCTGCTGGGACATGTAGTTGTTCCTGGTAGTAAATGTAGTCCTTCCTGCAGGGAGATGAAGTCCTCTCTGCTGGGACATGTAGTTGTTCCTGGTGGTAAATGTAGTCCTTACTGCAGGGATATGAAGTCCTCTCTGCTGGGACATGTAGTTGTTCCTGGTGGTAAATGTAGTCCTTACTGCAGGGAGATGAAGTCCTCTCTGCTGGGACATGTAGTTGTTCCTGCTGGTAAATGTAGTCCTTACTGCAGGGAGATGAAGTCCTCTCTGCTGGGACATGTAGTTGTTCCTGGTGGTAAATGTAGTCCTCTCTTTTGGGAGATGAAGTCCTGTCTGCTGGGAGGTTTGGTTCGTCTTGCGGGGACATGTAGTCCTACCTGCTGGGCAACGTAGTCCTCTCTTTTGGGAGATGAAGTCCTCTCTGCTGGGAGGTTTGGTTCGTCTTGCGGGGACATGTAGTCCTACCTGCTGGGCAACGTAGTCCTCTCTTTTGGGAGATGAAGTCCTCTCTGCTGGGAGGTTTGGTTCGTCTTGCGGGGACATGTAGTCCCACCTGCTGGGCAACGTAGTCCTCTCTTTTGGGAGATGAAGTCCTCTCTGCTGGGAGGTTTGGTTCGTCTTGCAGGGACATGTAGTCCTACCTGCTGGGCAACGTAGTCCTCTCTTTTGGGAGATGAAGTTCTCTCTGCTGGGAGGTTTGGTTCATCTTGCGGGGACATGTAGTTCTACCTGCTGGGCAACGTAGTCCTCTCTTTTGGGAGATGAAGTCCTCTCTGCTGGGAGGTTTGGTTCATCTTGCGGGGACATGTAGTTCTACCTGCTGGGCAACGTAGTCCTCTCTTTTGGGAGATGAAGTCCTCTCTGCTGGGACATGTAGTTGTTCCTGGTGGTAAATGTAGTCCTTACTGCAGGGAGATGAAGTCCTCTCTGCTGGGACATGTAGTTGTTCCTGCTGGGAAATGTAGTCCTTACTGCAGGGAGATGAAATCATCTCTGCTGTGTAGTTGTTCCTGGTGGTAAATGTAGTCCTCTCTTTTGGGAGATGAAGTCCTCTCTGCTGGGAGGTTTGGTTTGTCTTGCGGGGACATGTAGTCCTACCTGCTGGGCAACGTAGTCCTCTCTTTTGGGAGATGAAGTCCTCTCTGCTGGGAGGTTTGGTTCGTCTTGCGGGGACATGTAGTCCTACCTGCTGGGCAACGCAGTCCTCTCTTTTGGGAGATGCAGTCCTCCTTGCTGTGAGGTTTGGTTCGTCCTGCGGAGACACGTAGTCCTCCCTTTTGGGAGATGTAGTTCTCACTGCTGGGACTAGTCCTTCTTTCTGGGAGATGTAGTCCTTCTTTCTGTGAGATGTAGTCCTTCATGCTGGGAGATATCGTACTTCTTTCTATGAGATGTAGCCCTTTCTTTTCTCAGATGGATGTAGTCCTCCCTGCTGGGAGATGTAGTCCTTCCTGCTTGGTGACCTAGATAGATAGATAAATACTTTATTGATCTCGAGGGAAATTGTCATGGCATCTGTTGCTCCCATTCACACATCAGGACACACAATTACAACGGTTCAAAATAAAAGATAAAATAGATAAGAAAGAATAAAACAAGTAAAAGGCTAAAAATGATAAAGTGCTTTTGAATGAATGTAAAAGGCAATCAGTAAAAACAGTAAAATTAAACCTCTCGTAAAACGTAATCCTCTCTTTTGGGAGATGTAGTCCTTTCTGCTGGAAGAAGATGTCCTTCTTGCTGTGAGATGTAGTCCAATCTTTTCTTATATAGATGTTGTCCTCCCTGCTGGGCGAAATAGTTCACTCTTGGGAGATGCAGTCCTCCTTGCTGGGACATGTAGTACTTCCTGGAGGTACATGTAGTCTTTCTGCAGGGAGATGCAGTCCTGTCTGCATGGAGGTTTGGTTCGTTGTGCGGAGACATGTAGTCTTTCCTACTCTGAGATGTAGTACCTCTTTCAGTGAGATGTAGTCCTTCCTGCTGAGAGATGTAGTACTTCTTTCAGTGAGACGTAGTCCTTTCTTTTTTAGATAGATGTAGTCCTACCTGCTGGTAGGTTTGGCTCGTCCTGCAGGGATATGTAGTCCTATGTAGTCCTTCCTGCAGGGAGATGTTGTCTTTTCTGCTAGAAGAATCTAGATCCTACTTACCATAGGTGACGGTAAGAATGTATATCCTGGTTACCTCGATAAAGGTAGGAACATAAATACTGGTTACCTTGGTAAGGGTAAGAACGTAGATTCTGGTTACCACGGTGAGGGTAGGAACGTAGATCCTGGTTACCAAGGTGTAGATAGGAGTATAGAACCTGGTTACCATAGTTAGGCTGGGAATTTAGATCTTGGTTACCTCGAAAAAAGGTAGGACTGTAAATCTGGTTACCATGGTGAGGGTAGGAACGTAGATCCTGGTTACCATGGTGAGGGTAGGAACGTAGATCCTAATTATCATGGCGAGTGTACGAACGTAGATCCTGGCTACCATGGTGAGGGTAGGAATGTAGATCCTGGTTACCATGGTGAGGGTAGGAACGTAGATCCTGGTTACCATGGTGAGGGTAGGAACGTACAATCATGAGGGTAGGAATGTAGCTCCTGGTTACCATGGTGAGGTTAGGAACGTAGATCCTGGTTACCATGGTGAGGGTAGGAACGTACAATCATGAGGGTAGGAATGTAGATCCTGGTTACCATGGTGTGGGTATGAACGTACATCCTGGTTACTACGGCGAGGTTAGGAACTTAGATCTTGGTTACCATGTTGAGGGTAGGAACGCAGATCCTGTTTACCATGGTGACGGTATATCAGTAGCAACGTTGAGCCAATAAATAAATGAGCAAAAAGCAGAAAGTTTGGCTTGAAGTAGCTTTATATATAAAAATTAGAACAATGAATACAGAGTTGGCATTACATGTAAAAAAAATAATACAATGAAGAAAAATACATGAGTCATCTGTTATTTTAGCGGATGTTTTGTAAAGGCACTAAAAATATACAACATTCCAGTTTCTGAGATGCTGATGAGCTGTGCTCATCCAGAGAAGAGCCAGAATAAAACAACCAACTACAGGGCAAGACTTAGTGCAGTGTTCATAAAATATTACAGTTGGTTACCCTGGAAACACACGCTCCACCGTACCATCACTTTTTTCTTATCATGATCTTCATAGACAGCACGGCAAGGTCAGAGATGGGGCAGAACTTTGTTCAATGAAAAAGCACATGTATTGTACAATATTTGTTCCTTCACATTTCAGCATCAAAAAAGAAAAAAATGTTCAGTCTTACAGCTTTCCTGCTCTTACAGCTAACCTGCTTCCAGGTCAGAGGTCATGTTTGGGTTTGTTTTTAAGCTGCCGGCTGACACAGATTAAGACTTTCTGGGTGGTTGCACTACTGCATTTAGATTGCGACAAAAACACCTTTTACATATAAACATTAAACGGTAAGACAAATATGGCTTAAAAACAGAAAAATGTTTGGAATGCACATAAAGCAGATATTTGGCCCTTTTTAGTGTTAGTAAACTGTATGCAGCATCATCATTCCATCTCACATGGGCACAATAAAACACATTCTACAGCAGGGGTGCCCACCCTTTTTTGTCCCAAGATCTACTTTTAGAATATCAAAAACCTCTTGAGATTTACCAGTCCGGTGTTACCATCGCAAACCACCGGAGATGGTTTTCATCCTGCAGTCAAACTACCCTCACATGTTTTGTTGTTGTTACACAACCATTAGACATTACACATACACGAATAAATTTCTCTTTCTCAAATACACACACAGACAAATCTCTCTCTCAAACACACACATGGACATTTTCCACACGTACGCAACGCTTTAGAAGGGGCAACAGCAGCAATAGGCACTGTTTATTGAGTTCAGGCTTAACAATGTGATTTCACGTCACAGACACGAAAATTTTCCAATAACACCAATAAAACCCGCCAGACTTACGCTCACACCACTTACGCAAAAAGACCCTCAAGCGACTAACAGCTAGAGTCTGAATTCTCGCTAAATATAGCGTTAAAGTCCCTGAGTTGACATTACTGACTTCATTTAATATATTTTTTTTTTCTTACACACCTGGTGATCGACTTGGAATCAGTCTAAGGGCTACCAATAAACCGTGATTGACTGGCTGGGCACCCCCGTTCTAAAGCAAAGCCACAATGGAGCAAAGGCTGAAAATGTCTTCACAGTAAAACCATGTCTGCACAAACATTAACTGAGTGTTACTATGAAGTTCTGAAGACTGCAGCATCATCTGGGATGGCACATGAGGTGACCACTAGGAGCAAGAGGACTTAGTGAAGGCAGAAACCATGATCATGTCAGGTTTGTTGAATAAACAAAACCACCACTTAACAAGAAAGAAAAAACATAGTCCACATAAAAGCATTTCTACTTTATAGTTTTTTGTTTGTTTTTTTAACCAAAATCAGGGCTGAGTCTTAATCCTTTTCTGTGAAAAACAAAGCAAAACACAGTTTATAAAAGTAAAATATATAAACAGCAAAGATAGTTTTTCATTCTTCATTCAAATTAAATTGTTATTTAATTAAAAGCACTTTTGCGTAACTAATGTGTAAACGTATGAACCAAACTATTTATCTGACAGTTGATAAGATTTTGGCAGGATGAAAATTTGTAATTTAAAACTCAATACATATTTTTGTTTTGCTAACAAAATATAAATTATTTTGAAAAAATATTAATGAAAATATACAGATAGAAATACAGTTAACTAACAATCTGCAAACAGATTGTTTGCAGGTTTGCTTCACAGGTGGGATGTGAGATTCTGGCCAGACCTTGATGAGGTGATGCAGTGAGAGGGGAAACAGAGATGATGATGAGAAGGTGATGGCTGGTTTGGTATCCAGTAGAGGAAGAACAGAGGCTGAAGGATGGAAATATCTGTAGTGAAAAGTCTTAAAGACAGGGTGAAGTATTACAGTGGAGGAAGGAACACACAGGTAGACGGTGTAATCTGAAGGAGATCAGTGTAGCCAGATCGAGGAGGATGCTGCTGTGTGAAATGACTCTGATAGTGAGAAAGATGAAGAGGACACAATGTCTGAAAAAGGAAGAATGAAGGAGGTGAGTCAGACTCTGGGAGATAAGGAGGAGAGACAGACTCTGGGTGATCAGGAGGAGAGACAGACTCTGGGTGATCAGGAGGAGGAGAGACAGACTCTGGGTGATCAGGAGGAGAGACAGACTCTGGGTGATCAGGAGGAGGAGAGACAGACTCTGGGTGATCAGGAGGAGGAGAGACAGACTCTGGGTGATCAGGAGGAGGAGAGACAGACTCTGGGTGATCAGGAGGAGGAGAGACAGACTCTGGGTGATCAGGAGGAGGAGAGACAGACTCTGGGTGATCAGGAGGAGGAGAGACAGACTCTGGGTGATCAGGAGGAGAGACAGACTCTGGGTGATCAGGAGGAGAGACAGACTCTGGAGAAAGACTGGAGAAAGCAGAAAGGACTACAGGGAGATGAGGTGGCAAAGACCAAACATTCATTCATTGATGAACAGCAAGCAGGGATATATGGATGTGTACAGGTATGTAGCACAAAGACGAAGGGAGAAGTGTATGCGAGGGTGACCAGAGAGGATGTGTGGTATTGTATGAGAAAGTCTGGTGTGACAGAAAAGTAGGTTACAGAGGTGCAGGACATTAATGAGGACTGTAGGACAGTGATGAAGTGGGCTGTACAGACAAGTTCAGATAGGAAGTGGGAATGCATCAGGGATCTACTCTGATTTTATGGTAATGGACAGTCTAATGGATGAGGTGAAACGCAAATCTCCATGACCAATGATGTTAGCAGAAGACATTTTGGTAGGTATTTTATGTTGTATCTCACAATCAAAAGGTGCCAATATGACC
The DNA here is from genome assembly GCA_902685375.1 of Neostethus bicornis. Lineage (NCBI taxonomy): Eukaryota > Metazoa > Chordata > Actinopteri > Atheriniformes > Phallostethidae > Neostethus > Neostethus bicornis. The sequence continues at coordinate 432,728 of CACRXE010000005.1, read as the reverse complement.
TGCTGGACCGAGCTTTGTTTACATACTCCCTCTAAATCAAGCAATCAATTGGAAATTAAATTGCAGTGGAATGTCTATTTGTCACCACAGTGACTTCAATGAAACACCAGCTACTTTTCATCCTCGTTAACCACTGAGCTGACTTTTTACTGAATTAGTGTTCACATTGGTGCGGCAGCCAGCAGAAATTTCAATTTTTGGGTAAAAAAAAAACTCCAAATATTAAACAGTTTCTAGGTGGGCTAACATCTATAAAAATTAGAATCCCTTTACAGGAGACATTATTAAGTGACAGTTTCATGCATTCAGAAGAAAAAAAAACTATAATTTCTGTCCCTGTTGAATTATTTCTACATACCATGAGCAGCTGATAAAAAAAGTTACTACTTTACAGGTATTTTTTTTATTGAGTTTGGTCCTTGTCTTCAGTTTTTACGAATGTCAGCGTAGACGACTGGTTCCATCTTATGGAAGGAGTTTTTGCTGCCTGTGTGATCCAATTGGGCATATATCACCGGCCCCTGGAGGCAAAACAAGACCAAAGAGTAAGTTAGGAAAACACAAGCAAAGAGGTACATAAAGGCTTCAAACACGTGAAGATGATCCTCACTTAAATGTGTCTGCGAGTTTTCCTGGTCAAATAGTAAAAAGAGCAGCCACAACATTAAAACCACTCAAGACTTTTTATCATCAATAAGAGTTTCAGAAACATCAACCCTTGAACCATCAAAAACATTGTGTTTGATGTTATTTTGTGTATTTTATGTTTTTTATGTTTTACATGATTTTTTTTTGTTTGTTTTAGGTTAGAAGCCTGAAATGTGGCAAAACCTCAAAAAGTTATGGGGGGGCAATACTTTCGCAAAGCACTGTATGTATACGTTTAATTAAAGTCCTGCACCGAGGACTGTTAAAATTAAAGTCTTCTCCCTCTTCATTTGGAGACAGATTACATGGCCAACAGCCTCAGCAGAAAAGTCCAGCCTTCCTTCACCCTGGCAACATTTGATCCACTAGAATCTTGAGGTGTTCATTGTGAGACAGTCTCTCCAGCGTGTCCGGGTCTCCTCCCGATGGGACAAAACACATCTTGTTACGCAAAAACATCTGGTTAGGATGCCTTCGATCCTATGCCTCCGATGCATAGGATTGGAGGCCAAGTAGGAGGCCAACTTGTTAGGAGGCCTGATTATTGCAGACACTGCACCGATCCGTCTGTAAATCTCCCACTCTGTTTTTTCCCCACTCGTGAACAAGACCCGAGATCCTTAAACTCCTCCACTTGGGGCAGGACCCTGTCCCTAACCTGCAGGTGACTCTTTGCCCTTTTCTGGTTGAAGACCATGGTCTCAAATTTGGAGGCTCTGATTCTCTGATTCCCATTCCAGCTGCTTCACACTCGGCAGCAAATCGGTCAATCCAGTGAGAGCTGGAGATCACAGCTCAACAAAGCAAACAGGTCCACATTATCTGCAAAAAGCAGCGATCCAGTCCTGAGGAACCAGATCCTCCACCCACGGCTGCTCCTAGAAATTTGTTTAGATTCCGTCTGTGCTCATGTTTTTTTTCTCTACTTTTTAAAATTCTTTTTTATGGTCATTTCACAATCCATTTATTTTATTGACAGTTTTTTTTTCTCTGCTCCATGTAACCATCACTGACTAGTTTCAAGTGGTCTGCAAGATCTATTTTAGGCCAGTCTGGAAGATTATTTGCACATCCTCAACAGTTACACCCCGGTGATTTTTTCTGATCGTTCCCCTGACCTGAGCCAGTTTTGAACTTGACCCTTACCTTAGTCTTTTTCTTGAACTTTAGATTTCCCTTTTTGGAGATTGCCTTGAGATTACCTGGTTACATTTATGTTTTAAAAGTCTACAAAGATCTTTCAGACTCCCACGGCCTAGACCTCTGCAACAATCAGCCCACAGAGACAAAGTATGAAGAGCAAGTTAAATCAAATTAAATAAATAAGTACGAGCCAGCTGGAGAATATGCCGATTCCCAGGATGCGGTGCCATATACCCAGTGAACTGTCCCTACCACTGTCTTTTCTGGAATAAGAAAAGACAGTGAGTCATGTAGGGACATGTTCCTTCATGATGAAATCCACCATTTTTCTTAGAAGATCTAATTCTCCATTTTAATCTAATTCTCTTTGTACAAAAAAAAAAAATTGTACAAAGTTCTTCTTTATTTTTGACCGGAAATTGTATAAAAGACCAAAAATACCTTATTTAAAATAGTAAATAAATAATCTACAGACTAAGGAAAAATGCATAAGTATATAAATTATAACCAACCTTAAGTTGAAAAGGTTTTCACTTGGCAGTACTAAAAGGCTGGTACCAGAGGTCCTCAATCCCCAAGACCATTATGACTTTTGAAAACCATTAAAAGAACCTTAAAATTAACCAATGCATTCATTTTAAACTAGTGTGAATGGGACTAAAAGGCAGGTTGTTTTGTCTAATTGGGAGAAAACTCAACTTTTTACCTGGTCTTTGTACTGACCAGGTAAAAGTGAGCCTCGAGATCTTCCAAAAGCAACTTTTAGCTCTGATAAAAGTTTGCGACTCATATTAGCCATTTTATTTCCGCAGTTGCCTGTAAAATCCTCGTATGCAGCATCTGAAATGTCATTGTGGACTTCAACTCTGGGTTCATTAGTAGAATTTAACTTTGTAGAACCGATAGTTGAAACCTTTTTTTTAAGTCATCACTTTTCAGTTATTGACATGCACAATACAATGTTTAGTTTTTGTACCTTTTCTCAGTCATCAAAGAGCAAGAAAAACTGAATTGGGAATGTATTATTTCTTCTGAACCCCTGGAAACATCGCGACAATGACTAGGCCACAAATAAATCAGATTGTCCTGTGTGCAGCTAACAGATCAAATGAAATGGTATTTCTTCAAGTAAAAATAGAGTCCTGCCAGTGGTTCAGATGCATGCATATTAGTAAATACTGTATATATCAATAAAGAGGGAGGGAGGGAAGTAGGCGGTGGTTCAGTGGTAGAACGTTCGTCCTTGGACCGGAAGTTAACCGGAAGTTCGCAGGATCAAATCCCACTGAGCTCATCTCTAGGTGTCCTTGGGGAAGACACCTAACCCCCCGTTTCTGCGGTGTAATGCAGGACACAAATTCCCCACTGAGGGATGAACAAAGTATATATTATTATAATAATATTAATGCACATTTACCAAAAAGTGGTATTGTTTTCCTGACAAGATGCACAGACTAAAGTATTTTAAATTCTTGAGGAACCCCACGTTTTTGTAAAAGATAAGTTTGTGTCTCTCGGTCTGTTGGGAACATTTAAATACGTAAATAAGTCTAATCATAAGAACTAAAGCTAGAGTTTGATTGGTAAATTAAACTCTTTGGAATCACAGTCAACCACCGTATTTAAAGTTTAAACCGACCAAATTGGTAAATGTCCTCTACTTCTACAGCGCTTTTCCACCTGTGTTGGCACTCAACGCACTTTACAGTGTAGCTCACAGTCACACACACATTCATACCTGAAGGTGGAAGCCGCCGTGCATGGTGCAAACCACCATCAGGAGCAATTAGGGGTTCCTTGGCATGAACTTCAAGTGGGGGATCGAACCAGTGACCCTCTGGTTACAGCACAGTCGCCCTACTCACCGAGCCATCCTTCACAAAAGATCCTACAAAAAAAGTCTCATTGCAATCATGAGCCTTTTTTTCAGTAGCTTTAGGGAAGGTGAATTATTGAAAGCAGATCACAATGACAAGTGATCGGATTTTAAGAAAATTTATAGAACTTTAAAATGTATTATATAGCTTTTTTTTTCAATCTGCAAAGTTTAGCCCATTGAGACAATTGTTTTGTGATTTTGGGTTATACAAATATAATAATAATGCATAATACTTATATAGCGCTTTTCAGGACACTCAAAGATACTTCACATATTAATTCAATCCATACCAGGTACTGGTAAGCTACTGTTGTATCCACAGCTGTCCTGGAGCAGACTGACAGAAGCGAGGCTGCCATTTTGCGCCATCGGCCCTTCTGACCATCACCAACCAATCACACACACACCATCCAGACTAGGCAACGTGGGTGACGTGTCTTGTCCAGGAACACGGTTACAATTTAATCTCAACGGCCGTCATACTCTGGCACCTGGGGTTCCAGTGGGCAGTACTCCCATCCAAGTACAGCCCAGATCCAGCATGTTTAGCTTCTGAGGTCTGACGGGATCAAGCATTGACAAGCCGATTGAATTGAATAGAACCAAATGAAAACCTTGAACAATGGAATCAACAATTGAGTACTCATGCTGGTTTAATCAAATAAAATGAAATAGGAAAGAGCACTAAATGTATATGGAAATATGATCAAATGTAACCTTCACAGTCCAAGTTAATAAGTTAAATGTGGCAATACTTAGGCTTAATATTTGATATTTTTAAGTTTAGTTGGCTCATGTGACTTTCACCTAAATCAGAAGCAGAGTTCAGAAATATAACTTTGTATATGAAATATAACTTTTCAAACTGGGAACATTTACCTGATTTAATTGGGCTTTTCTGTGCAGACACATCCAACTCTGACGGAGCCGACTTTGATGAACTGATCCTGATTGCTGACCTCTGACCTTTCACTCTGACCTCTGACAAAACAGACAAGTGTTGTTAACTCTAACTAAATGACACTTTGCATGTATACCTGTTTTGTTTTGGGGGGTTTTACATGCTGCTGACCCTCAACAAGTTTTCCCTTACAAATCTTTCTAAAAGAAAGAATGACAACTGATGTTTTTCCAAACTGTGTAGAATAACGTCAGACAAATGTTATCTTAAGTCCAAACATTGTCATGATAACTTTTTTGGGTTTGTTTTAGAATTTTACACTGAGTTGATTGATGTTCTTTTGGGACCAGATCGGCTCTTCAGATTGAGATTATGAATGTAAATTTTGTTGTTTGCAAAGACCTTGATCCTGATCAGAAGCATGTTAATTTGCTACCATTTAAGCAGAGTTTTCCACAGAAAGCAGCTTGAGCTGTTTCTCTCAGTCACTTTGGTACATTTATTATAACACTTCTCATATTTTGCACAACAATGAATGTGTTTCTGAAAACCTGATGGATAATCTGCTAAATCACTCGTTCAAAATGGATAGGTTATTCCTCTAAAAAGGACTTCTTCATGTCATCAAAAATGGATCTCACTGTGTGGGATGTGGTCATGCTTTTATTCTGGAAATGTTTTACAACACAGGAAAGTACTACGGTCAAAGTCACAACTTCACACTAGTTTTATGGAAACAAAAGTTAGTCAAAGTAATGTTTCTGAGATAACTGAGTAAAACAGACTTACTGCAGATGCTTTTTACAACTCTAATGTGGACACAGTAGCGAGCAAAAGAAAAAAAAAAGATAAATGACAAATATTAACTCCTACATATAAAGTGTAAATACACTGCATTACATACTGGAACCAAACATCTGACTCATTGTTAATCCTTCCATCGCATCCAGACCTTCCTCTCTAAATCCTTCCATCGCATCCAGACCTTCCTCTCTAAATCCTTCCATCGCATCCAGACCTTCCTCTCTAAATCCTTCCATCGCATCCAGACCTTCCTCTCTAAATCCTTCCATCGCATCCAGACCTTCCTCTCTAAATCCTTCCATCGCATCCAGACCTTCCTCTCTAAATCCTTCCATCGCATCCAGACCTTCCTCTCTAAATCCTTCCATCGCATCCAGACCTTCCTCTCTAAATCCTTCCATCGCATCCAGACCTTCCTCTCTAAATCCTTCCATCGCATCCAGACCTTCCTCTCTAAATCCTTCCATCGCATCCAGACCTTCCTCTCTAAATCCTTCCATCGCATCCAGACCTTCCTCTCTAAATCCTTCCATCGCATCCAGACCTTCCTCTCTAAATCCTTCCATCGCATCCAGACCTTCCTCTCTAAATCCTTCCATCGCATCCAGACCTTCCTCTCTAAATCCTTCCATCGCATCCAGACCTTCCTCTCTAAATCCTTCCAACGCATCCAGACCTTCCTCTCTAAATCCTTCCATCGCATCCAGACCTTCCTCTCTAAATCCTTCCATCGCATCCAGACCTTCCTCTCTAAATCCTTCCAACGCATCCAGACCTTCCTCTCTAAATCCTTCCATCGCATCCAGACCTTCCTCTCTAAATCCTTCCATCGCATCCAGACCTTCCTCTCTAAATCCTTCTTGCACCTCAAGACTTCCATATCTAGGTCTCAAAGAAAGTGCTTAGTTTGGGACAAAATCCCCTGGAAAAAAATTGACAAAAAATGTCTTTACCGTCCTTACTACTTTTCCATTTGAGTCACACATAATGGCAAAGCCTAAACCCAATTTAGGTGGAGAGAGGTGGGGTACACCCTGTACAGTTTTCCTACCTTTCACAGGGTCACACAAAGAAAGAAAACCAATCACATGTTCACTCATACCTAGATGAGTGAACCATATTTAATGGTTTTACTACTCACATTATGGTTCGTCTTCATTATGCGCATTGGTCAAACCCACTTTCAGTTGAAGCAGACCAACTAAGCTCAACCCGCACAATACCTTAATTCATGAACTGTTGAGGGTTCAAATCTAGTCTTATCCATATGTCTACAGAACAGTTTATTGGTAATGTTAATTCAATCTTCTTCCTTAATGTCGGCCACATATGTGAAAAAGGTGATTTGAATGTTGTGGCTGCTTAATGTTCCACCCTTTAACCACAGAGATAACCAGTGGACTGAAGGAAAGCAGACAGAAGTGACACTTCTCAGCTTTGAACATTTGACCACTCTGTGACCACGAGGTAATCACGGGCCAGAAACAAACAGTAATCAGCGTATCATTAGGATGTGGAAGTACATAGAAGCCAGGTATTTTAAAGCAAGTTTTACCGATGGATTGGTGGCCAGTGGATTTCTCTGTCCCCCTGCTCCTACCTGCAGAGGAGCTGAGGGGCCGGTACACCTGGAGCTCTCCCGAATGCACTCCGCCTTCTTTCCAGGCTGTAGAGCCTGGGACCTCGGGCTTTCCAAGGAGGCACATCTAGTTTAGGTTTGGATTCGTCATGGTGTAAAGTCAAAGTGAGACAGAATGGGATAGAAGATCAAAATTAAGCCATGAGAGATGAAAACATGAAACAGAGATGAAGATGGCTCCTGCCTATTGCATTTAATGTGCTGTGATGGTCGAAGGGGAGGTTTAACCCACTTCATTTAGAAGTCTGTTTTGCTTTCAATTAAGTATTATTTCTTTGATCAACACTTTTGAGTATAGTTCTGTTTTTCTGACAGTTTGTTTTTATAGTTTGACACACTTTAAGATAAATAAAAGAACCCATTGATTATTTTGACTCATTGTGTTCTTTAATTTACTGCTTGGAGGGATTTTATTTTACATCACTAAATTATTCAAATGAAGAGACTTTTACTAGCTCATCTTCTGAAGTTTAGTTTTATAGATGAACATGGTGTCATTCCCATTTGTTTAGCTTTTTATGGGTTTTATTTGAAAAGAAGCAAATGTTACTTTTGTTTAGTCCTTATTTTGTTATTATAATATTATATTATAGCTAAAGACTACAGAAAAGATGGATTTCTTTCAATGAATGTTTTGACTAAATTTTGTTTAACTAAATACTCAATAAATCTTTACTTATTTGTCTACAACAACTTCAAACTAAAACTAATTAGTTTTGTTTTGTCTTCTGAACCACTTCTCGCTCGTGGGATTTTGAGGGTGTGTGTGGGTGCGGGGGATGGGGGGTTAAATTAGGTGACTAACACAGACTGGTACAACTTCAGTTTTCCATATCAGATCATTTTGAATATATGAAATAAAAGGCACAGTTTTAGGTGGTTGTTTGACAAGTTAATCAATTGACTTTTGTCTTTATATAAACTAATCTTCTTCCACGTGTAAGAAATAATATAAACCTGCTTTAATTTTTCAAGTGAAAGTCTGCTGATATTAAAGAAAGGATATGAAAACATGAAGGAAAATGAGTTCAGGATTTTTACATGTATAGCAGTGTGTTTCATGCACATTAAAGAGAAGTTAGTGGAATAGCAAACAGATCAGTTTGAGTTTGCTAAACAATTTTATTGCCACATGCAATTTAATTGATTTATAAAACTTGAAACCAGTTTATCATAGTTCTCATGCTCCTGCTGATTTTTGCCTGGTTAAAATAAAAATGAATGGCCCTGTGTGCTTGTTGTAAAAACTGAAAGCAAAGTGGGATTCCAACCGGATTGAAGAAAGAAGAAGAGTGTGAAGTGAGTGAAAGAGGTTAGAGTGAGGTCAGTGGTACATGCATGGAGTAAACCAATTGCCACCATTCCAAACAAAAAAATCTCAGACTGAGGAATCATGTCATCATCTGAGAGAAGAGTGACTACACACAAAAGTCAAGGCTAAGATCAGAGTGAGTACTGGGACGAGTTAGTAAACCCCTTCAACACATACATTAATCAGTCTGAAATCATCATGCAGAGTTGAGAGATAGAAAGGTCAGGTTAACTCATTTAGAAAGATTCTAAATGCTGGCCCAAACCCAGAATCACCAAAATTCACAAAGACAGAAACTGCTTCACCAGAAAAACATTAAAATGATCATTTATTTACGTTTGGTTCCTGGATCTGACTCTAAAAGACTTGTCTATGTCTCTAAAAGAGCTTTATAAATAAAACTGCACTGAATGGGTGACTTAACAAAGGAAGACATATCTGGATGTTTAGCTGTGAATAGTGTGTAATAGAGAGGAACCAGATAATATCAGTTTTTTACTGTCTGCTCAGGAAACATGGATGTTAAAATGATACCAAAAAGAGACTTGGAGGACAGAGATGTCCATAATATACAGATTGCCTTTATGGCATGTAGAGGACACTTACTCTTCGTAGCTTTCAGTGTTATTGATCATCTTCATGATGCAGCAGACGCCTACGATGATGATGAGGAGCACCAATAAAGAACCAAGCACTGCGCCGACTATCAGGCCAACGCTGGTCGGAGGAACAGACTCTAGATTGACACAACAAAGACATTTAGCTTTGCGTTGGACTGTCTGGTCTTACAAGAACTACTTAGAACAATTATAATTACAAGAACTATTTAGTCAATTTTATTTCTGAAAAAAAAAGTTGAGGTCTAGAGCTTCTTTTGGAAAAGCAAAACATTCTTGCAGAACACAGCAGTCAGACCGTTATCCTGCTGCTAATGTGCAGGATAAGACAAGTTTAAAAACTAACTCAACGAGCTTTACACACATTTAATAGAACAGTTAATCTGATGAAAGAATTAAAATATCAGGTCCAGGAATAAATCAGGAATAAAGCCTCCATCAGGACGAGTCCAGGTCTGATAGTAACTTGTCAGTCTTACAGTACTATGCAATACGATGGACACTTTCACAGCAACATGTGAAAGAATAATCAGCACCTCCAAATCTAAGATCATGGTGGTCAACAGAAAAGGAGTGAAGCCCTATCTGTAGGATCTGGTTTCCTACTGCTGCATCAGTCTATCACAGTGAAGAGAGAGCTGAACCAAAACGTAACACTCTTGATTAGCCAACCCATCTAAATTCCCAGCCTCACCTATGTTTACTGGCTTTGGGTGGTGACTAAAGAACAAGTTTGCAAATGGCAGCGGATTAAATCAGCTTTTTTCTGCAGAGTTCTACCTCAGAAAAAGAGTGAGGGGCCCTGTCATCCAGGAGCAGCTGATAGTAGACCCACTGTTCCTCAACATAAACACAAGTCAGGCGGCATGGTTTGGGCATCTGGTCAGGGTGCCTCCCACGTGCCAGGTACTGTCAACCAGGAGAAAAGCGAGGGGTAGACCCAAGGACGTACGTCAGTCCTGTGGTTAGTGGTCAAGCTGACGGTAACCAATCAATTCTATGGTTAATGATGTACTTTATTGATCCCTCACCGGAAAATTTCTGTGCTGCAGCAGGTAGCTAACTACAGCACCATTGGTGGGAATAATTGGGTGTTAGATGTCTTGTCCAGAACACGTAATTGATAGAAAACAACAGTACAGTATCGTGCCCATCTCTCACTGGCCTCCAGAATTGTTTTTACAAAAATTTTGGCGTCATTTTACAGTCGTCAGATTGGGTGGATATGTCAGTGTAACACACCGAGTCGGGTGTAAATGAATTCATTTACACCCTCAGCTGCTTCATTCACCTGATAACTTTCCTAAATAATTTACTTCACACATTATAAAGAACCAATGAGCAGACTTTCGGCAAAAGGACAGCATTTGTTATGTTTACTTGCATCCCAGAAGGAGAAAGAAATGAGTGTGAGTGAGTCTTAGGAAAGTTTCTGCTTCTTTGAAGCTCCTTTGAGACGGAGACTGTATACTGCTGCGTTTTGAGACCAACACTAAGACTGCATGACAAATCAACATCAAATTAATATGCACATTTATGATTAGCCAATAGTAAAAAGCCTAAATTATTTCTCTTATTTTTCACTCCATCTCTTAGTTTAAATTTCTGTCATGCAGCGTTTACACTTTGAGTAGCCATCTGGTCAGGTCATTCATGCAACTCTGCAAGTTTGTCTGTAAATATTGATGTTTAGTTTTAACGTGGTAAAAAGTTAGAAAAATAGCAGAAGAGATGTAGTTAGTAGTTCTGTGTAATCAAGAGAAAGTTTTGTGGCTTGGACAAAGCTTAATTATATTGAACTATTTCAGATTTAGAAAAAATTACATTAACTACGAGAATGCATCATATGACATAAGAGCTAACTTGAGCCATAAAACATGAACAAAAAGAAATGTCACAGCATGAACTGGAAGACTAGTCAGAATAGAGGGACAGCTGAATGAGACATCCTGAATGAAAACCTGCTCCAGAGTGCCCTGGACCTCAGACAGGGGCGATGGTTCATCTTTCAGCAGGAAAATGATCCAAAGCAAACCACGATATGGAAACAGTAGGTTCAGAACAACTCTGTCAATGTCCCTGAGTGACCCAACCAGCACCCAGACCTGAATCTTATATTATTTATCTATTTTTTCATATTGTATTTATCCTTCATGGGGAAATTTCTGTCCCAGCAGGCAGCCAATGACTACTGCCCACCAATGACTGTGCTGATGGTGGGAGAAATTGGGGTTTAGGTGTCTTCTCCAGGGACACCTAGGCATGAGCTCAGCAGGATTTGAACTGGCAACTCTTCAATTCAAAGATGGCAATTTTACCACTGAGCTATGCCTCCCCAGACAGAACATCTATGGGGAGATGTGAAAATGAACAACGCTTCATCAGAGTTGATGAAGCTTGAGCAGTTCTGCAAAGAGGAATAGACCAAACTGTCCAAAGAAAGGTGAGCCACGCTTGTGGTGTCAAGATTCAAAACCTCTTGAGGCTGTAATTGCTGCCAAAATGTAGCAACTAAGTATTGAACAAAGGTTGTAAATTATTATGTACTAACGCTATCATTTTTCAGGTTTTTATTTTTAATAAATTTGCAACAATTAATAAAAAAATGTTTTCAACATTGTCGTTAGGGGATGTTTTTAAAAAAATTGTTTTATGAGTAGCGCATTGCAGGAAAGCTTTGGATTTTAGCCTTGAAAATCTGATCAATATATGCTTATTCAATACTGTGTATGTAAAAATTTTATTGGAGATTTAAAGGGTGTGGAGGAAGATGATCAATATAATAAAAAGAAATACAGAAACACATGGATGGATAGATAGTCTAAAGTATTAAAACCAGGTAGTATTATCTCGATTGTGTAGTGTTTTTTTTTTTGTAGGCAACAAGCAGGCAATAGGAAGAGCAATAAAACAAACAAGTGGGGGGCCCAAATTGATTTCTTTTTGCAAGGGGGGCATAACAAAAAATAATTGAGACGCGCCCTACGAAAACCAATTCAGTAACTCACCATTGAGAATTACTCGAAGGAAGGTTGATGCTGCAGTACCCATCACATCAGGTGGATTCTTCACGTCGCAGAAATATGTACCATTGTCACCGAACTGTACTGGACTTAGCTGTATGGATGCATCTCGTTTGTTTAGGTCCCCGACGAATGTCAGTCTATCTTTAAAATAATCAGGCATTGGAGCTATTTGGCTGTTATACAAGTAAAATATCTGTAAAAGAAAACAGACCAGAAAAGATTAGAGCTTCACATAGACCACGTTGATCTTTAAAAATATTGTAAAAAAAGTTCCACATCAGGTTAACCAACAGACCCTGATCACACGATGCTTAGGACCTATTTTAATTTTTTATGGTTTTTATGGTTTGAGTGACATTGCAGCTGATAGGAAAGAAGGACAGCATCTATGGCACTGATGAAAGATGCACAAATGAATAGAACCCCTTTTTATGTATGTCATATAAGATCAGGATGAGAGCAAACAGAAAGGGAAAGTTGTGGTTTATTCTTCACAACTCAGCACAGAAAACAAAGGAACATTTCCCTTCATGAAACAAACGCAGCCAGCAGAGACTCACCACATATCGAGAACCGAAAAAGGCACTGCTTGGTTGATTTGACTGAAAATTCCAGGTTACTGTAGCAGCACCCTTTACAACTTCAGAGGACTTAAAGGTGCATCGAAGGATTCCTGCCGTGCCATTTTGTGCGACCAGTTCCGGATCAGTGCTTATTTTGATTGGGGTCACGTGGCTGGCTCCTGTAAAGTGGGGAAGAAAAAGTTCACATAATGCAGCTGACTTTGGTTTGTACAGATAACATTAACATGTACAGTGAAACAAAATCCAGGAGCTTTTTATAGACCCAACATGTAGTTTTATTTGGAGAATCTTTGATCAATAATAACACAATTATTTCTGCTATTTCCACTCCATTTTGCTGAGACTGACATGCATTGTCTCATTGTCAAAACTGGTCAAAGTGATGTCAGTCTTGATAAAAGTTTTTTAAGTTTATCAAGTAAAGCTTGTGTATTTGTTTCACAAAGTAAATGTAGCTCTTAAATTAGTTTCTGTCTGCTCTTGGGCCCATGCTGCCAATTACAAAATGAGCAATTTACCGACAGTCAGGTGGAAAGTGTGTGCACAAATTTAAACATCTGAAACTTTATGTTAATACAATGTCTCCCTGTGAGTGTTCACCCAGTTTTAGGATTCAATTGATATACTTCTTAACACATGGGTTCCCTGGGCTGTAGTTCCTTGTTAAAACTCCAGTAGAATATAGATGAGCCATAGATGTTTGCTGGTCCTACCAGGAAATACTGTACCAGATAAGTTAACCAGACTACTGTGTGTTCAAAACATGTGTTGTATGTATGTGTTGGGAGTTTCATTTGGGCCATGTTCATACTTAAAACTCTGGGACTCATTTTGTTAAACCACTTTATTATGAGATTACATGAAGTTAGTTCATCATAAAGACAAATTCAGCTAAACCAAGACCCCCAGGGTCCAGCATGATGAGCTCTGGGTTGTTTTGTGACCATCTGACATTCAACATAATGCATTTTACATCATTAATTAATCTTTAACTCTAAGAGTTTTTTGTGTCATCGTTAGATTTAGCAGTAATAATGATTGTAAAGTATCAGAATATTGTAATCAGCTCCTGACCCTGATGAAGTGTTGGATCCCAGGACACATTTTTAACTCGAGTTCATTGGAATAGGTGAACAATCTCAGAAAGGCAAGTCAATCTCATAAACATGATTTAATAAACTGGATTTGGTTAATATTTTGTTATATTAATTAGTATTTGGCATATTCCCGGAAGCACAACAATGCATCGTCATGGCAACACTTAACTCGCAAGTAATGGTTCAAGTTACAATATGGTGGAATACGTTAAAAGTCTAGGTCTTTTGTGCCTGTGAGGTTAAACAAAGACGTATTAATCAGTCAGATTCGTGTTGGGGGTGTTACTTTGTCTACGGGTTCACCGCTACCAAGCTAACAAAACATTACAAACTCCACGCTCCAAGTTCTCAGTGATATGTATGTTATGAAAGTCATGGGTACTCACCAAGTAGAATAAACAGCATAAACCAGTTTAATATAGCACGTCTCCGAGTAATGTTAAGTCGTCCGGACTCCATATTTTGTTGTAAACAGTCAGTGTTTTTCTTTTTTACCGTCCAAATGCTTTTCTTAGTGCTCCGCTATCAGAAGAGAGGCCGCAATGGAAGCGAGTACGTCTGACGCCTGCAGGGCAACAACAGAACTACACGTCACAACGGCATACAACGTCATCTGGTAGGCAGGAAATACCACGTCTCCCAGCATAAAGAACTACATTTCCCAAGAGGGAGGAAAACATCTCGCAGCAGGAAAGACTACAAATCTCAGCAGAAAGGACCAAATCTTCAAACCGGAAAGACTACAGCAGGAGCGTATCCAGGACTTTCTGTTGGGGGGCAAAACGAGCACCTATAGTGCTCGCCAGTTTAGGGGGGTGTCTGTGGGCATTCCCCCCAGAACGTTTAGGAAAACAAGTACATTCTCTGCATTTTGGTGCATATTTTGCTCAAAGTTTATAATAATTAAGGTAGTAAGAACACTTAGGTTTTTTTTTTGTGAACCAAAAAAAGAACAGGAGCATGTGCCCCCACACCCCCATCACCCACAACCCCCTTGGACATCTCCCAGCAGTAAGAACAACATTTCCCAACAGTGAGCAAAAAAACTCCAATTGCGAAGGACTACATCTCTCATGAAGAAGGACTACATGTCTAGGCAGTGAGGACTCCATCACCCAAAAGGAAGGACCACAACATCCAGCAGGGAGGACTACGTCTATCTAAGAAAAGAAAGGACAACATCTCACAGAAAGAAGGACTACATCTCCCAGCAGGAAGGACTACATCTCACAGAAAGAAGGACTACATCTTCTAGCAGGAAGGACTACATCTCACAGAAAGAAGGACTACATCTCCCAAAAGGAAGGACTACATCTCACAGAAAGAAGGACTACATCTCACAGAAAGAAGGACTACATCTCACAGAAAGAAGGACTACATCTTCTAGCAGGAAGGACTACATCTCACAGAAAGAAGGACTACATCTCCCAAAAGGAAGGACTACATCTCACAGAAAGAAGGACTACATCTTCTAGCAGGAAGGACTACATCTCACAGAAAGAAGGACTACATCTCCCAAAAGGAAGGACAACATCTCACAGAAAGAAGGACTACATCTTCTAGCAGGAAGGACTAAATCTCACAGAAAGAAGGACTACATCTCCCAAAAGGAAGGACAACATCTCCCAGCAGGAAGGACTACATCTCACAGAAAGAAGGACTACATCTCACAGAAAGAAGGACTACATCATCTAGCAGGAAGGATAACATCTCACAGAAAGAAGGACTACATCTCACAGAAAGAAGGACTACATCTCACAGAAAGAAAGACTACATCATCTAGCAGGAAGGATAACATCTCACAGAAAGAAGGACTACATCTCACAGAAAGAAGGACTACATCTTCTAGCAGGAAGGACTAAATCTCACAGAAAGAAGGACTACATCTCCCAAAAGGAAGGACAACATCTCACAGAAAGAAGGACTACATCTCACAGAAAGAAGGACTACATCTCCCAACAGGAAGGACAACATCTCACAGAAAGAAGGACTACATCTCACAGAAAGAAGGACTACATCTTCCAGCAGGAAGGATAACATCTCACATAAAGAAGGACTACATCTCCCAGCAGGAAGGACTACATCTCACAGAAAGAAGGACTACATCTCCCAACAGGAAGGACTACATCTCACAGAAAGAAGGACTACATCTCACAGAAAGAAGGACTACATCTCCCAACAGGAAGGACAACATCTCACAGAAAGAAGGACTACATCTTCCAGCAGGAAGAACTACATCTCACAGAAAGAAGGACTACATCTTCCAGCAGGAAGGATAACATCTCCCAGCAGGAAGGACTACATCTCACAGAAAAAAGGACTACATCTCCCAGCAGGAAGGACTACATCTCACAGAAAGAAGGACTACATCTCCCAACAGGAAGGACTACATCTCACAGAAAGAAGGACTACATCTCCCAACAGGAAGGACTACATCTCACAGAAAGAAGGACTACATCTCACAGAAAGAAGGACTACATCTCCCAACAGGAAGGACAACATCTCACAGAAAGAAGGACTACATCTCACAGAAAGAAGGACTACATCTTCCAGCAGGAAGGATAACATCTCACATAAAGAAGGACTACATCTCCCAGCAGGAAGGACTACATCTCACAGAAAGAAGGACTACATCTCCCAACAGGAAAGACTACATCTCACAGAAAGAAGGACTACATCTCACAGAAAGAAGGACTACATCTCCCAACAGGAAGGACAACATCTCACAGAAAGAAGGACTACATCTTCCAGCAGGAAGGATAACATCTCCCAGCAGGAAGGACTACATCTCACAGAAAAAAGGACTACATCTCCCAACAGGAAGGACAACATCTCACAGAAAGAAGGACTACATCTCACAGAAAGAAGGACTACATCATCCAGCAGGAAGGATTACATCTCACAGAAAGAAGGACTACATCTTCCAGCAGGAAGAACTACATCTCACAGAAAGAAGGACTACATCTCCCAGCAGGAAGGACTACATCTCACAGAAAGAAGGACTACATCTCCCAACAGGAAGGACAGCATCTCACAAAAAGAAGGACTACATCTCACAGAAAGAAGGACTACATCTTCCAGCAGGAAGGATAACATCTCCCAGCAGGAAGGACTACATCTCACAGAAAGAAGGACTACATCTCCCAACAGGAAGGACAGCATCTCACAAAAAGAAGGACTACATCTCACAGAAAGAAGGACTACATCTTCCAGCAGGAAGGATAACATCTCACAGAAAGAAGGACTACATCTCCCAGCAGGAAGGACTACATCTCACAGAAAGAAGGACTACATCTCCCAACAGGAAGGACTACATCTCACAGAAAGAAGGACTACATCTCCCAACAGGAAGGACAACATCTCACAGAAAGAAGGACTACATCTCACAGAAAGAAGGACTACATCTTCCAGCAGGAAGGATAACATCTCACATAAAGAAGGACTACATCTCCCAGCAGGAAGGACTACATCTCACAGAAAGAAGGACTACATCTCCCAACAGGAAGGACTACATCTCACAGAAAGAAGGACTACATCTCACAGAAAGAAGGACTACATCTCCCAACAGGAAGGACAACATCTCACAGAAAGAAGGACTACATCTTCCAGCAGGAAGAACTACATCTCACAGAAAGAAGGACTACATCTTCCAGCAGGAAGGATAACATCTCCCAGCAGGACGGACTACATCTCACAGAAAAAAGGACTACATCTCCCAACAGGAAGGACAACATCTCACAGAAAGAAGGACTACATCTCACAGAAAGAAGGACTACATCATCCAGCAGGAAAGATTACATCTCACAGAAAGAAGGACTACATCTTCCAGCAGGAAGAACTACATCTCACAGAAAGAAGGACTACATCTCCCAGCAGGAAGGACTACATCTCACAGAAAGAAGGACTACATCTCCCAACAGGAAGGACTACATCTCACAGAAAGAAGGACTACATCTCACAGAAAGAAGGACTACATCTTCCAGCAGGAAGGATAACATCTCACAGAAAGAAGGACTACATCTCCCAACAGGAAGGACAACATCTCACAGAAAGAAGGACTACATCTCCCAACAGGAAGGACTACATCTCACAGAAAGAAGGACTACATCTCACAGAAAGAAGGACTACATCTCCCAGCAGGAAGGACTACATCTCACAGAAAGAAGGACTACATCTCCCAGCAGGAAGGACTACATCTCACAGAAAGAAGGACTACATCTCCCAACAGGAAGGACTACATCTCACAGAAAGAAGGACTACATCTCACAGAAAGAAGGACTACATCTCCCAGCAGGAAGGACTACATCTCACAGAAAGAAGGACTACATCTCCCAACAGGAAGGACAACATCTCACAGAAAGAAGGACTACATCTCACAGAAAGAAGGACTACATCTCCCAGCAGGAAGGATAACATCTCACAGAAAGAAGGACTACATCTCCCAGCAGGAAGGACTACATCTCACAGAAAGAAGGACTACATCTCCCAACAGGAAGGACTACATCTCACAGAAAGAAGGACTACATCTCACAGAAAGAAGGACTACATCTCCCAGCAGGAAGGACTACATCTCACAGAAAGAAGGACTACATCTCCCAACAGGAAGGACAACATCTCACAGAAAGAAGGACTACATCTTCCAGCAGGAAGAACTACATCTCACAGAAAGAAGGACTACATCTTCCAGCAGGAAGGATAACATCTCCCAGCAGGAAGGACTACATCTCACAGAAAGAAGGACTACATCTCCCAACAGGAAGGACAACATCTCACAGAAAGAAGGACTACATCTCACAGAAAGAAGGACTACATCATCCAGCAGGAAGGACTACATCTCACTGAAAGAAGAACTACATCTCCCAACAGGAAGAACTACATCTCACAGAAAGAATGACTACATCTCCCAACAGGAAGGACAACATCTCACAGAAAGAAGAACTACATTTTCCAGCAGGAAGAACTACATCTCACAGAAAGAAGGACTACATCTCCCAACAGGAAGGACTACATCTCACAGAAAGAAGGACTACATCTTCCAGCAGGAAGGATAACATCTCACAGAAAGAAGGACTACATCTCACAGAAAGAAGGACTACATCTTCCAGCAGGAAGGATAACATCTCACAGAAGGAAGGACTACATCTCCCAACAGGAAGGACAACATCTCACAGAAAGAAGGACTAAATCTTCCAGCAGGAAGGATAACATCTCACAGAAGGAAGGACTACATCTCCCAACAGGAAGGACAACATCTCACAGAAAGAAGGACTACATCTCCCAGCAGGAAGGATAACATCTCACAGAAAGAAGTACTACATCTCCCAGTAAGAAGGACTACATCTTCCAGCAGGAAGGATAACATCTCACAGAAAGTAGGACTACATCTCCCAGCAGGAAGGACTACATCTCACAGAAAGAAGGACTACATCTCCCAACAGGAAGGACTACATCTCACAGAAAGAAGGACTACATCTCCCAACAGGAAGGACAACATCTCACAGAAAGAAGGACTACATCTTCCAGCAGGAAGAACTACATCTCACAGAAAGAAGGACTACATCTCCCAGCAGGAAGGACTACATCTCACAGAAAGAAGGACTACATCTCCCAACAGGAAGGACTACATCTCACAGAAAGAAGGACTACATCTCACAGAAAGAAGGACTACATCTCCCAACAGGAAGGACAACATCTCACAGAAAGAAGGACTACATCTTCCAGCAGGAAGAACTACATCTCACAGAAAGAAGGACTACATCTTCCAGCAGGAAGGATAACATCTCCCAGCAGGAAGGACTACATCTCACAGAAAGAAGGACTACATCTCCCAACAGGAAGGACAACATCTCACAGAAAGAGGGACTACATCTCACAGAAAGAAGGACTACATCATCCAGCAGGAAGGACTACATCTCACTGAAAGAAGAACTACATCTCCCAACAGGAAGAACTACATCTCACAGAAAGAATGACTACATCTCCCAACAGGAAGGACAACATCTCACAGAAAGAAGAACTACATTTTCCAGCAGGAAGAACTACATCTCACAGAAAGAAGGACTACATCTCCCAACAGGAAGGACTACATCTCACAGAAAGAAGGACTACATCTTCCAGCAGGAAGGATAACATCTCACAGAAAGAAGGACTACATCTCACAGAAAGAAGGACTACATCTTCCAGCAGGAAGGATAACATCTCACAGAAGGAAGGACTACATCTCCCAACAGGAAGGACAACATCTCACAGAAAGAAGGACTAAATCTTCCAGCAGGAAGGATAACATCTCACAGAAGGAAGGACTACATCTCCCAACAGGAAGGACAACATCTCACAGAAAGAAGGACTACATCTCCCAGCAGGAAGGATAACATCTCACAGAAAGAAGTACTACATCTCCCAGAAAGAAGGACTACATCTTCCAGCAGGAAGGATAACATCTCACAGAAAGAAGGACTACATCTCCCAGCAGGACGGACTACATCTCACAGAAAGAAGGACTACATCTCCCAACAGGAAGGACTACATCTCACAGAAAGAAGGACTACATCTCATAGAAAGAAGGACTACATCTCCCAACAGGAAGGACAACATCTCACAGAAAGAAGGACTACATCTTCCAGCAGGAAGAACTACATCTCACAGAAAGAAGGACTACATCTTCCAGCAGGAAGGATAACATCTCCCAGCAGGAAGGACTACATCTCACAGAAAGAAGGACTACATCTCCCAACAGGAAGGATAACATCTCACAGAAAGAAGGACTACATCATCCAGCAGGAAGGACTACATCTCACTGAAAGAAGAACTACATCTCCCAACAGGAAGAACTACATCTCACAGAAAGAATGACTACATCTCCCAACAGGAAGGACAACATCTCACAGAAAGAAGGACTACATCTTCCAGCAGGAAGGATTACATCTCACAGAAAGAAGGACTACATCTTCCAGCAGGAAGAATTACATCTCACAGAAAGAAGGACTACATCTCCCAACAGGAAGGACTACATCTCACAGAAAGAAGGACTACATCTTCCAGCAGGAAGGATAACATCTCACAGAAAGAAGGACTACATCTCCCAGCAGGAAGGACTACATCTTCCAGCAAGAAGGATAACATC
Organism: Neostethus bicornis; assembly: GCA_902685375.1. NCBI lineage: Eukaryota > Metazoa > Chordata > Actinopteri > Atheriniformes > Phallostethidae > Neostethus > Neostethus bicornis. The sequence continues at coordinate 411,955 of CACRXE010000005.1, read as the reverse complement.
TCACAGAAAGAAGGACTACATCTCACAGAAAGAAGGACTACATCTTCCAGCAGGAAGGATAACATCTCACAGAAGGAAGGACTACATCTCCCAACAGGAAGGACAACATCTCACAGAAAGAAGGACTAAATCTTCCAGCAGGAAGGATAACATCTCACAGAAGGAAGGACTACATCTCCCAACAGGAAGGACAACATCTCACAGAAAGAAGGACTACATCTCCCAGCAGGAAGGATAACATATCACAGAAAGAAGTACTACATCTCACAGAAAGAAGGACTACATCTTCCAGCAGGAAGGATAACATCTCACAGAAAGAAGGACGACATCTCCCAACAGGAAGGACTACATCTCACAGAAAGAAGGACTACATCTCCCAACAGGATGGACAACATCTCACAGAAAGAAGGACTACATCTTCCAGCAGGAAGAACTACATCTCACAGAAAGAAGGACTACATCTCCCAACAGGAAGGACAACATCTCACAGAAAGAAGGACTACATCTCACAGAAAGAAGGACTACATCATCCAGCAGGAAGGACTACATCTCACTGAAAGAAGAACTACATCTCCCAACAGGAAGAACTACATCTCACAGAAAGAATGACTACATCTCCCAACAGGAAGGACAACATCTCACAGAAAGAAGGACTACATCTCCCAACAGGAAGGACAACATCTCACAGAAAGAAGGACTACATCTCACAGAAAGAAGGACTACATCATCCAGCAGGAAGGACTACATCTCACTGAAAGAAGAACTACATCTCCCAACAGGAAGAACTACATCTCACAGAAAGAATGACTACATCTCCCAACAGGAAGGACAACATCTCACAGAAAGAAGGACTACATCTTCCAGCAGGAAGGATTACATCTCACAGAAAGAAGGACTACATCTTCCAGCAGTAAGGATAACATCACACAGAAAGAAGGACTACATCTCCCAGTAGTAAGGACTACATCTCACAGAAAGAAGGACTACATCTTCCAGCAGGAAGGACAACATCTCACAGAAAGAAGGACTACATCTCACAGAAAGAAGGACTACATCTCCCAACAGGAAGGACAACATCTCACAGAAAGAAGGACTACATCTTCCAGCAGGAAGGATAACATCACACAGAAAGAAGAACTACATCTCCCATCAGGAAGGATTATATCGCACAGAAAGAAGGACTACATCTTCCAGCAGGAAGGATAACATCTCACAGAAAGAAGGACTACATCTTCCAGCAGGAAGGACTACATCTCACAGAAAGAAGGACTACATCTTCCAGCAGGAAGGATAACATCTCACAGAAAGAAGGACTACATCTCACAGAAAGAAGGACTACATCTCCCAACAGGAAGGACAACATCTCACAGAAAGAAGGACTACATCTTCCAGCAGGAAGGATAACATCACACAGAAAGAAGAACTACATCTCCCATCAGGAAGGATTATATCGCACAGAAAGAAGGACTACATCTTCCAGCAGGAAGGATAACATCTCACAGAAAGAAGGACTACATCTTCCAGCAGGAAGGCCTACATCTCACAGAAAGAAGGACTACATCTCCCAACAGGAAGAACTACATCTCACAGAAAGAAGGACTACATCTCCCAACAGGAAGGACAACATCTCACAAAAAGAAGGACTACATCTCACAGAAAGAAGGACTACATCTCCCAGCAGGAAGGACAACATCTCACAGAAAGAAAGACTACATCTCACAGAAAGAAGGACTACATCTCCCAGCAGGAAGGACTACATCTCACAGAAAGAAGGACTACATCTCCCAGCAGGAAGGACTACATCTCACAGAAAGAAGGACTATATCTCCCAACAGGAAGGACAACATCTCACAAAAAGAAGGACTACATCTCACAGAAAGAAGGACTACATCTTCCAGCAGGAAGGCTAACATCTCACAGAAAGAAGGACTACATCTCCAGCAGGAAGAACTATATCTCACAGAATGAAGGACTACATCTCCCAACAGGAAGGACAACATCTCAGAGAAAGAAGGACTACATCTCACAGAAACAAGGACTACATCTTCCAGCAGGAAGGATAACATCTCACAGAAAGAAGGAATACAGTCTCCCAGCAGGAAGGACTACATCTCACAGAAAGAAGGACTACATCTCCCAGCAGGAAGGACTAACATCTCACAGAAAGAAGGACTACATCTCACAGAAAGAAGGACTACATCTTCCAGCAGGAAGGATAACATCTCACAGAAAGAAGGACTACATCTCCCAGCAGGAAGGACTAACATCTCACAGAAAGAAGGACTACATCTCCCATCAGGAATGGAAAACATCTCACAGAAAGAAGGACTACATCTTCCAGCAGGAAGGACAACATCTCACAGAAAGAAGGACTACATCTCCCAACAGGAAGGACAACATCTCACAGAAAGAAGGACTACATCTCACAGAAAGAAGGACTACATCATCCAGCAGGAAGGACTACATCTCACTGAAAGAAGAACTACATCTCCCAACAGGAAGAACTACATCTCACAGAAAGAATGACTACATCTCCCAACAGGAAGGACAACATCTCACAGAAAGAAGGACTACATCTCCCAACAGGAAGGACAACATCTCACAGAAAGAAGGACTACATCTCACAGAAAGAAGGACTACATCATCCAGCAGGAAGGACTACATCTCACTGAAAGAAGAACTACATCTCCCAACAGGAAGAACTACATCTCACAGAAAGAATGACTACATCTCCCAACAGGAAGGACAACATCTCACAGAAAGAAGGACTACATCTTCCAGCAGGAAGGATTACATCTCACAGAAAGAAGGACTACATCTTCCAGCAGGAAGAACTACATCTCACAGAAAGAAGGACTACATCTCCCAACAGGAAGGACTAAATCTCACAGAAAGAAGGACTACATCTTCCAGCAGGAAGGACAACATCTCACAGAAAGAAGGACTACATCTCCCAACAGGAAGGACTACATCTTCCAGCAGGAAGGACTACATCTTCCAGCAAGAAGGATAAAATCTTACAGAAAGAAGGACTACATCTCACAGAAAGAAGGACTACATCTCCCAACAGGAAGGACAACATCTCACAGAAAGAAGGACTACATCTCACAGAAAGAAGGACTACATCTTCCAGCAGGAAGGATAACATCTCACAGAAAGAAGGACTGCATCTCACAGAAAGAAGGACTACATCTTCCAGCAGGAAGGACTACATCTCACTGAAAGAAGGACTACATCTCCCAAAAGGAAGAACTACATCTCACAGAAAGAAGGACTACATCACCCAACAGGAAGGACAACATCTCACAGAAAGAAGGACTACATCTTCCAGCAGGAAGGATAACATCTCACAGAACGAAGGACTACATCTTCCAGCAGGAAGAACTACATCTCACAGAAAGAAGGACTACATCTCCCAGCAGGAAGGATAACATCTCCCAGCAGGAAGGACTACATCTCACTGAAAGAAGGACTACATCTCCCAACAGGAAGGACAACATCTCACAAAAAGGACTACATCTCCCAGAAAGAAGGACTACATCTTCCAGCAGGAAGGATAACATCTCACAGAAAGAAGGACTACATCTCCCAGCAGGAAGAACTACATCTCACAGAAAGAAGGACTACATCTCCCAGCAGGAAGGACAACATCTCACAGAAAGAAGGACTACATCTCCCAGCAGGAAGAACTACATCTCACAGAAAGAAGGACTACATCTCCCAACAGGAAGGACAACATCTCACAGAAAGAAGGACTAAATCTCACAAAAAGAAGGACTACATCTTCCAGCAGGAAGGATAACATCTCACAGAAAGAAGGACTACATCTCCCAGCATGAAGGACTACATCTCACAGAAAGAAGGACTACATCTCCCAACAGGAAGGACAACATCTCACAAAAAGAAGGACTACATCTCACAGAAAGAAGGACTACATCTTCCAGCAGGAAGGCTAACATCTCACAGAAAGAAGGACTACATCTCCCAGCAGGAAGAACTTCATCTCACAGAATGAAGGACTACATCTCCCAACAGGAAGGACAACATCTCAGAGAAAGAAGGACTACATCTCACAGAAACAAGGACTACATCTTCCAGCAGGAAGGATAACATCTCACAGAAAGAAGGAATACGTCTCCCAGCAGGAAGGACTACATCTCGCAGAAAGAAGGACTACATCTCCCAACAGGAAGGACAACATCTCACAGAAAGAAGGACTACATCTCACAAAAAGAAGGACTACATCTTCCAGCAGGAAGGATAACATCTCACAGAAAGAAGGACTACATCTCCCAGCAGGAAGGATAACATCTCACAGAAAGAAGGACTACATCTCCCATCAGGAAGGAAAACATCTCACAGAAAGAAGGACTACATCTTCCAGCAGGAAGGACAACATCTCACAGAAAGAAGGACTACATCTTCCAGCAGAAAGGATAACATCACACAGAAAGAAGAACTACATCTCCCATCAGGAAGGATTATATCGCACAGAAAGAAGGACTACATCTTCCAGCAGGAAGGATAACATCTCACAGAAAGAAGGACTACATCTTCCAGCAGGAAGGCCTACATCTCACAGAAAGAAGGACTACATCTCCCAACAGGAAGAACTACATCTCACAGAAAGAAGGACTACATCTCCCAACAGGAAGGACAACATCTCACAAAAAGAAGGATTACATCTCACAGAAAGAAGGACTACATCTCCCAGCAGGAAGGACAACATCTCACAGAAAGAAAGACTACATCTCACAGAAAGAAGGATTACGTCTCCCAGCAGGAAGGACTACATCTCACAGAAAGAAGGACTACATCTCCCAGCAGGAAGGACTACATCTCACAGAAAGAAGGACTATATCTCCCAACAGGAAGGACAACATCTCACAAAAAGAAGGACTACATCTCCTTGCAGGAAGGATAACATCTCACAGAAAGAAGGACTACATCTCACAGAAAGAAGGACTACATCTCCTAGCAGGAAGGATAACATCTCACAGAAAGAAGGACTACATCTCCCAGCAGGAAGGACAACATCTCACAGAAAGAAGGACTACATCTCATAGAAAGAAGGAATACATCCCACAGAAAGAAGGACTACATCTCACAAAAAGAAAGACTACATCTCACAGAAAGAAGGACTACATCTCATAGAAAGAAGGACTAAATCTCACAGAAAGAAGGACTACATCATCTAGCAGGAAGGATAACATCTCACAGAAAGAAGGACTACATCTCACAGAAAGAAGGACTACATCTCACAGAAAGAAGGACTACATCTCACAGAAAGAAGGACTACATCTCACAGAAAGAAGGACTACATCTCCCAGAGAGAAGGACTACATCTTCCAGCAGGAAGGATAACATCTCACAGAAAGAAGGACTACATCTTCCAGCAGGAAGGATAACATCTCACAGAAAGAAGGACTACATCTCCCAGCAGGAAAGACTACATCTCACACAAAGAAGGACTACATCTCCCAGCAGGAAGGACTACATCTCACAGAAAGAAGGACTACATCTCCAACAGGAAGGACAACATCTCACAGAACGAGGGACTACATCTCCCAGCAGGAAGGATTACATCTCACAGAAAGAAGGACTACATCTTCCAGCAGGAAGGAAAACATCTCACAGAAAGAAAGACTACATCTCACAGAAAGAGGGACTACATCTCCCAACAGGAATGACAACATCTCACAAAAAGAAGGACTACATCTCACAGAAAGAAGGACTACATCTTCCAGCAGGAAGGATAACATCTAACAGAAAGAAGGACTACATCTCCCAGCAGGAAGAACTACATCTCACAGAAAGAAGGACTACATCTCCCAACAGGAAGGACAACATCTCACAGAAAGAAGGACTACATCTCACAGAAAGAAGGACTACATCTCCCAGCAGGAAGGACTATATCTCACAAAAGGAGGAATACATCTTCCAGCAGAAGCATAACATCTCACAGAAAGAAGAACTACATCTTCCAGCAGGAAGGCCTACATCTCAATGAAAGAAGGACTAAATCTCCCAGCAGGAAGGACTACATCTTACAGAAATAAGGACTACATCTCCCAACAGGAAGAACTACATCTCACAGAAAGAAGGACTACATCTCCCAACAGGAAGGACAACATCTCACAGAAAGAAGGACTACATCTCCCAGCAGGACGATCTACATCTCACAGAAAGAAGGACTACATCTCCCAGCAGGAAGAACTACATCTCACAGAAAGAAGGACTACATCTTCCAGCAGGTAGGATAACATCTCACAGAAAGAAGGACTACATCTTCCAGCAGTAAGGATAACATCACACAGAAAGAAGGACTACATCTCCCAGTAGTAAGGACTACATCTCACAGAAAGAAGGACTACATCTCACAGAAAGAAGGACTACATCTCCCAACAGGAAGGACAACATCTCACAGAAAGAAGGACTACATCTTCCAGCAGGAAGGATAACATCACACAGAAAGAAGAACTACATCTCCCATCAGGAAGGATTATATCGCACAGAAAGAAGGACTACATCTTCCAGCAGGAAGGATAACATCTCACAGAAAGAAGGACTACATCTTCCAGCAGGAAGGCCTACATCTCACAGAAAGAAGGACTACATCTCCCAACAGGAAGAACTACATCTCACAGAAAGAAGGACTACATCTCCCAACAGGAAGGACAACATGTCACAAAAAGAAGGATTACATCTCACAGAAAGAAGGACTACATCTCCCAGCAGGAAGGACAACATCTCACAGAAAGAAAGACTACATCTCACAGAAAGAAGGATTACATCTCCCAGCAGGAAGGACTACATCTCACAGAAAGAAGGACTACATCTCCCAGCAGGAAGGACTACATCTCACAGAAAGAAGGACTATATCTCCCAACAGGAAGGACAACATCTCACAAAAAGAAGGACTACATCTCACAGAAAGAAGGACTACATCTTCCAGCAGGAAGGATGACATCTCACAGAAAGAAGGAGTACATCTCCCAACAGGAAGGACAACATCTCACAGAAAGAAGGACTACATCTTCCAGCAGGAAGGATAACATCTCACAGAAAGAAGGACTACATCTCCCAGCAGGAAGGACTATATCTCACAGAAAGAAGGACTACATCTCCCAAAAGGAAGGACAACATCTCACAGAAAGAAGGACTACATCTCCCAACAGGAAGGACAACATCTCACAGAAAGAAGGACTACATCTTCCAGCAGGTAGGATAACATCTCACAGAAAGAAGGACTACATCTTCCAGCAGTAAGGATAACATCTCACAGAAAGAAGGACTACATCTCACAGAAAGAAGGACTACATCTCCCAACAGGAAGGACAACATCTCACAGAAAGAAGGACTACATCTTCCAGCAGGAAGGATAACATCTCACAGAAAGAAGGACTACATCTTCCAGCAGGAAGGCCTACATCTCACAGAAAGAAGGACTACATCTTCCAGCAGGTAGGATAACATCTCACAGAAAGAAGGACTACATCTCACAGAAAGAAGGACTACATCTCCCAACAGGAAGGACAACATCTCACAGAAAGAAGGACTACATCTTCCAGCAGGAAGGATAACATCACTCAGAAAGAAGAACTACATCTCCCATCAGGAAGGATTATGTCGCACAGAAAGAAGGACTACATCTTCCAGCAGGAAGGATAACATCTCACAGAAAGAAGGACTACATCTTCCAGCAGGAAGGCCTACATCTCACAGAAAGAAGGACTACATCTCCCAACAGGAAGAACTACATCTCACAGAAAGAAGGACTACATCTCCCAACAGGAAGGACAACATCTCACAAAAAGAAGGATTACATCTCACAGAAAGAAGGACTACATCTCCCAGCAGGAAGGACAACATCTCACAGAAAGAAAGACTACATCTCACAGAAAGAAGGATTACATCTCCCAGCAGGAAGGACTACATCTCACAGAAAGAAGGACTACATCTCCCAGCAGGAAGGACTACATCTCACAAAAAGAAGGACTATATCTCCCAACAGGAAGGACAACATCTCACAAAAAGAAGGACTACATCTCCCAGCAGGAAGGACTATATCTCACAAAAGGAGGAATACATCTTCCAGCAGAAGCATAACATCTCACAGAAAGAAGAACTACATCTTCCAGCAGGAAGGCCTACATCTCAATGAAAGAAGGACTAAATCTCCCAGCAGGAAGGACTATATCTTACAGAAATAAGGACTACATCTCCCAACAGGAAGAACTACATCTCACAGAAAGAAGGACTACATCTCCCAACAGGAAGGACAACATCTCACAGAAAGAAGGACTACATCTCCCAGCAGGACGATCTACATCTCACAGAAAGAAGGACTACATCTTCCAGCAGGAAGGACTACATCTCACAGAAAGAAGGACTACATCTCCCAACGGGAAGGACAACATCTCACAAAAAGAAGGACTACATCTCCCAGCAGGAAGGATAACATCTCACAGAAAGAAGGACTACATCTCCCAGCAGGAAGGACAACATCTCACAGAAAGAAGGACTACATCTCACAAAAAGAAAGACTACATCTCACAGAAAGAAGGACTACATCTCATAGAAAGAAGGACTACATCTTCCAGCAGGAAGGATAACATCTCACAGAAAGAAGGACTACATCTTCCAGCAGGAAGGATAACATCTCACAGAAAGAAGGACTACATCTCCCAGCAGGAAGAACTACATCTCACAGAAAGAAGGACTACGTCTCCCAGCAGGAAGGACTACATCTCACAGAAAGGAGGACTACATCTTCCAGCAGGAAGGATAACATCTCACAAAAAGAAGGACTACATCTTCCAGCAGGAAGGCCTACATCTCACAGAAAGAAGGACTACATCTCCCAGAAAGAAGGACTACATCTCCCAACAGGAAGGACAACATCTCACAGAAAGAAGGACTACATCTCACAGAAAGAAGGACTACATCTTCCAGCAGGAAGGATAACATCTCACAGAAAGAAGGACTACATCTTCCAGCAGGAAGGATAACATCTAACAGAAAGAAGGACTACATCTCCCAGCAGGAAGAACTACATCTCACAGAAAGAAGGACTACATCTCCCAACAGGAAGGACAACATCTCACAGAAAGAAGGACTACATCTCACAGAAAGAAGGACTACATCTCCCAGCAGGAAGGACTATATCTCACAAAAGGAGGAATACATCTTCCAGCAGAAGCATAACATCTCACAGAAAGAAGAACTACATCTTCCAGCAGGAAGGCCTACATCTCAATGAAAGAAGGACTAAATCTCCCAGCAGGAAGGACTACATCTTAAAGAAATAAGGACTACATCTCCCAACAGGAAGAACTACATCTCACAGAAAGAAGGACTACATCTCCCAACAGGAAGGACAACATCTCACAGAAAGAAGGACTACATCTCACAGAAAGAAGGACTACATCTCCCAGCAGGACGATCTACATCTCACAGAAAGAAGGACTACATCTTCCAGCAGGAAGGATAACATCTCACAGAAAGAAGGTTTACATCTCCCAGCAGGAAGGACTACATCTCACAGAAAGAAGGACTACATCTCCCAACGGGAAGGACAACATCTCACAAAAAGAAGGACTACATCTCACAGAAAGAAGGACTACATCTTCCAGCAGGAAGGATAACATCTCACAGAAAGAGGGACTACATCTCCCAGCAGGAAGAACTACATCTCACAGAAAGAAGGACTACATCTCCCAACAGGAAGGACAACATCTCACAGAAAGAAGGACTACATCTCACAAAAAGAAGGACTACATCTTCCAGCAGGAAGGATAACATCTCACAGAAAGAAGGACTACATCTTCCAGCAGGAAGGATAACATCACACAGAAAGAAGGACTACATCTCCCAGCAGGAAAGACTACATCTCACAGAAAGAAGGACTACATCTTCCAGCAGGTAGGATAACATCTCACAGAAAGAAGGACTACATCTCCCAGCAGGAAGGATAACATCACACAGAAAGAAGGACTACATCTTCCAGCAGGAAGGAAAACATCTCACAGAAAGAAAGACTACATCTCACAGAAAGAAGGACTACATCTCCCAGAAAGAAGGACTACATCTTCCAGCAGGAAGGACTACATCTCACAGAAAGAAGGACTACGTCTCCCAGCAGGAAGGACTACATCTCACAGAAAGGAGGACTACATCTTCCAGCAGGAAGGATAACATCTCACAAAAAGAAGGACTACATCTTCCAGCAGGAAGGCCTACATCTCACAGAAAGAAGGACTACATCTCCCAGAAAGAAGGACTACATCTCCCAACAGGAAGGACAACATCTCACAGAAAGAAGGACTACATCTCACAGAAAGAAGGACTACATCTTCCAGCAGGAAGGATAACATCTCACAGAAAGAAGGACTACATCTTCCAGCAGGAAGGATAACATCTCACAGAAAGAAGGACTACATCTCCCAGCAGGAAGGACTACATCTCACAGAAAGAAGGACTACATCTTCCAGCAGGAAGGATAACATCTCACAGAAAGAAGGACTACATCTCCCAGCAGAAAGAACTACATCTCACAGAAAGAAGGACTACATCTCCAAACAGGAAGGACAACATCTCACAGAAAGAAGGACTACATCTTCCAGCAGGTAGGATAACATCTCACAGAAAGAAGGACTACATCTCCCAACAGGAAGGACTACATCTCACAAAAAGAAGGACTACATCTTCCAGCAGGAAGGATAACATCTCACAGAAAGAAGGACTACATCTCCCAGCAGGAAGAACTACATCTCACAGAAAGAAGGACTACGTCTCCCAGCAGGAAGGACTACATCTCACAGAAAGGAGGACTACATCTTCCAGCAGGAAGGATAACATCTCACAGAAAGAAGGACTACATCTCCCAGCATGAAGGACTACGTCTCACAGAAAGAAGGACTACATCTCCCAACAGGAAGGACAACATCTCACAGAAAGAAGGACTACATCTCACAGAAAGAAGGACTACATCTTCCAGCAGGTAGGATAACAACTCACAGAAAGAAGGACTACATCTTCCAGCAGGAAGGATAACATCACACAGAAAGAAGGAGTACATCTCGCAGAAAGAAGGACAACATCTTCCAGCAGGAAGGATAACATCTCACAGAAAGAAGGACTACATCTTCCAGTAGGAAGGATAACAGCTCACAGAAAGAAGGACTACATCTCCCAACAGGAAGGACAACATCTCACAGAAAGAAGGACTACATCTCCAAACAGGAAGGACAACATCTCACAGAAAGAAGGACTACATCTCCCAGCAGGAAGGACTACTTCTCACAGAAAGAAGGACTACATCTCCCAAATGGAAGGACAACATCTCACAGAAAGAAGGACTACATCTTCCAGCAGGAAGGACAACATCTCACAGAAAGAAGGACTACATCTCACATAAAGAAGGACTACATCTCCCAAAAGGAAGGACAACATCTCACAAAAAGAAGGACTAAATCTCACAAAAAGAAGGACTACATCTTCCAGCAGGAAGGATAACATCTCACAGAAAGAAGGACTACATCTCCCAGCATGAAGGACTACATCTCACAGAAAGAAGGACTACATCTCCCAACAGGAAGGACAACATCTCACAGAAAGAAGGACTACATCTTCCAGCAGGAAGGATAACATCTCACAGAAAGAAGGACTACATCTCCCAGCAGGAAGGACTACATCTCACAGAAAGAAGGACTACATCTCCCAACAGGAAGGACAACATCTCACAGAAAGAAGGACTACATCTCCCAACAGGAAGGACAACATCTCACAGAAAGAAGGACTACATCTTCCAGCAGGTAGGATAACATCTCACAGAAAGAAGGACTACATCTTCCAGCAGTAAGGATAACATCACACAGAAAGAAGGACTACATCTCCCAGTAGTAAGGACTACATCTCACAGAAAGAAGGACTACATCTTCCAGCAGGAAGGACAACATCTCACAGAAAGAAGGACTACATCTCACAGAAAGAAGGACTACATCTCCCAACAGGAAGGACAACATCTCACAGAAAGAAGGACTACATCTTCCAGCAGGAAGGATAACATCACACAGAAAGAAGAACTACATCTCCCATCAGGAAGGATTATATCGCACAGAAAGAAGGACTACATCTTCCAGCAGGAAGGATAACATCTCACAGAAAGAAGGACTACATCTTCCAGCAGGAAGGCCTACATCTCACAGAAAGAAGGACTACATCTTCCAGCAGGTAGGATAACATCTCACAGAAAGAAGGACTACATCTCACAGAAAGAAGGACTACATCTCCCAACAGGAAGGACAACATCTCACAGAAAGAAGGACTACATCTTCCAGCAGGAAGGATAACATCACACAGAAAGAAGAACTACATCTCCCATCAGGAAGGATTATATCGCACAGAAAGAAGGACTACATCTTCCAGCAGGAAGGATAACATCTCACAGAAAGAAGGACTACATCTTCCAGCAGGAAGGCCTACATCTCACAGAAAGAAGGACTACATCTCCCAACAGGAAGAACTACATCTCACAGAAAGAAGGACTACATCTCCCAACAGGAAGGACAACATCTCACAAAAAGAAGGATTACATCTCACAGAAAGAAGGACTACATCTCCCAGCAGGAAGGACAACATCTCACAGAAAGAAAGACTACATCTCACAGAAAGAAGGATTACATCTCCCAGCAGGAAGGACTACATCTCACAGAAAGAAGGACTACATCTCCCAGCAGGAAGGACTACATCTCACAGAAAGAAGGACTATATCTCCCAACAGGAAGGACAACATCTCACAAAAAGAAGGACTACATCTCACAGAAAGAAGGACTACATCTCCCAGCAGGAAGGATAACATCACACAGAAAGAAGGACTACATCTTCCAGCAGGAAGGAAAACATCTCACAGAAAGAAAGACTACATCTCACAGAAAGAAGGACTACATCTCCCAGAAAGAAGGACTACATCTTCCAGCAGGAAGGATAACATCTCACAGAAAGAAGGACTACATCTTCCAGCAGGAAGGATAACATCTCACAGAAAGAAGGACTACATCTCCCAGCAGGAAGAACTACATCTCACAGAAAGAAGGACTACGTCTCCCAGCAGGAAGGACTACATCTCACAGAAAGGAGGACTACATCTTCCAGCAGGAAGGATAACATCTCACAAAAAGAAGGACTACATCTTCCAGCAGGAAGGCCTACATCTCACAGAAAGAAGGACTACATCTCCCAGAAAGAAGGACTACATCTCCCAACAGGAAGGACAACATCTCACAGAAAGAAGGACTACATCTCACAGAAAGAAGGACTACAACTTCCAGCAGGAAGGATAACATCTCACAGAAAGAAGGACTACATCTTCCAGCAGGAAGGATAACATCTCACAGAAAGAAGGACTACATCTCCCAGCAGGAAGGACTACATCTCAAAGAAAGAAGGACTACATCTTCCAGCAGGAAGGATAACATCTCACAGAAAGAAGGACTACATCTCCCAGCAGAAAGAACTACATCTCACAGAAAGAAGGACTACATCTCCAAACAGGAAGGACAACATCTCACAGAAAGAAGGACTACATCTTCCAGCAGGTAGGATAACATCTCACAGAAAGAAGGACTACATCTCCCAACAGGAAGGACTACATCTCACAAAAAGAAGGACTACATCTTCCAGCAGGAAGGATAACATCTCACAGAAAGAAGGACTACATCTCCCAGCAGGAAGAACTACATCTCACAGAAAGAAGGACTACGTCTCCCAGCAGGAAGGACTACATCTCACAGAAAGGAGGACTACATCTTCCAGCAGGAAGGATAACATCTCACAGAAAGAAGGACTACATCTCCCAGCATGAAGGACTACGTCTCACAGAAAGAAGGACTACATCTCCCAACAGGAAGGATAACATCTCACAGAAAGAAGGACTACATCTCACAGAAAGAAGGACTACATCTTCCAGCAGGTAGGATAACAACTCACAGAAAGAAGGAGTACATCTTCCAGTAGGAAGGATAACAGCTCACAGAAAGAAGGACTACATCTTCCAGTAGGAAGGATAACAGCTCACAGAAAGAAGGACTACATCTTCCAGTAGGAAGGATAACAGCTCACAGAAAGAAGGACTACATCTTCCAGCAGGAAGGATAACATCTCACAGAAAGAAGGACTACATCTTCCAGTAGGAAGGATAACAGCTCACAGAAAGAAGGACTACATCTCCCAACAGGAAGGACAACATCTCACAGAAAGAAGGACTACATCTCCAAACAGGAAGGACAACATCTCACAGAAAGAAGGACTACATCTCCCAGCAGGAAGGACTACTTCTCACAGAAAGAAGGACTACATCTCCCAAATGGAAGGACAACATCTCACAGAAAGAAGGACTACATCTTCCAGCAGGAAGGACAACATCTCACAGAAAGAAGGACTACATCTCACATAAAGAAGGACTACATCTCCCAAAAGGAAGGACAACATCTCACAAAAAGAAGGACTAAATCTCACAAAAAGAAGGACTACATCTTCCAGCAGGAAGGATAACATCTCACAGAAAGAAGAACTACATCTCCCAGCATGAAGGACTACATCTCACAGAAAGAAGGACTACATCTCCCAACAGGAAGGACAACATCTCACAGAAAGAAGGACTACATCTTCCAGCAGGAAGGATAACATCTCACAGAAAGAAGGACTACATCTCCCAGCAGGAAGGACTACATCTCACAGAAAGAAGGACTACATCTCCCAACAGGAAGGACAACATCTCACAGAAAGAAGGACTACATCTCCCAACAGGAAGGACAACATCTCACAGAAAGAAGGACTACATCTTCCAGCAGGTAGGATAACATCTCACAGAAAGAAGGACTACATCTTCCAGCAGTAAGGATAACATCACACAGAAAGAAGGACTACATCTCCCAGTAGTAAGGACTACATCTCACAGAAAGAAGGACTACATCTTCCAGCAGGAAGGACAACATCTCACAGAAAGAAGGACTACATCTCACAGAAAGAAGGACTACATCTCCCAACAGGAAGGACAACATCTCACAGAAAGAAGGACTACATCTTCCAGCAGGAAGGATAACATCACACAGAAAGAAGAACTACATCTCCCATCAGGAAGGATTATATCGCACAGAAAGAAGGACTACATCTTCCAGCAGGAAGGATAACATCTCACAGAAAGAAGGACTACATCTTCCAGCAGGAAGGCCTACATCTCACAGAAAGAAGGACTACATCTTCCAGCAGGTAGGATAACATCTCACAGAAAGAAGGACTACATCTCACAGAAAGAAGGACTACATCTCCCAACAGGAAGGACAACATCTCACAGAAAGAAGGACTACATCTTCCAGCAGGAAGGATAACATCACACAGAAAGAAGAACTACATCTCCCATCAGGAAGGATTATATCGCACAGAAAGAAGGACTACATCTTCCAGCAGGAAGGATAACATCTCACAGAAAGAAGGACTACATCTTCCAGCAGGAAGGCCTACATCTCACAGAAAGAAGGACTACATCTCCCAACAGGAAGAACTACATCTCACAGAAAGAAGGACTACATCTCCCAACAGGAAGGACAACATCTCACAAAAAGAAGGATTACATCTCACAGAAAGAAGGACTACATCTCCCAGCAGGAAGGACAACATCTCACAGAAAGAAAGACTACATCTCACAGAAAGAAGGATTACATCTCCCAGCAGGAAGGACTACATCTCACAGAAAGAAGGACTACATCTCCCAGCAGGAAGGACTACATCTCACAGAAAGAAGGACTATATCTCCCAACAGGAAGGACAACATCTCACAAAAAGAAGGACTACATCTCACAGAAAGAAGGACTACATCTTCCAGCAGGAAGGCTAACATCTCACAGAAAGAAGGACTACATCTCCCAGCAGGAAGAACTTCATCTCACAGAATGAAGGACTACATCTCCCAACAGGAAGGACAACATCTCAGAGAAAGAAGGACTACATCTCACAGAAACAAGGACTACATCTTCCAGCAGGAAGGATAACATCTCACAGAAAGAAGGAATACGTCTCCCAGCAGGAAGGACTACATCTCGCAGAAAGAAGGACTACATCTCACAAAAAGAAGGACTACATCTTCCAGCAGGAAGGATAACATCTCACAGAAAGAAGGACTACATCTCCCAGCAGGAAGGATAACATCTCACAGAAAGAAGGACTACATCTCCCATCAGGAAGGAAAACATCTCACAGAAAGAAGGACTACATCTTCCAGCAGGAAGGACAACATCTCACAGAAAGAAGGACTACATCTTCCAGCAGAAAGGATAACATCACACAGAAAGAAGAACTACATCTCCCATCAGGAAGGATTATATCGCACAGAAAGAAGGACTACATCTTCCAGCAGGAAGGATAACATCTCACAGAAAGAAGGACTACATCTTCCAGCAGGAAGGCCTACATCTCACAGAAAGAAGGACTACATCTCCCAACAGGAAGAACTACATCTCACAGAAAGAAGGACTACATCTCCCAACAGGAAGGACAACATCTCACAAAAAGAAGGATTACATCTCACAGAAAGAAGGACTACATCTCCCAGCAGGAAGGACAACATCTCACAGAAAGAAAGACTACATCTCACAGAAAGAAGGATTACGTCTCCCAGCAGGAAGGACTACATCTCACAGAAAGAAGGACTACATCTCCCAGCAGGAAGGACTACATCTCACAGAAAGAAGGACTATATCTCCCAACAGGAAGGACAACATCTCACAAAAAGAAGGACTACATCTCACAGAAAGAAGGACTACATCTTCCAGCAGGAAGGATAACATCTCACAGAAAGAAGGACTACATCTCCCAGCAGGAAGAACTTCATCTCACAGAATGAAGGACTACATCTCCCAACAGGAAGGACAACATCTCAGAGAAAGAAGGACTACATCTCACAGAAACAAGGACTACATCTTCCAGCAGGAAGGATAACATCTCACAGAAAGAAGGAATACGTCTCCCAGCAGGAAGGACTACATCTCGCAGAAAGAAGGACTACATCTCCCAACAGGAAGGACAACATCTCACAGAAAGAAGGACTACATCTCACAAAAAGAAGGACTACATCTTCCAGCAGGAAGGATAACATCTCACAGAAAGAAGGACTACATCTCCCAGCAGGGAGGATAACATCTCACAGAAAGAAGGACTACATCTCCCAACAGGAAGGAAAACATCTCACAGAAAGAAGGACTACATCTTCCAGCAGGAAGGATAACATCTCACAGAAAGAAGGACTACATCTCCCAGCAGGAAAGACTACATCTCACACAAAGAAGGACTACATCTCCCAGCAGGAAGGACTACATCTCACAGAAAGAAGGACTACATCTCCCAACAGGAAGGACAACATCTCACAGAACGAGGGACTACATCTCCCAGCAGGAAGGATTACATCTCACAGAAAGAAGGACTACATCTTCCAGCAGGAAGGAAAACATCTCACAGAAAGAAAGACTACATCTCACAGAAAGAGGGACTACATCTCCCAACAGGAATGACAACATCTCACAAAAAGAAGGACTACATCTCCCAGAAAGAAGGACTACATTTTCCAGCAGGAAGGATAACATCTAACAGAAAGAAGGACTACATCTCCCAGCAGGAAGAACTACATCTCACAGAAAGAAGGACTACATCTCCCAACAGGAAGGACAACATCTCACAGAAAGAAGGATTACGTCTCCCAGCAGGAAGAACTTCATCTCACAGAATGAAGGACTACATCTCCCAACAGGAAGGACAACATCTCAGAGAAAGAAGGACTACATCTCACAGAAACAAGGACTACATCTTCCAGCAGGAAGGATAACATCTCACAGAAAGAAGGAATACGTCTCCCAGCAGGAAGGACTACATCTCGCAGAAAGAAGGACTACATCTCACAAAAAGAAGGACTACATCTTCCAGCAGGAAGGATAACATCTCACAGAAAGAAGGACTACATCTCCCAGCAGGAAGGATAACATCTCACAGAAAGAAGGACTACATCTCCCATCAGGAAGGAAAACATCTCACAGAAAGAAGGACTACATCTTCCAGCAGGAAGGACAACATCTCACAGAAAGAAGGACTACATCTTCCAGCAGAAAGGATAACATCACACAGAAAGAAGAACTACATCTCCCATCAGGAAGGATTATATCGCACAGAAAGAAGGACTACATCTTCCAGCAGGAAGGATAACATCTCACAGAAAGAAGGACTACATCTTCCAGCAGGAAGGCCTACATCTCACAGAAAGAAGGACTACATCTCCCAACAGGAAGAACTACATCTCACAGAAAGAAGGACTACATCTCCCAACAGGAAGGACAACATCTCACAAAAAGAAGGATTACATCTCACAGAAAGAAGGACTACATCTCCCAGCAGGAAGGACAACATCTCACAGAAAGAAAGACTACATCTCACAGAAAGAAGGATTACGTCTCCCAGCAGGAAGGACTACATCTCACAGAAAGAAGGACTACATCTCCCAGCAGGAAGGACTACATCTCACAGAAAGAAGGACTATATCTCCCAACAGGAAGGACAACATCTCACAAAAAGAAGGACTACATCTCACAGAAAGAAGGACTACATCTTCCAGCAGGAAGGATAACATCTCACAGAAAGAAGGACTACATCTCCCAGCAGGAAGAACTTCATCTCACAGAATGAAGGACTACATCTCCCAACAGGAAGGACAACATCTCAGAGAAAGAAGGACTACATCTCACAGAAACAAGGACTACATCTTCCAGCAGGAAGGATAACATCTCACAGAAAGAAGGAATACGTCTCCCAGCAGGAAGGACTACATCTCGCAGAAAGAAGGACTACATCTCCCAACAGGAAGGACAACATCTCACAGAAAGAAGGACTACATCTCACAAAAAGAAGGACTACATCTTCCAGCAGGAAGGATAACATCTCACAGAAAGAAGGACTACATCTCCCAGCAGGGAGGATAACATCTCACAGAAAGAAGGACTACATCTCCCAACAGGAAGGAAAACATCTCACAGAAAGAAGGACTACATCTTCCAGCAGGAAGGATAACATCTCACAGAAAGAAGGACTACATCTCCCAGCAGGAAAGACTACATCTCACACAAAGAAGGACTACATCTCCCAGCAGGAAGGACTACATCTCACAGAAAGAAGGACTACATCTCCCAACAGGAAGGACAACATCTCACAGAACGAGGGACTACATCTCCCAGCAGGAAGGATTACATCTCACAGAAAGAAGGACTACATCTTCCAGCAGGAAGGAAAACATCTCACAGAAAGAAAGACTACATCTCACAGAAAGAGGGACTACATCTCCCAACAGGAATGACAACATCTCACAAAAAGAAGGACTACATCTCCCAGAAAGAAGGACTACATTTTCCAGCAGGAAGGATAACATCTAACAGAAAGAAGGACTACATCTCCCAGCAGGAAGAACTACATCTCACAGAAAGAAGGACTACATCTCCCAACAGGAAGGACAACATCTCACAGAAAGAAGGACTACATCTCACAGAAAGAAGGACTACATCTCCCAGCAGGAAGGACTATATCTCACAAAAGGAGGAATACATCTTCCAGCAGAAGCATAACATCTCACAGAAAGAAGAACTACATCTTCCAGCAGGAAGGCCTACATCTCAATGAAAGAAGGACTAAATCTCCCAGCAGGAAGGACTACATCTTACAGAAATAAGGACTACATCTCCCAACAGGAAGAACTACATCTCACAGAAAGAAGGACTACATCTCCCAACAGGAAGGACAACATCTCACAGAAAGAAGGACTACATCTCCCAGCAGGACGATCTACATCTCACAGAAAGAAGGACTACATCTCCCAGCAGGAAGAACTACATCTCACAGAAAGAAGGACTACATCTTCCAGCAGGTAGGATAACATCTCACAGAAAGAAGGACTACATCTTCCAGCAGTAAGGATAACATCACACAGAAAGAAGGACTACATCTCCCAGTAGTAAGGACTACATCTCACAGAAAGAAGGACTACATCTTCCAGCAGTAAGGCCTACATCTCATAGAAAGAAGGACTACATCTTCCAGCAGGAAAGGAATACATCTCACAGAAAGAAGGACTACATTTTCCAGCAGGAAGGACAACATCTCACAAAACGAAGGACGACATCTTACAGCAGGAAGGACAACATCTCACAGAAAGAAGGACTACATCTCCCAGCAGGAAGGACTACATCTCACAAAAAGAATACTACATTTCCTCGCAGGAAAAACAACACCTCACAGAAAAAAGGACTACACATCCCACCAGGAAGGACTACATCTCCCTTAGGTCTCCCAGCAGGAAGGACTACATCTCACAGAAAGAAGGACTACATCTTCCAGCAGGAAGGATAACATCACACAGAAAGAAGGACTACATCTCCCAGCAGGAAGGACTACATCTCACAGAAAGAAGGACTACATCTCACAGAAAGAAGGACTACATCTCCCAGCAGGAAAGACTACATCTCACAGAAAGGAGGACTACATCTCCCAGCAGGAAGGACTACATCTCACAGAAAGAAGGACTACATCTCCCAACAGGAAGGACAACATCTCACAGAAAGAAGGACTACATCTCACAGAAAGAAGGACTACGTCTCCCATCAGGAAAGACTACATGTCCCAGCAGCGAGGACTGTATCTCCCAAAAGGGAGGACTAAGTCTCCTTGCAGGGAAGGCTACATCTATCAAAAAAAATAAGGGACTACATCTCACAGAAAGAAGGACTACATCTCCCAGCAGGAAGGACTACATCTAATAAAAAGAAGGAATACATCTTCCAGCAAGAAGGACTACATCTAGCGTCATGTAAGGACTGCATGTTCCAGCGGCAAGGACTGCATCTATCTAAGAAAATAAAGGACTTCATCTCACTGAAAGAAATACTAAATCTCCGAGCAGGAAGGACTACCTTTTAGAAAAAGAAGGACTACATCTTCCAGCAAGAAGGACTACATATAGCATTAGGTAAGGATTACGTGTTCCAGTGGCAAGGACTGCATCTCCCAAAAGGGAGGAGTATGTCTCCCAGATGGGAGGAGTACATCTATCATAAGAAGAAAAAAGAACTACATCTCACAGAAAGAAGGACCACATCTCCGAGCAGAAAGGACTACATTTCCCATCAGGAAGAACTACACGTCCCAGCAGAGAGGACTGCATCTCCCAAAAGAGAGAACCACGTCACCCATCAAGGAGGACTAGATCTATCTTGGAAAAGAAAGGACTACATCTCCCTGCAGGGAGGACTACATCTATCTAAAAAAAGAAAGGACTACATCTGCCAGCAGGAAGGACTACATCTCTCAAAAATAAGTACCATATGTCCGGTCAGTAAGGACTACATCTACCATCAGGAAGGACTACATGTCCGAGCAGCGGGGATTGCATCTCCCAAAAGGAAGGACTACGTCTCCGAGCAGGGAGGACAAGTTGCTCCCATTCACACATCAGGACACACAATTATAACAGTTCAAAATAAAAGATTAAAAGACAAACATAAAAGACAACATCTATCTAAAAAAACGAAAGGACTACATCCCACTGAAAAAGTACTATCTCCCAGCAGGAAAGACAATATCTCACAGAGGCCAACATCTGCCAGCAGGAAGGACTACATCTCCCGTCAGTAAGGACTGCGTCTCCCAGCGGCGAGGACCGCATCGACCAAAAGCGAGGACTACATCTCCAAGCAGGGAGAAATACATCTATCCAAAAAGAAAGGACTACATCTCACAGAAAGAAGGACTACATCCCCCAGCAGGAAGAACTACATCGCCCCGGAGAACGACTCAAACCTTCTAACAGAGAGGACTGCATCTCCCACCAGGAAGAACTACATGTCCCAGCATGAAGGATTGCATGTCCTAAAAATGACCACTACGTCTCTAAGCAGGGAGGATTACATCTATCCGAAAAGAAAAGACTACATCCCACAGAAAAAAGGACTACTTCTTAAAACAAGAAGAACTACATCTTCCAGCACAAATGACTACATCTCCCATCAGGAAGATCTACATGAGACTGCATCTTCCAAAAGATGGGACTACATCTCCCATTAGGGAGGACTACATCTATCTAGAAAAAAGAAAGGACTACATCTCACTGAAAGATGTACTATTTTTCACAGCAAGAAGGACTACATGTCCCAACAGCGAGGACTGCATCTCCCAAAAGATGGGACTACATCTCCCAGAAGGGAGGACTACATCTATCTAAAAAGAGAAAGGACTACATCTCACTGAAAGATATACTATTTCTCGCAGAAAGAAGGACTACATGGGTGGAGACGGTGGCCGCGTGGTTACAGCGTTCGCCCGCGGACCGGAAGGTCGCGGGTTCGCGTCCCACGGAGAGCACGTCTAGGATCCTTGGAGAAGACACCTAACACCTGCTTCTCCCACCATTGGCGCTGTTGAAGGGCAGCCTGCTGCGGTGCAAGGAGTGCAGCAAACAAATTTCTCCGGTGAGGGATGAATTGAGTAATTCATTTATTTATTTATTTTATTTACATCTTCCAGCAGAAAGGACTACATCTCCTATCAGGAAGAATTACATGTCCCAGCAGGGAGGACTGCAACTCTCAAAAGAGAGGACTACTTCACCCACTAAAGAGGACTAGTACTGTCTCAGAAAAGAAAGAACTACACCTCACAGAAAGAAGTACAAAGTAGTACATCTTGCAGCAAGAAGGACTACATCTAGCGTTAGGTAAGGACTACGTGTTCCAGCGGCAAGGACTGCATCTATCTAAGAAAAGAAAGGACTACATCTCACTGAAAGAAGTACTGTATCTCCTAGCAGGAAGGAATACATCTACCATCAAAAAGGACTACATGTCCGAGCAGTGAAGACTGCATCTCTCAAAAGGGAGGACTACGTCTCCCAGCAGGGAGGACTACATCAACCCAAGAAACAAAAGTACTACATGCCACTGAAAAAGTATTATGACTTCCAGCAGAAAGGACTACATCTCACAGAAAGAAGGACTACATCTTCCAGCAGGAAGGACAGCATTTCACAGAAAGAAATATTATATCTCCCAGCAGGAAGGTCTGCATCTATCTAAGAAACGAAAGGACTACATCTCAGTGAAAAAGTATTATATTTCACAGCAGGAAGGACTACAGCTCCCTTTAGGAAAGTGAAACTTTTATCAGGTGAAGCGAACAATATTTCCTGCTCAAAAAGGAAGCTGCAGCCCTTCCACCACATACTTCTCACCACCACACACTCAATAACTTACACAAACCTTTTGGTAAGATCTTTCTTTTTATTTTTTTTCTGCCTTCCCCCGGGTGAGCTTCAAGGTGCTTTCTTTCCAGTTGCTTTTAATATGGTTTGATCCCTTGATTGCAACAACACTTGATCAGATAAAACCTTACAATGAAGAGATAACCATACAGCACCATTATAAACAATATCATTCCAATGGCCAATTTTTTCTGCAGAGGTGTGCTGTGCCACAAGGTCTTGGCATTATTCCAAAACTTCACTTGCTGAAATGGTAGTTGAAATACTTTGCTTAGTTTTTCTTGAATACCATTTGCTTCTGTGACTTCTGGGTTCACAATCTCCTGCTGGGCCAGATTCTCTTCCTCCTCCTGGGTCAGAATCTGGTCCTGGTTCTCCAGCTGGTCTGGATTCTCTAACTGCTCTGGCTGATAAATAACCTTCGGAGGAGGGACTTCATTTTCTAATAAATTATCAATTTCGATCATTCTCGCGTCACAGTTTCCAGTGTTCAGTATGGAGCGATATTCAGCTTGAGCGTCATGTAGTCTATCAGCCACTTTTTTATTCACCTCTATTTTTAACATCTCTTCATTCTGTTGATCAAGTATTTCAGACAGCAATTCCTTTTTGTGGGTCTCCAGTCTATCAATCTGGGATTCATGAAGGGCAATCTTTACCTTAAGTTCACTGTCTCGGTCTAGACCCTCCAGATCATAAACGTTGGACTTCAGCAAATCATTGATTTCCAGCGTGGTTTTGTAGAGACTTTCTAGGAGTACCTTCTTGTTTATTATCATTTTGTTGTCCTCCAATAGTTGCTGTTTTTCTGTCTCTGACTGGCTTATTTTTTGCTTCAGCTCTCTTCTTTCTTCCTTCAGATTCCTCAAAGTCCCACAAGGGAAATACCATACACTTCTATCTGTAGAGTTATCATTTAGGTCACAAGAGCTCTGAAAAGTAGACATTTTCGAACCTGAACACTGGAGCCAAGCACAGCTCTTCACAGATGGTTCCTTTCAATTACTGTCACTAAGAACACGGTGAGTGCTGCAATAGTGTTGTCATAATAAAAACAAGTAACCATGGCAACAAAGCTGAGCTGACTTCCTATTGGTTGCTGTGGTTATCAATTCAATTGTTTTAGAAAAGAATGTCTTTATTGTCACTACACACATGTACAATCTGCATTATACGCATATAACTCATAATATACACGAGGACGGAGGTAGACAAGCTGGTGTCCTGGTGCAAGCAGCAACAACCTGGAAGTCGGTGCTTAGAAGACAGTAGAGATGATCGTGGACTTCAGGAAAGTCTTTGTCCCCGTGTACCCTCTTGCACTCCTTCCGCTTCCTCGGCACTACAATCACACAGGACCTTAACTGGGGCCGTCCATCAGCTCCCTGATCAAAGGATGTACTTTCTGTGGCAGCTGAAGAAAGCCAAGCTGCCCCCCCAGATGATGGTGCAGTTTTCCACAGCCATCATTGAGTTCATCCTCACCTCCTCCATCACCTTGTGGTACACTGGAGCCACAGCCAGGGACAAACACAGACTGCAGCCTAGAAGGTGATCGGCTACAGCCTTCCATCTCTCCATGACCTGTACGTCTCCAGGACTCGGGGGCGTGCTGGTCGGAGCAGCTGACCCTTCCCACCGTGGACATGGACCCTGAGCCACTTCCCTAAGGCAGGAGGCTCCGGTCCGTTCGGACCAGAACCTCCCACCATAAAAACAGCTTCTTCCCTTCTGCCGTTGGACTTATGAAGACTTTAGAACCTGGATCAGCTCATCACTTGGTCTCTTTATTTCTCTGCACTACAGTTTACATTTTTGTTCTGAGCCTCTTAGTTTAATTAAAGTTAGTTGTTTATTTTTTTAAATATTTGTTTGCTGTTTCTGTGTAGACTTTCATTTAAAAGGAAAAAAATAATAGAAAATATAGTTAAAATATAAATATGTAGTGCAGTTCACAGTTTGTAAACAGTGTAAACAGTTTGTAACTGGTTTCAAATAGTAGAAAAATAATCATTTTTGTTTGGTTGGGGGGGTTGCAATTTTTGAGTTCTCCCGTACAGTATTCAGATATTTGGATGCTATGCTAATCGAATTCTTTTGTACCTTATGCCATCAGACTTTTTAATGCAACCACGTCAGGCAGGAGCAGTAGAGAGCTGCTGGGATTTTACTGATTCCTACTGTTTTTACTGATTGACTTTTACATTCATTTAGAAGCACGTTTATCATTTTTAGCCTTTTACCTGTTTTATTCTTTCTTATCTATTTTATCTTTTATTTTGAACAGTTGTAATTGTGTGTCCTGATATGTGAGAATGGGAGCAACAGATGCCAAGACAATTTCCCTCGGGATCAATAAAGTATTTATCTATCTAATCGTTCATTCACACTGGATGGAAGCTGCCATGCAAGGTGCTAGCTTGCCACGACCAATCAGGAGCAATTAGAAGTTTGGTGCTTTGCTCAAGGACTCTGGCATTGGCTCTATTTCAAACCTGACACCCCATGGTGGCTTCCAACACCTGTTAGAATACATTGAGAGACATACGAAAATACTCATGAACTTGTTATTTGGAGATATTCAAGACCACCTCAAGATTTTTTTTACTGTTGGTCAAAATGAAATCTCTGTACTTTAATTTGTTTACAGTATTGATGAATTTCTTAAAACTCTATCCATAGCTATAAAAGAGACAGTGAATGTCATTGAAAGAGGAATGTTGATTCGATATGAAGCATTATCAGTAATCGGATGCTGTTGGATGAATGCTTAAATAAGATGTAGTTTTAAGTTCTAGTAATTGTAAATCTAACTCTTGAAGGGTCAGTGACTCCCAAAGCATCAACCTCACCGCACGTCACTGGTGAACACATCAAGTTTGCACAATACGAATGCTGCGTCTAGCAGCATGCTGCTGGAGTATGCTGGAGTCATAATGGATTCCCATCAGAAAAAAAAAAAAAAAAATAAATGCATGTCTTTGTGATCCTGCACTTGAAGAGGAACTTTTTTAATTTAACCTCAAAATAGAAAGTTCAGGTTCTGAAAGTTGTTGTGAGGATATGAGCTTCTCATCATGGACATCGGTCAGCTTCCAGATCAGGACTCCTCTCTTTTCCAGATTCCCAACATGTTCTGGTCGCTAACAGCAACCAAGTAGTGAAGCTCGGGGTCCATAGCTACGGTGTTGATAGAGGGGTTGAGATCCTTCCTCTTTGGGGCCGGCCACTCCAGCACCTTCAGCAACAAAAAACATAAAAAAAAAGAGCTTTTAGCAGATTAAACAGAGACTAGAACTTTGTCGTCCTCAGTACCACCAACACCCAGGTTCCAATGAGGTGTGGTTTATTAGCTTTTCAAAAAAAACTTTTGGCTTTTCTGCTTTCTAGAAAAGATCAAAATGTCCTTTTACATGAATGAGTTGATTTTTCAGTGTTAAAATACAAAGTACTTATTATGGAAAAAAAAAAAATCTAAATTAGAACAGATGTAGGATTGGGCTGAAGGTCGTCCTGAACACACAAAGACAATCTGAGCGTCTTTGATTTTTTTTGTACTAAAAGCTTACATTTCAGCAATGTAATGCAAGGATCTCAACAAGAAGAAATGGAAACCTGGGTGGGAGGGATGGGCTTTCCGGGTTGACTTTTCTGGAGGTTGGTGACATGGTACGTCCACATCTTGCCTTTATCATCTCCACACACTACGTACTTAAGACCTAAAGAAAACACACACACACAAACTGGTTGTAATGTGAAGCAAAAAAGGAATATTTACGTTGATTTCTTAGAGTATGTATTCATACAAATGTCCACGTTCAGAAACAGCATCCACATATGATCTGCTGACCTGGACAAGTGTTCAGAGCCAGGTATGGGATGTCAGTGTGTGCCCACTGCAGCTCAGCCAGAACCACAGCCCTCACTGCTCTGCTCTTCTTGGCCACTCGCTGGGCCGTCGTCTGGCTCCAGCTCCATATGTAGATACAGCTGTACAGGAAGCACTTTGATGCTAACGCAGGAAGCAAAAAATCTTCTACATTATCACCTCAAATATGGAAAAAATAACATGTTGCTTTAAAAGCGGCGTCTTACCTACAAGGTCATCAGAGAGAAACTTTAGACCATCAATTGTGCGAGACTTATTCTCTTCATCCGCTTCCTCATAAATGGGGAAAGTTATCTCCATGTCTTTTGACCTAATGAGGTAAAAAAAAAACAATGTCTGTGGTCTTATTTCTCAGCGGTGCATTGTAGGTACTGCTATTCTCATCTGTCTTCTTTCAAAGCTTGCTTGGTTACATTTTGTCTTCAGTCATTTAGGCCTGAGAGGTTGAACTGTGTTCTAGCAGACTCAGGAATAAAGAAAATCACTCAAACTGGCTAAATAAACCTTTTTTTAATTTAAAAATGCAGTTTATTTGATACAATAAATATTCTTTCCATATATTTCTTAATTTTTTTTGTATGAATGACCAACATCCTCCTGTGGATGTTTGGAAATAAGCTAGTTTTACCTCTTTGTGCCAACTCCAAGACGAGTGTTGTAGCAGTACAGACCATCCTCGCAGGCTGCCAGCAGTTGTGTGCTGGGAGAACTTGGAGGCAGGCAGATGTGCAAAGGAGTGTTGCTCATTTGAAACAGCAGCAGTTGACTGGAGGAAGAAAGTCAGACAGGAAATGCTGAAGTCCAGATTGTTACATAATACCAGGATGATTGAATGATTTCAATCTCTTCTAATTAAACTTACACAACTTTACACAACTTCACTCACACAACTTTGTAGTTGTACTGGCTGTCCACGCCACCGATGTCCCACATCACAATCTTCATGTCGTATGACCCCGCTGCAGATATGGAGGAAGCAATGTATTTATTGAACTACATCTCCCAGTAAGAAGGACTACATCTCTCAGCACGAAGGACTACATCTCCTAGCAGGAAGGACTACATCTCCCAACAGTAAGAAATATATCTCCAAGCAAGAAGGACTACATCTCCCAGCAGGAAGGACTACATATCTGGACTACATCTCTTTATAACCTGGATCCCCACATCGCTTAGTCACTTCCCTCTTGTCACTTTACTATCTTTATTATTTTCTATGACATTGCACTACTTTTCTTTTTCTTCTGAGCACTCTTAGTTTTGTTAAAATTATTATTATTATTTTTATTTATTATATTTTTATTATTTTTATTTTATATTTTTGCACACCTGTATCAAAACAAGTTCCTAGTCTCTGATATTTTTCACTGACAATTGGCAATAAAAGCATTCTGATTCTGATCTCCCAGCAGGAAGGACTACATCTCCCAGCAGGAAGGACTACATCTCACAGAAAGAAGGACTACATCTCACAGAAAGAAGGACTACATTTCACAGAAAGAATTACTACATCTCCTAGCAGGAATGACTACATCTTACAGAAAGAAGGTCCACATCTCACAGCAGGAAGGACTACATCTAAAAGCAGGAAGGACTACAGTTCTCAGCAGGAAGGACTGCATCTCCCAGGAGAGAGGACTGCGTGTCCAAGGAGGACGGCATCTATCAAAGAAAAGAAAGGACTCACAGAAAGAAGTACTAAGTCTCGGAGCAGAGAGGACTACATCTCACAGCAAAAAGGAAAACATCTTCCAGCAGAAAGGGAAAGGACTACGTCTCACAGAAAGAAGGACTACATCTCACAGAAAGAAGGACTACATCTCACAGAAAGAAAGACTACATCTCACAGAAAGAAGGACTACATCTCACAGAAAGAAGGACTACATCTCAAAGAAAGAAGGACTACATCTCGCAGAAAGAAGGACTACGTCTCACAGAAAGAAGGACTACATCTCACAGAAAGAAGGACTACATCTCAAAGAAAGAAGGACTACATCTCCCAGCAGAAAGGACTACGTCTCACAGAAAGAAGGACTATATCTCCCAGCAGAAAGGACTACGTCTCACAGAAAGAAGGACTACATCTCACAGAAAGAAGGACTACATCTCCCAGCAGAAAGGACTATGTCTCACAGAAAGAAGGACTACATCTCACAGAAAGAAGGACTACATCTCAAAGAAAGAAGGACTACATCTCCCAGCAGATAGGACTACGTCTCACAGAAAGAAGGACTACATCTCCCAGCAGAAAGGACTACGTCTCACTGAAAGAAGGACTACATCTCCCAGCAGGAATTACTACATCTCACTGAAAGGAGTACAACTGTATGTCTCCCATCAGAAAGGACTGCGTCTCAAAGAAAGAAGTTCATAAGGCCAACAGCAGAAGGGAAGAAGTTGTTTTTGTGGCTGGACGGTCTGGTGCGAATGGACCGGAGCCTCCTGCCCGAGGGGAGTCGCTCAAAAAGTGAATGTACTGGGTGGGAAGGGTCAGCTGGAAGTCAGCAGGAAGGACTACATCTCACAGAAAAAAGGACTACATCTCCCGAAAGGGAGGACTACGTCTCCCTGCAGGATGGATTATATCTATCTAAGAGAACAAAGGACTACATCTCACAAAAAAAAGGACTGAATCTCACAGAAAGAAGGACTACATCTCACAGAAAGATGTACTACATTTCCCTGGAGAAAGGACTATGTCTCACAGAAAGAAATGCTATATTTCCCAGCAGGGAAATATAGACTACATCTCACAGAAAGAAGGACTACATCTCCTAGCAGGAAGGACTACATCTCACAGAAAAAAGGACTACATCTCACAGCAGGAAGGACTGCATCTCACCGAATGAAGTGCGTAATCTTTCGTCAGGAAGGACTACATCTCACAGAAAGACGTGCTACATTTCCCTGGATAAAGGACTGGGTCTCACAGAAAGAAATGCTATATTTCCCAGCAGGGCGGACTACATCTATCTCAGAAAAGAAAGGGCTACATCTCCTCGCATGAAAGACTGCATGTCCCCCCAGGACAGACCAAACCTCCCAGCAGAGAGGACTGCATCTCCTTCTAGGAAGGATGGCATCTCACACCATGAATGACTAACTGTCCCACTAGGAAGGACTACTTGCCCCGGTAGCGAGGACTGCATCTCCTAAAAGTGGAGGACTACGTCTCCCTGCAGGGCAGACTACATCTCACAGAAAGACGTACTAAATCTCCCTGCAAAAGTGACTAGGTCTCACAGAAATAAATACTACGTCTCCGAGCAGGGCGGACAACATCTATCTAAGAAAAGAAAGGACTACATTTCCCAGCAGGAAGGACTACATCTCCCAGCATGAAAGACTGCATATTCCCGCAGGGCAAACCAAACCTCTCAGCAGAGAGGACTGCATCTCTTTCTAGGAAGAACTACATCTCCGAGCAGGAAGGACTACAATATTCAGCAGGGAGGACTGCATCTCCCAGAAGAGAGGACTAAGTGTCCTAGGAGGACGGCATCTATCAAAGAAAAGAAAGGCATAGAAAATAATAAAGACAGTTAAGTGACAAGAGCGAAGTGACAAAGTGAGGAGCCGATCCAGGTTATAAGGTGTTCATAAGTCCAAAAGCAGAAGGGAAGAAGCTGTTTTTGTGGCGAGACGGTCGGTTGGAAAGGACCAGAGCCTCTTGCCCGAGGGGAGTCGCTCAAAAAAGTGCATGCCCTGGGTTGGAAGGGACAACTGGAAGTCGGCAGGAAGGACTACATCTCACAAGAGAAGGACTACATTTCACAGAAAGAGGTACTATACAGTATCTCCCAGCAGAAAGGACTACGTTTCAAAGAAAGAAGTACTTTATCTCTCATTAAGAATCTGAATCAGAAATAAATTTATTGCCATGTTCAATGAAGCAGATCAGAGTCTAGGAACTTGTTATGGTAATAGTTTGCAATTATATAAAAAAAGTAATAATAACAAAAAAAACTTTAAACAAAACTACAAGTGCTCAGAAACAAAGAGTATACTGTAGTGCAAAGGCGTAGAAATTAATAAAGACAGTTAAGTGACAAGAGTGAAGTGACATGGTGAGGAGCTGATCTAGGTTATAAAGTGTTCATAAGTCCAACAGCAGAAGGGAAGAAGCTGTTTTTATGGCCGGACGGTCTGGTGTGAATGGACCGGAGCAAGCTCTGTGAAGTTGGCCCCCCTTAAAAAAAAAATTTAAACAAAAATTAACAAAAAATATGTCAATCGTTTGTGCTGTCAAAATTTTCGTTTGTGCTGTTTTATTTTTGTAGATATTTACAATTCTTTTATAGGTCAATCTGAGGTCATCCAGCCCCTCACATTGCTTAAAAATGCGAGAAAACTCTTAAAAATGGTGTAAATCGTTTGTGCTATGTTTGTGTGGTTTTGTGCTGTAAAAATTTTCGTTTTTGCCATTTTAGTTTATTTAAATTTTAAGAAAAACGATTTGGACAATGACGGCCTCCAGACCTTTATTTACTTCCGGACGTCGCCATCTTTGATTACGTCATTGTCCAAATCGTTTTCCTACAATTTAAATAAACTAAATTGTAACTAAAATGGCACAAACGAAAAGTTTTACCGCACAGAACAGCACAAACGTAGCACAAATGATTGACACCGTTTTTTAAGAGTTTTTTCGCATTTTTAAGCAATGTGAGGGGCTGGATGAACGCAGATTGACCTATAAAAGAATCGTAAATATCTACAAAAATAAAACAGCACAAACAAAAATTTTTACAGCACAAAAGCAGCACAAACGATTGACATATTTTTTGTTCATTTTTGTTTACATTTTTTTTAAGGGGGCCAACTTCACGGAGCTACCGGAGCATCCTGCCCGAGGGGAGTCGCTCAAAAAGTGCATGCCCTGGGTGGGAAGTGTCAGCTGGAAGTCAGCAGGAAGGACTACATCTCACAGAAAGAAGGACTACATCTTACAGAAAGAAGACCTACATTTCCTAGCAGGAAGGACTACATCTCACAGAAAGAAGGACTACATCTTACAGAAAGAATAACTACATATCCCAGCAGGAAGGACTACATCTCACAGAAAGAAGGACTACATCTTACAGAAAGAAGAACTACATATCCCAGCAGGAAGGACTACATCTCACAGAAAGAAGGACTACATCTTACAGAAAGAAGACCTACATCTCCCAGCAGGAAGGACTACATCTCACAGAAAGAAGGACTACATCTTACAGAAAGAAGACCTACATTTCCTAGCAGGAAGGACTACATCTCACAGAAAGAAGGACTACATCTTACAGAAAGAAGAACTACATATCCCAGCAGGAAGGACTACATCTCACAAAAAGAAGGACTACATCTTACAGAAAGAAGAACTACATATCCCAGCAGGAAGGACTACATCTCACAGAAAGAAGGACTACATCTTACAGAAAGAAGAACTACATATCCCAGCAGGAAGGACTACATCTCACAAAAAGAAGGACTACATCTTACAGAAAGAAGACCTACATCTCCCAGCAGGAAGGACAACATCTCACAGAAAGAAGGACTACATCTCACAGAAAGAAGGACTACATCTCACAGAAAAAAGAACTACATCTCCTAGCAGGAAGGACTACATCTCACAGAAAAAGGACTACATCTTACAGAAAGAAGAACTACATCTCCTAGCAGGAAGGATTACATCTCACCGAAAGAAGGACTACATCTTACAGAAAGAAGAACTATATCTCCTAACAGGAAGGACTACATCTCACAGAAAGAAGGACTACATCTCCCAGCAGGAAGGACTACATATCACAGAAAGAAGGACTACATCTCCTAGCAGGAAGGACTACATCTCACAGAAAGAAGGATTACATATCACAGAAAGAAGGACTACATCTCCCTGCAGAAAGAATACATCTATCTAAGTCATTTCCCAGCAGGAAGGAATACATCTTACAGAAAGAAGAACTACATCTCTTAGCAGGAAGGACTACATCTCACAGAAAGAAGGACTAAATCTCACAGAAAGAAGGACTACATCTTACAGAAAGAAGAACTACATCTCCTAACAGGAAGGACTACATCTCACAGAAAGAAGGACTACATCTCCTAGCAGGAAGGACTACATCTCACAGAAAGAAGGATTACATCTCACAGAAAGAAGGACTACATCTCACAGAAAGAAGGACTACATCTCACAGAAAGAAGGACTACATCTCACAGAAAGAAGGACTACATCTCATAGAAAGAAGGACTACATCTCATAGAAAGAAGGACTACATCTCACAGAAAGAAAGACTACATCTCAGAGAAAGAAGCACTACATCTCACAGAAAGAAGGACTACATCTCACAGAAAGAAGGACTACATCTCATAGAAAGAAGGACTACATCTCACAGAAAGAAGCACTACATCTCACAGAAAGAAGGACTACATCTCACAGAAAGAAGGACTACATCTCATAGAAAGAAGGACTACATCTCACAGAAAGAAGGACTACATCTCATAGAAAGAAGGACTATATCTCACAGAAAGAAGGACTACATCTCACAGAAAGAAGGACTACATCTCACAGACAGAAGGACTACATCTCACAGAAAGAAGGACTACATCTCCCAGCAGAAAGGATTACGTCTCACAGAAAGAAGGACTACATCTCATAGAAAGAAGGACTACATCTCATAGAAAGAAGGATTACATCTCATAGAAAGAAGGACTACATCTCACAGAAAGAAGGACTATATCTCACAGAAAGAAGGACTACATCTCACAGAAAGAAGGACTACATCTCAAAGAAAGAAGGACTACATCTCACAGAAAGAAGGACTACATCTCACAGACAGAAGGACTACATCTCACAGAAAGAAGGACTACATCTCCCAGCAGAAAGGACTACGTCTCACAGAAAGAAGGACTACATCTCCCAGCAGGAAGGACTACATCTCACAGAAAGAAGGACTACATCTCCCAGCATGAAGGACTACATCTCACAGAAAGAAGGACTACATCTCACAGAAAGAAGAACTACATCTCATAGAAAGAAGGACTACATCTTCCAGCAGGAAGGACTACATCTCACAGAAAGAAGGACTACATCTCCCAGCAGGAAGGACTACATCTCAAAGAAAGAAGGAATACATCTTCCAGCAGGAAGGACTACATCTCACAGAAAGAAGGACTACATCTCACAGCAGGAAAGACTATATGTACCTGCAGGACAAACCAAACCTCCCAGCAGAGATGACTGCATCTCCCAGCAGGAGAGACTACATCTATCTAAGAAACAAAAGGATTATATCTCATACAAAGAACTACTAAATTTCACAGCAGAAATGACTAAGTCTCAGAGAAAAAAAGACTACATCTCACAGAAAGAAGGACTACATCTTCCAGCAGAAAGGACTACATCTCACAGAAAGAAGGACTACATCTCACAGAAAGAAGGACTACATCTCCCAGCAGGAAGGACTACATCTCACAGAAAGAAGGACTACATCTCACAGAAAGAAGGACTACATCTCCCAGCAGGAAGGACTACATCTCAAAAAAAGAAGAACATCATCTCAAAAAAAGAAGAACATCATTTTCCATCATAAAGGACTACATATCACCGCTGGATGGACTACATGTCCAAACGAACAAGAACCAAACCTCCCAGCAGAGAGGACTGCATCTCCCTGTAAGAAGGACAACATCTCCCAGCAGGAAGGACTACATGTCCCTGCCAGACGAACCAAACGTCCCAGCAGAAAGGACTGCATCTTCCTGCAGGAAGGACTACAAGTTCCAGCATCAAGGTTTGCATCTCCCAAAGACTACTGTAGAGAGGACTCCATCTATCTAAGTAAAGAAAGGATTACATCTCCCAGCATGAAGGACTACATGTCCCCACAGGGCAAACCAAATCTCCCAGCAGAGATGACTGCATCTCCTTGCAGGAAGGACTACATCTCCCACCAGGAAGGACTACATATCTCAGCAGGGAGAACTGCATCTCCCAGAAGAGAGGACTACGTCTCCCAGGACGACGGCATCTATCAAAGAATAGAAGGCCTACATCTCCCAGCAGGAAGAACTACATCTCACAGAAAGAAGGACTACATCTCCCAGAAAGAAGGACTACATCTCACAGAAAGAAAGACTACATCTCAAAGAAAGAAGGACTACATCTCACAGCAGGAAAGACTACATCTCACAGAAAGAAGGACTACATCTCACAGAAAGAAGGACTACATCTAACAGAAAGAAGGACTACATCTCACAGAAAGAAGGACTACATCTAACAGAAAGAAGGACTACATCCCATAGAAAGAAGGACTACATCTCACAGAAAGAAGGACTACATCTAACAGAAAGAAGGACTACTTCTCACAGAAAGAAGGACTACATCTCATAGAAAGAAGGACTACATCTCACAGAAAGAAAGACTACATCTCAAAGAAAGAAGGACTATATCTCATAGAAAGAAGGACTACATCTCACAGAAAGAAAGACTACATCTCACAGAAAGAAGAACCAAACCTCCCAGCAGAGAGGACTGCATCTCCCTGTAAGAAGGACAACATCTCCCAGCAGGAAGGACTACATGTCCCTGCCAGACGAACCAAACGTCTCAGCAGAAAGGACTGCACCTTCCTGCAGGAAGGACTACAAGTTCCAGCATCAAGGTTTGCATCTCCCAAAAGAGACTACTGTAGAGAGGACTCCATCTATCTAAGTAAAGAAAGGACTACATCTCCCAGCATGAAGGACTACATGTCCCCACAGGGCAAACCAAATCTCCCAGCAGAGATGACTGCATCTCCTTGCAGGAAGGACTACATCTCCTACCTGTCAGGACTACATGTTCCAGCAGGGAGGACTGCATTTCCTATTAGAGAGGACTGCGTCTCCCAGGATGGGGAGACTACTTTTATCTAAGAAAAGTAAGGACTACATCTCACTGAAAGAATTACTTTAACTCCCAGCAGGAAGGACTAAATATCCCCACAGGAACAAACCAAACCTTCCAGCAGAGAAGACTGTATCTCCCTGTATGAAGGACTACATTTTCTACAAGGAGGGACTACATCTCCCAGCAGGAAAGCCTACATCTCTCAAAAAGAAGGACTACATCTCCTACCAGTAAGGACTACATGTGCCAGCAGGGAGGACTGCATCTCCCAAAAGGGAGGACTACATCTATCTAAGAAAAGAAAGAAGTACAAAGCACAAAGAAGGACTACTTCTCCCAGAAGAAAGGACTACATGTCCCTGCAAGACGAACCAAACCTCAGGACCAGGATCTACGTTCCTACCCTCAGCATGGTAACCAAGATCTACGTTCCTGCCCTCACCATGGTAACCATGATCTACGCTCCTACCCTCACCATGGTAACCATGATCTACGCTCCTACCCTCACCATGGTAACCAGGATCTCTGGTCCTACCCTCACCAAGGTAACCAGGATCTATGTTCCTACCCTCACCATGGTAACCAGGATCTACGTTACTACCCTCACCATGGTAACCATGATCTACGTTCCTACCCTCACCATGGTAACCAGGATCTCTGGTCCTATCCTCACCAAGGTAACCAGGATCTACGTTCCTACTCTCACCATGGTAACCAGGATCTACGTTCCTACTCTCACCATGGTAACCAGGATCTACGTTCCTAACCTCACCATGGTAACCAGGATCTACGTTCCTACCCTCACCATGGTAACCATGATCTACGCTCCTACCGTCACCATGGTAACCAGGATCTCTGGTCCTACCCTCATCAAGGTAACCAGGATCTAGCACCCAGTGTCCTGGGTGCTTCAGTAGGCCAGAGGATCCTTGAACCTGTCCAAAGAAGTCTCCTTGAGGTAATCCTGGACCTCTAGCTGGACTACCGTTGGTGATGCTGTGGTGGTTGATGTGGTTGCAGGCTGAGACTGTAGGAAGATATCCAGGAAGGCGAGGCTAAACTCTTAGCTGCTGGTGAAGCAGCAACAGCATGAGTTAGTGCAGTGGTGACGTTGCTGGCACTTGCTGTGGCCTTGATGGTGATGGTGAGCAGGATGCCAGTCTCTCCAGCTCTTGGACCCTGGGCCCGCTTTAGCTTTAAGCGGGGATCCAAAGTTGTAACCATTAAGAACACCTCTTTTTCAGTGTAGGGGGGGCTTTCTTCTCTAGAAAGAGTCCTACAGGGCTGCCATCAGCTTGGACCTGTGTTTTGACAACACCCTCTGCAGTTTTGCCATCGTTCCACGGACACAAGGGATCACCAGACTGGCAGTGACAGAGTTCTGGCCCTCGAATAAGTCGGTGCCTCTCTCAAAGGGGGTCAAGATTTCCGAGAGCTCATCTAAAATGTTGCGCTCATAGCAGTTGAGCAGGGGACAGTCAACCTCCTGCAGTTTGGCTTCTGGGATGCATAGTACAGAGCAGATCATAGTCAACTGAGAGTTACAGTGGGTAGCGTTGGCTGTCTGCAGTTGCCGCTCACCCTCTAGCAGCATCCTCCACTGGCATGTATGGACCGACGCATATGGCTGACGATATTGGCAAGCTTGCCCAGCACATTGGTGACAGTGCCTGTCTGCTTCATCTCATCCTTGACAACCAGCTGCAGGGTGTGGGAAAAGAAGGGGTCGTGCTCTGTGATGATGTGAGAGCAAAAATATTTCCAGATTGACATCTTGAGTAACTCAGTGGGTAAAGCAGAAACTGATGATTTGTCTCAGATGCCAACCCCTTTTTAAATTATACCATGTTAACATGTTACATTTGATAAAACAATATAGTGGTGAGAAAATGTGATCAATAAAACTTGTGTAATGATCTAAAATGTCTCAAATTGAAAAGAGATGTAAGGACACAATAAAATCCTCGATGCAGCCCACAGGTACTTCTCAGAAAAACTTTTCTGCAACATAAGAATGATTCTTTTTTTTTTCCACACTCTAAAATGCTATAGAAAAATGTGATTTTGTTCACATTGTTCTACATTGTGAATAGACTGAAGCACCGTAGAGCTTTACAGGTTACCTAACATTTTTTAGGCTGCTTTGTCCAGTGGTGGAACGTAACGAAGTTAATGTACTTCGTTACTGTACTTAAGTAAAAAAATTGTGTATCTGTACTTAAGTAAAATTTGAGACCGGTACTTTTACTTTTACTTCACTACATTTTTAGAGCAAATATCTGTACTTTTACTCCGCTACTTTTTAAAAGTGTGTTTTAAACTTTTCGTTACATTTTCGTTCAGGAATTTAAAAAATATAAAGGTTTTTTTTGGCGCATCTTGAAGCCGCATCGCCAAAATCAAAAGGAGCAGTTGATCGGGAGAAGAAGTCATGAATCGAGAACCAATCAGAATCTAGAGTAAACATTTTCCGCATTCATTCAGCGCCGTGAGCAGGGGCGGTTCTAGAATTTTCTGAAGATGGGGTGGAGGGGCGGCGGGGACGTGAGGTCATTGACAAAGCCAGTATAGGGTGACTGCCCCTCCCCCACCCCCCAGAAACATTAAAAAAAATAAGTGTCATTTTTCTGCATTTTTTTTGTGCCATTTGCTGGCCCTGCAAGGGGATAGCTTGACTTGTCTCCTTTCCTTTCTTCTTTTTTTTTTTGCGGATCAAAAGAGGCGGGAGAGGGGGGGGGGGGGGTCACGCCCCTGCAGAGTATTTATTTGTGACCCTACAGCACAAAAAAATAACATTTGAATTATGGTCGAATACTTTTACTTTTTACTTAAAAAGTAAAATTTACACCAGTTACTTTAGTACTTTTACTTAAGTAGATTTTTTTCATTGGTACTTTTACTTAAGTATTTTTTTTTTTGCCTAATCACCTGTACTTTTACTTAAGTACAAAAAGTGAGTACTTCATCCACCACTGGCTTTGTCACAATCCATTAGGAGCATTTTGCAAACTTGCTCCGTAGAACGAGCTTTTTAGTCCATAATCAAAGAAATGGCCACTAGGAGGAGACAGAGTAACTCTGGAGATTACTGAGTCTTTAGACAGGAAACTAGTAGCAGAGGCGGGGTAAGAGGGGGGGGGTAAGGGGGGATGAGATAAGATAAAAGATGGTGCAGAATGAAAGTAAAGCTATCAGATGGTCTGCCAAACTCTCAAAAAGACTCTCCTCAGGTAAGACAACTGTGGAACAAGTAACTTTGAATTATTATCATTATTATTTTACTTATTTTTATAATATTTCATCTGGTAACTTTGAATTATTTTCTTATCTAATGTTTTTTCATATTAAAACTTGTTTGTTTTTTGTATTTAACGACAAATTTGAGCTCCATGCCAAATTCACTGAAGTAAATGATCTAAATAGATTCTGTTTTTATTCTATATCAAAGGTTCTCAGAAAAAAAATTAAATGTAAGAATTATTTGCAAGATAAAAGGTTGTCTTGATAAAATATTGTAAAAGCAAATGTTGATATGGTGGGATTCGATGTCGTCAATGATGGGAGAACACCCCCCGCTCTCCGTTTCTGACACCATTGGTACCGTCGTGGCTGCCTGCTGCGGTACAACGCAGCACACAAATTTCCTCATTGAGGAATGAATATAGTATGTTCAAATAAAAAATGAAAATAATAATAAAAAAGGGTATTAATTTACTCAGCTTTAACATTTGTAGGTAAAAAAAAATGTCTAAAAGGTTTAATTTTACTATTTTAACAAAAATAAAATATTTTTTCTAAAAAAAAGTGTTGGTATTTTTATTAAGAGACCCCAAAGCAAATCCAGCTGTATCGATCATGAAAGATATATAGATAAACAAAACAACAGGTGTCAAAACCAAGGACCTAATCCTGGGCCAGAATGGAAATTGGTCAGTCTCATCAAAATATATCAAATACATCAATCAGATTTAGAAATTTGATCAAAATAAACTTTTGAAAAACAAAACTGAAATAAGATTTCATATCTTTCCATCATTATTATTACATTTAAATGATCTCTTTCTAACTATTTCAACTGGTCCACCACACGCCACTCTCCTATCGAAATTAAACTTTATCATCATTATTAGTTTAGTAATCCAATGTCCACAGGACTGAGAGCAGCATCGGGAGATTTTATTCGGCAAGTAGGATGGCTGAACATGATTGAATAACTTAAAGTAAAACAATTTATTCCCTTGAAATGAGAGTTTCACTTCATCCCAGTGACTTTAGGTTTTAGGTACATTGGCTCTTTTCTCAAAGCTGCTTTAATTATTTTAATACTGGAAACAATATCATTGCTTCTAATGTGAGTTTGATTCAAATGTTTGGTGTTTAAGAACTAAAAGCCATAAAAGATTCATCTACAGAGCATCATTTATTATTTGTTGTATCAACAATACAACATGCAAAACTATCATCTATTTACCAGAGTTTTGTTCATCAGGATTTTTGTTTTCAGAAAAATCCCCTAGATAGATGATAGAGAGCGAGAGAGAGCGAGAGAGAGAGAGAAAAGAGAGAGAGGCCACAGGCTATACATACAAATAAAAAAATTAAACAACATACAAAAATTAAAGTTACTATTGCTGGTAATACGATACTCAAACTACTAAAAGCAAAGAAGCAGCAGGATTGGATCTGAAACACAAGTTTCTCTTCCAATAAACTCTATCTATTTTTAATCACTGTTTTTTTTTTTTGAGATTGTCTGGGGCAGACTAGTGACCTGTACAGGGTGGACCCAGCCATCACCTGCTACCAAGCCAGCATACAATCTGGCAATGAGATAGGAGGATTTTTTCATCTCCTCTTGCTAAGATCAATGTGCAAAAATGTACAAAAACAGAGGGAAATGTCCAAATAACTGCGTGGAAAGTAGTTTTAGTCTCTAGGACCTTACAGCAACACAACAGAAAAACACTGAAACCTTTCATCATTGATTTAAGTCTTTCTCATTTGAATGAGGAAAAACAAAAATCCCCAAAATAACTTTTTGTTAAATGAATGTTGTTTCTAGTCGATCAATGGTAATCTGTTAATACTCTATCAGTTGTGTTTTTGTCCAAGGTGCTTTGGATATCAAGTTCACATGGTTCTGATGGTCCACATTTCAATTCAATTTTATTCATGCAGCCCAGTATCACAATACAGTGTACCTGTGGTTTCATGTGATAAACTGAAAACAAATACACGAAAATCAGTCTGAAATATTATCTAATCTAACTATAAAGCTGTATGTTTAAAGAAATGATCGAATGGGTTTCATCCTGAAGGAGGTGGGCATGGCACAGAGATAATGTCAACAAAACAAAACATAGATGATCTATCTGGAAACAGGATCAACATGTGAATCACACTATGGGATGGAATACTAAATGAAAAGATGTTAGAGAATAGTGGAAAGAAGAGAACAGTACATAGAATTAGAGGACAGAACCCCAATGTACCATACTTTCCCCAGCTTCTACTATCTAGCTACAATTACAGGTCATTAAAAAATAGCATATTATTATAAGGTTTATTAATAATAAGCTTTATTATTAATGAAGTAATAATTAATAATAATTTATTACTAATAAATTATTAATTGCATACTAATTATGCTAGAGAAATTAGTATGCTTATTTTCTCTTGCTAACTAATAAGCATTAGACTTTCAAATATTTTAGATTCATTAAACACAACTGAAAGTCTTTTATTGTTTTAATACAGATGATTTTGGCATAAAGCTCATGAAAACCCCAAATTCCATAGGAATAGCGGAAGATGACAGAACAGAGTCTAAAATATATGAAAGTCTAATGTTTATCAGTACATTACAGAAAATCATGAACTTTATCACAATATGCTATTTTTTTAAATGTGTCTGTTTCTATCTGGCCTGGTGATAAGCTTGTTCAAACAGGAATGCTTTAAGCCTCCCTTTAAATGTAGGAACACTGTCTGCCTCTCTCACTTGAGCTGAGAGCTTATTCCATAAAACTGGAGCTTGGTAGCTAAAGGCTCTACCTCCAACTGTACTTTTTGAAATCCTAGGAACCACCAACAGCCCTGCATTTTGTGAGCGGATTGTTCTGCTTGGTTGATAAGGTACTATAAGTTTACTCATGCAAGATAGGGTCAGGCTATTTAGCCAGTAGTAAAGGAAGCTCAGTGGAGAGTTTTAAACTACTGCTCTGTGCCTTGGTCTCGTCTCTGGATTGTCAGATTGTACAACTAAAGCTGTCAGCAATGTTCCTAGAAAGAAGAGCAGCACCATCCAAAGTGAGATGGATAACATCTCTACGCATGAGACTGGACTTTCCCCGAAATGCACTCCATTTATCGACAAAACCAATGTTGACCAATGGTTAAATGATTAATTTTTATCATAAGACAGTATTTAGATCATTAAAAAACTAGACCAAGTAAAACTAAATAAGATTTTTTTTTAATCTTATTTAAGATTATCTGAATCATCTGAACCTGATTGAAAAAGAGGTTCTCATCATGATGATGCAGTAACTATCTTGTCATGCTTTTAGAGGTAAAGTTGTCATAGAGATGTTAAGGACGTCCAACTTAGTTCTACAAAGCTGAAAAGTTACAATAAACAGGAGATTGGTCTAAGATTTTTTTCTTCTTATGGTATGAAGCTGCCTGAGAAGTACCAGATGCTCCCATAGATGTGAGATTTTTTTTTAACTCCTCCGTCAAACATATCTGACTTTTTTGTGGGTGGAGGCCCATCCCTTCCACACATTTCCATAAATGGTGGTCTAAGAAAGAATGTGCGATGACGGACGGGTGGAATTTGATTACAAGTGAAATAGCCCAAATTCCGCAAGCAGCCTGGTGTTTGTGAGCACACAGTTTATTTCCTGAGGAGCTCCAGGATTTAATGGATGGCATGTTTGGAGTCTGGGGCAGAACAACTGGACTTCCCAGCCTCCTTATATGGTGTTTCTCCACCCTAGTGGGAGGTGGAGCATAGCCAGCATTCTCAGCTCAGGATGGATGGACAGAAGCAGGATTCCAGCGATGTGGAAGTACCTCCAGAGGAGCGTCAGGCTGGTGTCCCCGGTGTGGCTGTATGGAGATGTGAGATGTTCTGTCAGGATCTTTGAGCAGCTAAATACCAGGTAAACATGCTGGTTATACTGGGAACAGTTTGTGTACCAGCTGGCTGGTGGGAAATAATCCAGAAAAGAAGGAACAGCTTTTTCTAGTTTATCTGAGAAAATTCAGGATGTTGACAAATCATTGGAAGTTTCAGAGTTTAATATCTCTAGAGAAAAAAAAAAGTAACATGTCAGTCCCACTTTGTTCATTCTACTGTGGATCTAAGAATTTTCTCCTTTGACAGCAAAGGCCATAAAGTCAGAGGCAATGCAGGAGAATGAAGTTCCTGCAGCTTCAGCTGAACATGGAATAAATATTTCTCCATGCTCACCTGCAGAGGCTTGTTTACATAAAAACTGTGCCTTCTTCAGGTCTAAATGATCAGCTGGTTTCCATCCAACAAGCCTTCAGCTTTACTACAACTACATTTTTACTTCCAGTTTTTACTTTCGACTTCTTCTTTGGTACATTTTAGCGTCTGAAGGG
Source organism: Neostethus bicornis (assembly GCA_902685375.1). Classification (NCBI taxonomy): domain Eukaryota; kingdom Metazoa; phylum Chordata; class Actinopteri; order Atheriniformes; family Phallostethidae; genus Neostethus; species Neostethus bicornis. The sequence goes on along the minus strand of CACRXE010000005.1, from coordinate 368,230 downwards.
ATTTTTTACTTCTCTTAAACTCACCTGGAATGAAGATACTCTGTTGTTTGATACTTCACTGAAAAGAGGAGATGACGGGTCGGTCTGTAAAATCTCCACCTGGTGTCTATTGGTCACAAAAACATAAAGGAAATAATGAGGGAAAAAGTATCAAACACAATTGCAATTTTATCCACGTGGACTCACATTTTCACCAGATGTAGCCAGCATGCCAACTATTGATTTCATACAAAGAAATCTAAACATTGAAGTTTAGAAGTTGTCTCATAATAAATGTATTGAGAACACATTTTGTTTAATACTTTGTTGAAAAGTCTGGTGGTGATTTCAGCTTGTCTTGTATGGAGAGACCAGACCGCATTGCTCAGATCTTATTCTGAACAATTTTTCCACACAAATGATTTTTTAAAAACTTTGATCTTCAGTTCTCTTTATTGATTTTCTATAACATTAAGGTGATGAAACATTCAAAAAACTTGATTTCCTTGTATTTGGTGAAATGTCCACCTTCTTTGTATTTTCTGCAGATTGTTATCAGAATGTCCCGTTACATTTCTCCATACAACCTGGATAAAATGAAATGAAACTCTTTCTATTTCTGAATAATGACCCCACAAGAACCTGCTGGACATGCACCCATCAAAATACTTTTCAATACTAAGATCTCCAGAGAATTCTTTGCTTTTACCATCACGTTACCTGTCTGGGCAATGGCATGCCTTCAATTATGAGGTTTTTTTTTATAGTGAGCAGACAGATTTCTGTTCATTTCCTGACTGAGCTTCTATGTCTTTTTGCACATTGTTTTCTTCATGTGTTCAATATTTGTTCCCCTATTATTTTATTTTATTTACAGTAAGCACACTAGTAGTTTGTTTGATAGCTCCAATTGTGTCAATAGCACACTACAAGAGTCCTCCCTGATGAAAAGAGTCAAATACTGTTTAAAACTCCTGTATAGATGAATGGGTGCATGAATAGCTACGAGGATCATAAATAGATCAATATTCACAAGGATGAACAGATTGATAGGTAGTTGGGAGAAAAAAAGACAAACTGCGAGCTGACTGCAATGGTCTGTAGTTGACCTTTCTTTTTTTTTTTTTTTTTTTTTTAAATGGATGTCTGAAGCGTTTTGACAGAAGAAACCGTCTGCTCTTCTCATGAACAGTTCAAAATCTAACTCATGACTCACTGACAAACAGCCATCTCTTGCTCTGCTGACCAACAGCCAGAACACATCTGATTGAGACAGCTGCCTGGTCATGCATCTTTATATTAGTTCCACTGAATCGTGACTCAACAAAAACTAGATGAAAGAAACCCCCTTCTCTATTTCTGGGATCATTAAATGTCATCATGTCAAGTAGTAGAGGCCACTTCCTTCCCCTTCCAGCTGTATCAGCAGCAGCATGCTTCCTGCACTCATACATGTAACTCTCTGTGCCGCAGCACCATGGCGGTATTCCAGCTGCTTTTCCTGCTTTTGGCCAGCTGCATGGCGGCGTCTGCACGTCCTCCCGGACATCTCACACAGTGCCAGATTGTGAGTAGAACCATCTCAAACATTTCCCATGACATTTCTGTAAAACACTCATTATTCTTTCCTTTGTGCTCATCTGGGCTTGTTTATTTTAATGGGTTGCCCATGGCAAAAGTAAACTGGGTACTGCTGGTAGTATTTTCCAAAACAGCTAAAAGTTTTAAACTTTTTATCTGGCAGCATGATTAATCTAGGTGTGGTGAGTTGAAACATGAACACCTCATCACATCTCTGTAGAAAACAGACTTTTGAGCTCGCACATTGTGAACACCACAGCAGCAACTCATCAAATTGCTCAACGATGCAGACAATTACAAATAATAGATTTTAAGGGAAAGCCATTCTGAGCCTTTTGTCTGCTGTTGGTTTTCCACACTAACCCTTGCTAAATGGATCCAAAATCTCACCAAGTTCTCCATAATAAACTATTTATTGGAGCGGGAATACATGGAAAACCATGATCATCTGCTCATTCAGACCACTGGTACTGGTAACTAGCAGCCACGTTTAGCTAACGCCCTTAATATTTTCAAAGTTGTTGCTTTGGAAACAAGCAGTTTGTGAATTACTTTTAGCATTAGCTGTGGTCTTTTTTAAGTTCTCTCTTAAAAAAAAAAAGTAGACGACATTGAAATTAAAATTGTCTCTTTTATCTAATGTGGTTTTTAGTGCTTCACTCTCCAATCAAACACAAGCTGGAGTTCTTCCTGAAAACTAATTCTAGAGAAAAACCTGCTGGAAACTGGCCAAGTGTTTTGAAGTAAAAAGAAATAAAATCAGGGTGTGCCTGAATCACATCAGGCAGAAAATATGCAATAAAGAACAAAATGCTCAGAATGTGCATCATACAAAAAGTGAAAACTTAATTTCTTTCTTGCTCCAATGAGTTTGTTTTTAGATACGAGGAAGAAGCGTTGTCTTCCTTTTTCTTTGTTTGAGACTATTTTTAGCAGTGGAAGGACACACGCGGGCTAATCTGGTTGGAAATTGTTCCAAATGAACAACAGTGTGTATGTTCATTAGGGCATGAGCCACATCCACTTTGAAAAACTTACCAACAAGTTTTGAGGTTAATTTTCTTTTTGTTTTTTTTTTTGTTTTTTTGGGGGCGGGCGGGGGGGCGTTAGAGGAAGCAAGTTTTTAACATGATCTTAGTAAATAGACAATGTGGTAATTAATTATTAGCATAAACCTTTTATTTGTTACACCCAATCTGTCAAATTGTCCATTTTATGAAATGAGCAATGACATGTACGAATTTTAAAAACTTCTTCACAAATATCTGCACAATTTGTGAAATTGCCCAATTCATAAAAATTTGAAAAAAATATAAATGATGTCTGATCAAGCTGCAGGGTGATTACAAATACATCAATGTTTTTGGTCAAATTGACACGTGCTCAACATAATAGGACAGTGGTTTTGGCATTGCTGTACTTTCATGTGAGAATACTAAAGATATCTTTTGAGAATATCTTTTGTTCAGACAGCGGTGACAGTGATGCTATACCTTCTGAAGAGACTCAAGAATCCCAAGAAGAACCAATTGAAGAACACATGGCTAACTTGGCACCAACTCTAGGACCGTCCTCAGCAGATCTGCAACTAGACTCAGCACCCACTCAATCCACCCACGAACCTGAAACTTCAACTGAGGAGTTTCATCCCGCCAAGCATGCAAGGAAGTAAGCCCTTCAAGGCCTAAACCAACAAGCCAAGTGAACAATGCCACGTTCTACCAGATCGCGCCAAGTGAACAATGGCACGTTCTACCAGATCGCAACGAACAGTGGATGTTGAGGACAATGTGACTGTGCCAGTATCAACATTTGAGGGAGATCCACCAAACATAGTTTGGGTTGTGCTAGCAGATGACGAGAGTGGATATACTATAGGAACTACAGCGGAACTCATCAAGGGAAGACTGGCAAGAAATCTGCTTGAGTTTGTACAGTATACTTGACTTTGCGCTGAAGATCTGTCCCCCAGCAACTCAGGAAAGGGATACCATTGGTGCCACTGCAGGGGAAACCGTTAATCAAGACGTTCCTGCTTAAAAGCTGGTCGATGATGTAACAGTGCCTGCCATAGCAACAAATCCTGTGACAACGTGGATTACGTCACCTAAGGGAGATCCACCAAACATGTACTGTATTTTCTGCTTGTGAAGGAAGTAAACAACTGATTTTCAGAGTGAAATTCAACTGATTTTCAGAGTGAAATTCAACTGATTTTCAGAGAGAAATTCAACTAATTTTCAGAGTGAAATTCAACTGATTTTCAGAGAGAAATTCAACTCACTTTCAGAGTGAAATTCAACTGATTTTTAGAAAGAAATTCAACTGATTTTCAGAGTGAAATTCAACTGATTTTCAGAGAGAAATTCAACTGATTTTCAGAGTGAAATTCAACTGATTTTCAGAGAGAAATTCAACTGATTTTTAGAAAGAAATTCAACTGATTTTCAGAGTGAAATTCAGCATTTTAGCATTTTTATACATTTATGAATGAAATTGATTTTTTTGGTTCATAAATATTGCTCATTTCATAAAATGGGCAATTTCACAGATTGGGTGTAACATATAGACATTCTATAGCGATAACCAATAAAAGCTGTATTTAGTCAAATTTATCTTTAGGTATTTAGCAAAGAACAACAGTGATAGATTTTTTTTATGCTAGCAGCATTTTAATTGGAAGCTTTTAGAGTGTTACATTGCTATGTATTACTCTGCCATCCGTGAGGAGCTCGGAGTAGAGCTCACTCTTCCTCCAGATCAAGAGAAGCCAGATGGGGTGATTCGGGCATTTGGTCGGAATGCCTCTCGAGCGCCTCGCTGGTGAGGTGTTTTGGGCACGTCCCACAGGGAGGAGACCAAGAGGCAGACCCCGAACCTGCTGTAGAGACTATGTCTCCCTGCTGGACAGGGAACACCTCAGGATCCTCCCTAGTGAACAGGTGGATGCAGCCGGGGTGAGAAAAGCCTAAGGCTGTTGCCCTGCGACCCGGCACTGGATAAGCGGAAGACAACAGAATGGAACATTGCTTACATAGTTTCAAGTTAACACTTTGATATTTTTTTACAGTTCAAACATGTCATTTCATGTTTTCTATAGGAAAAAAAATTTTGATTTTGTAGGCCGTAAAGTAAAACAGCCTTATTGAACCTGACAAACCTTTGATTGCCTTAGACTGCCTCTGCGCCTATCAATGTATTCATGGAACTCAGTGAGCTCCTCTCCAGAGTCACACATAATCTCACCCCATCTCCACCCACTGTCTCCACCAGCCCAGGACCAGGCAGACCCCAACCGGGCAGAGTCTTTTAGGCCATTGCCCTACCACTTAGGAATAAGCTGCTGGAACTCCTCAGAGCACCACTTTTTAACTAAAGACATTAAACTTTTTACAAAAGACATACAGACTCCTTCATTATACGGCTTTTTAATTCTGACTTTGTGTTTTTCTGTTCTTCTAAATCAGGGGTGTCAAATAGAAAACCTTCAGAACACCGGCCCTCCAGAACCTGAGTTTGACACCCCGGTGATCTAAATGTTAGTTTTGTTTCTAAATTGTTTTTAATGCTGCTTTTTTTTTTTTAATGTAGTGCTTTTAGATTAAAAAAAATAAAATCTAAAAGCACTACATTAATAAAAGCACTACACAAATAAAATGCATTACTCCAATTCCATATACTTTATCAATTCCCTAAAGGGGAAATTGGTGTGACCGGTAGCTCAAAGCAGTTCAAGAGAGAGCTCCAAAACGACTTCAGAACAGCGGCGTTGTGGAACAGACGCCTGGTGGAATAGAGCTGAAACAGACGCTGGTTGGCAGTTACACAGTATTGATAACAATATTGATATTGGCAACAATATCAATAATTATTGTTATTATTTTAAAAAGAATAGATATCTCTGCACATTACTTTGGGAAGAAACTGCAGTTAGTCCTGTTGATTGTTTCTCTGATGGGAATTTACCAGCATCAAAGTTTCCTTGTATGGATTTTCTTCTTTTTTTCTCAATTTCATCTTGTCAACGTACTATCCCATATTTCACCATCCTCCATGTATTTTGTTTGGGTGTGCACTAACATAATCAGATTGTTTTGTGATTGTGTGTTCATAGGTTCAGAAAGACGTGCTGTGCAGTGATCAGAGCCTCCGAGGTGCCCCGGTCAACCTTCCTCCTGATGTCCAAATGCTGGACCTTTCACGGAACGAGGTTCAAAACCTCACTCAGGAAACTTTAGGTTTCCACATGGGGTTCCATCGCCTCAACCTTCATTCAAATAAAATCCATTTCATCCAGCCCAGACTGTTTGAGAACATGACTGATCTCAGAGTCTTGGATCTGTCCAGGAACCATCTCAATGTTTTTGCACACTCCAAAACAAAGATTGGATCTCTGAAAACTGTGAAGTCTTTGGATCTTTCTAGCAATGGACTGTACACCGGAATGTCCAATTACTTCCTGGCAGATTCTCCATCACTGGAAAACCTGTCTTTGGACAGTAACAGCATCACTAAAATTGAAAAAAACATGTTTGGAGGTTCCTTGTCCTTGAAGAGAATAAGCCTCCACAATAATGTTATCCTGGAGATTGAAGATGGAGCTTTTGACTCTTTACAACACCTGACTGAACTTGATTTATCCAAAAATTCAATCACGTGCATCTATGATTTTGATCTTTTCAACCTGACAGTGTTCAATCTCAGTAAAAACAGTTTGGAGACGTTTCAGAGCGGTGCATCAGACAAGCTCTTCAATCTTTTGTCTCTTGATCTGAGTGAAAATAAAATGCTCTACTTCCCTGACCTTCCTGAAAAGAACAAACTTGAGTATTTGAACATTTCACAAAACCAGCTTCAGACCACAAATGTCACAAGAAGTCAGAAAAAACAGCCACGCCTGTTTTCTTTGCACCATCTGGAGATGAGTTACAACCACCTTAAAGAGATACCTGAGAGTTTTTTTTTCCTCCATGCAATCACTGGAGCTTCTAAATGTAAGCAATAACTGCATCCAGTCTTTTTTCATCAGTACAACAACCCCCCTCAAAAAGCTTAGGATCATCGACCTCAGCCATAACTCACTACAGAGTCTGAGTTTGGGGCAAAACACTCTGCAGTCTCTGAAAAAACTTTTCCTGCAAGGAAACAAGCTAGCAGTTCTGGACCGGCAAATATTTCAAAAACTGCCGAGCCTTAGGCATCTTCACCTTCAGAGGAACAAGCTCCAGATCTGTGCCTCTGACCAGAGTCTTCATCTTCCTCCTGACTGTGTTTCTTTTTCTTCTTTGCTCTCTTTACACTTTCTCTACCTCTCTGAAAACCACCTGGGGTCTGTCCCTGTCAATGCCTTTGTGGGAACTCCTCTGAGGTCACTCGACCTGTCCCTGAACCCAGGCTTGGACTTGCACAAAAACTCACTTTCTGGACTCGAAAATACTCTGGTTCATCTCAGTTTGAGGGAAAACAACATTTCCTCCTTAAACATGGACCTATCTTTGCTGAGGCAGCTTAAACATGTCGACCTGTCCACAAACCAGCTCAACTCCTTGTCAATGTGGAACAAAGAGTCCTCCATCGAGTCCTTAAACCTGCAGAACAACAACCTTGTCACTCTGGACCACCACACAATCCTGGCTCTGGAGCGCTCATTGAAGACTCTCTACATGGGCTCCAACCCTCTACGTTGCTGTGACAACCTCGGCATTATCCGACTGGTGCAGCGTTCCATGGTGTTTGTTCCCGACATCGCTACTGCCACCTGTTTCTACCAGGAGAACTCAGAGCCAGTAAACATTGAGACAGTGATTTTGGACATGTGTCATCAACCCAATATGTTAAACTCCATTGTGGTGGTGGTGGTGGTGGTAGGACTGCTGGTCACCATTGTATTGTTGGGTCTGCTGATCAAATGTTGTTGTTTGAGGGAAAAAAAACACACCCGAAGCTTTATTGCATAGCAGAAAGAAGCCTATTAATGGGAGTGGAAAGTTCTACATGAAGATTTTCTCTCTGGAGAAACAAATAAATTAGAGAAGTACTAACATAGAACTCTCCAGCATGAAAAATAACTTCCTATATCCAGCTTTAGCCTGGTCTAGTGTTTTCAGACAAACTTTCAGATGACTCTGCTGCACTTTGAAGGATGATGAATGCACAGAAGTGAGCTGATGCATGGCCTGGTTAAAAGATGGGTCATTTTCTGGACACTCCGTCACATCTAAAGCAGCAATGTTAAAAGTGCTTAGAATTTTTTTTTTTTTTTATCATGCGCTTCTCTTCCATCCAGTTTTACTTAATGTGAAATGAAGAATGCACACTAAAGAGTTTTCTACAGAACAGTACTTACAGACCAGAAGGAATATTTTTACCTATTTGAACAACTTTGTTCTCCTTCTCTCTTCATCTGGTGGCAGCCATGTGTTCTTTAAAACAAAAAGATTATTTTCTACTGCTAGTAATTCATTTATAGTGAAGGTGTGTTTGTACAGCACTAAAACTTATAAACATTTCATTTAGGCACTGATGGAATCTTTCTAGTCAGTAAAAGTCAGCTAGTTTGCTGACTGCTTTTGATACCAGTTGGTTCCATTGTTGAATCAGCAATACGTTGATATCCAGTAACTAGCCAGTCACACCGAGCTGAGAAGCAACACAAAGTTGTCTCATGGTCCTTCGAGCTGGAAAAAAAAAGCAAAACAGTTTTTCCACCTTTGGTGTTTCTGTTTGAAGTGAGCTTAAAACCGAGGCGCACTCCACATGGTAAATATTGATGACTGAAGAAAATTTGCTCACTGAAGCCCATCTTACATGCACAACTTCTGTTGAGATTGCTGTCATTTTAACAGACTTTGCCTTTCAAGTTGTAAACTTGAGAAGCATGTGAAAATAATCTTTGTGGTATAAAAAGAGAAATCATCTTGGGTATGGAGCTACCATCCATTCACCAGGTTCATGTTTCAGTTTTAACAGTAGCTTTAAACATGTTGAAGGAGAATGACGTGAACTTCTTGGTAGTGCTTATACACTCCTGGTTACATGGTACACTCCTCGCTTTTGTATCATGTAAACATTTGTTGCTGCTAGGCTCAGGGTTATAGAAGTCGAATAATGAGTTTCACAGCACTCATGATACAAACAGAAGAAGAACCACATCTGGCCTCCTATTACAAAAAATAAAAAAAAAACAGAAAATTAGACTCCACATGAAGGTGGTTTGTGCTTCCAGGGTGCTATAACACCTCTAACTCGCAGAGTGCAATGTTTTGAAGTTCCATAGCAGATGTCCATTCTTGTGAAAGCAGGAGTTTTCATTAGTGTGAATGTGATGAAGTTCTGCAAAGGTTTGGTTAAAAAGAAATCAGTCAGAACCGGCCCGGGACATCTACGGTCTAGAACATCCATAAATGTCTGATTCTTTCTTACTAAACCAGAAAGCATTCAATAGAAGTATTGCAGGGCAAAGGATGTGCTGCATGATGATAACAATGAGGTATTCCGTAGCAGGGCATCCCAGTAGACAAGAAAATTAGGAATGTGATCTACTGTGAGGTGAGATTGCTGAAATCAGAGACCAAGACCGGGATGGACACGAGACACTGAGACAAATCATTCTTTAGGCTGGAAATAAAGAACACTACAAAAAACTTGACATGAAGTTTATCCCAGTTGGATTCGCCTCAGCACTTTAATATGTTTATATTCTGCTTTTTGACCAGAAACACTAGAAACTCAATTAGGCCTAACTTATTTTAGTTCCTATGTAAGCTGACCTCGATACAAAAAATGTTCACATACATAAATAAGTGTATGTGATTCATTCCATGTACTTTTCATACGTGTGATGATATTTTTGCTTATTGAAAACTTTGCCTTAGAATGTGATAAATCATGATGATTTTATTTAATGTTATTTTTTACCAATTCAATTTACCATGAAGTTTTTTTAAACTAAATGAAGAACTTTTGTTTAACTTGTGTATGTGATTTTTCTTTTTTTTGGCTATGACCAATATTAATATTGAGGAAGAAAATAGATTTTTGGAGGTTTTGAATTGAAAATAAAAGTATCATTTTAATCTTCAGAAAACTGCTCACAAGCTGTTTCAGAATCTTATTTTTAAATGAAACCAAAAACAGAACAAAGGCCTGGCATCATGTTGGATGCCTGCTTGGATACATTATACTTGTACATTAAGATTATGTTGGTCATGCTAATGTGGCCCTGCAAAACTGACCAGCTCCAAGTGGAACAAAGTCGTTGAGGAAAACATTCACACACCTGAAACTAGGAACGTTGAAATTGGTTACCATGGTGAGGGTAGGAACGTAGATCCTGGTTACCATGGTGAGGGTCGGAACATACTGTAGATCCTGGTTCCCATGGTGAGGGTAGGAATGTAGATCCTGGTTACCATGGTGAGGGTAGGAACGTAGATCCTGGTTACCATGGTGAGGGTAGGAACGTAGATCCTGGTTACCATGGTGAGGGTAGGAATGTAGATCCTGGTTCCCATGGTGAGGGTAGGAATGTAGATCCTGGTTACCATGGTGAGGGTAGGAACGTAGATCCTGGTTACCATGGTGAGGGTAGGAACGTAGATCCTGGTTACCATGGTGAGGGTCGGAACATACTGTAGATCCTGGTTCCCATGGTGAGGGTAGGAACGTAGATCCTGGTTACCACGGTGAGGGTAGGAATGTAGATCCTGGTTACCATGGTGAGGGTGGGAACGTAGATCCTGGTTACCACAGTGAGGGTAGGAACGTAGATCCTGGTTACCATGGTGAGGGTAGGAACGTAGATCCTGGTTACCATGGTGAGGGTAGGAACGTAGATCCTGGTTACCATGGTGAGGGTAGGAACATAGATCCTGGTTACCATGGTGAGGGTAGGAACGTAGATCCTGGTTACCATGGTGAGGGTAGGAACATAGATCCTGGTTACCATGGTGAGGGTAGGAATGTAGATCCTGGTTACCATGGTGAGGGTAGGAACGTAGATCCTGGTTACCATGGTGAGGGTAGGAACATAGATCCTGGTTACCATGGTGAGGGTAGGAATGTAGATCCTGGTTACCATGGTGAGGGTAGAAATGTAGATCCTGGTTACCATGCTGAGGGTAGGAATGTAGATCCTGCGGTTGTGCCCATCCGCCTGCCTTCTACCAGTTCCACACTGCCCCATGCTCACTGTCACTTAGGGCGCAGGGTCTGGATGGATGATGCATGCTGATGAGGCCAAAGGCGGGTGACCCCCTTCTGGGTTTCCATCTGCACCCACCCACCACTCCACTTTTATCTGTACTTTAGTCATTTATATTCATATAGGGTCTGGAGGGGTATTTCGGAGACGAGAGTGCTGGGTGGGGACACCCGGCACTCCCCTCATGCTGATCCTTCTCAATTTTAAACCCCACCTTAGACAGTGAACATGGCACCACACACATTGCTAATTTAAATGCACACAGAGAGGTCTTCGGGCTGCGGCTTGGCAGCAACAGGGCCTACCCTCACCTTTACCACGTTGAGGGTAGGGACGTATCTAAACTAGTAAATCCAGAGCGTTGCTTTTTTGGCTCAGCTCTTTCTTCACCGACACAGACCAATGCAGCATCCTGATTATTGCAGACGCTGCACCGATCCATCTGTTGATTTCCCACTCCATCCTACTCCCACTGTGAACAAGACCCTGAGATACTTAAACTCCTCCACTTGGGCTATACAAATAAAATTGAATTGAACTTGGGACAGAACCCTGTCCCTTACCTGCAGGAGCAGTCCACCCTTTTCTGGGCAAGAACAATGGTGACTGATTTGGAGGCTCTGATTCCTATTCCAGCCGCTTCATACTTCACACACACAGCAAATAGGTCTAATGAGAATTGGAGATCACGGCCTAATAAGTTTATTGTTGCTTTTGGTCATTGTAGCACTTTGAGATCTCCACTGGAGATATAAAGTGCGTTATAAATAAAAATTTTATTATTATTATAAAACTAACAGGACCACATCATCTGCAAAAAACAGACACCTGATCCTGCTGAACCAAACCCCCCACCACCAACCCCTCCACTTGGAGTAGGACCCTGTCATGGTTGGATGGCTGATCTCCTTTTTTCGGCTACAGAACAACAAACATGTCCCGACCACTGGATTGGGCCAGCCTGGTTAGGATTTAATTGTGTAGCAGTATATTTGATCAAGATACAAAATGAAACAGAAAAAGAAAGTAATTCTGCAGCATTTGGATGGAAAGTTCTAATCTTTTACAAATGCTGCTAATACTTAAACACGTTTGCATATTTATCTCAGGAAAAAGTCTCCAAACTTTAAATCTGATGTTAAATCTGTTTGAATGAATTCCTCCCATACTTGGTCACAGTGGTGCAGTTCTGCTCTGTCCTGGTTCCAGAAGGACAGACTGCCTGAACAAGCCAGTATTCCACAGACTGAGAAACTTCAACTTTTACTTTCAGTTTCACAGTGATTAGAACAGAGTGGAAAGTTTCTAAATCTACCACAACAAAGCTGGATATTTGATGCTCAAAACAGCAAATGAAGAGGGTGAATTCCCCAAATGAGAGTTTAGGTTTTAACATGGAGGACACTGGTATGCTATTTCTGCCCCCATGCAATTAAACATTACCTGCTTTTTTTCTGCTTAAAGATTTTATTTAAAGCTCCAATGAACTTTCAGATCACGTCAAAACATCATGTTTAATTATTTCCAAATAAAATGGACTGAAGATCTAAAGTTCTGCACGATGACTCTTCATTATTGATGTTGGGTCTTGCTTTTTTCATGTAGATTTTGAATCTGATTCTGTTCCTGCCTCTAAAATGATAAAAGCACAGTGGATCACAGTATCTCTCACCATCTTTCTCCTTCATTCTTTTTTATCTTTGTTTCTGTAAAACACTTTAAATTTCTTTTTTATGTATATATTTCCAGAAAAAAATAATAGATTCTTCACATAATAGAAACATTGGCTAAATAATAACAATAATAAAAATTTTATTTGTAACGCACTTTATATCTTCAGTGGAGATCTCAAAGTGCTACAATGACCAAAAGAAACAACAAACAGCTAAATTAAATAAAACCACAACACAAAAAAAACCAACACTAAAAACTTTGCTGAAAAACCTTTAGAAATAAAAATGTCTTAAGTCTTTTCTTAAAAGCCTCAACGCTCTGTGGAGCCCTCAAGCTCTCTGGAAGATCATTCCAGAGCCGTGGAGCAGCTGCCTGGAAGTCCCTGTCCCCCATAGTGGAGAGTTTGGTCCTTGGTTGGTGCAGGCAGTAGGAGGAGGAGGAGGAGTGCAGGTCTCGGACAGTGGTGTGGAGGGTTAGGAGTTCTTGGAGATAGACAGGTGCAGTGCCGTGTATGCACTGATGGGTGAGGAGGCAGAGCTTGTACTGAATTCTGTATTTAACGGGTTCACCAATTGTTCACCATCTAATTGAAGTATTTTCTTGCACCATTAGGTGTTGTACTCATGTAATTAAACTCCTGCCAGGACCCCAAAGCAGATGATTCTGCCTACCCACCCAATCAGGCGCAGAAGAGACCCAGGTGCAAGTGCCCCTTTCAGCAAAGTCCACGTTGGCCAAGAGATACAGGCATCCTTGATGCCAGGACCCCCAGGATACAGGGCAGACGGGCCATCCATACCCTGCAGGAAAATGAGGCGCAGACCAAGAGGGGAGCGATCACCCCAAGGACCCAGGAGCCCGCAGCCCACTTGCACATATCTCAAGCTCTTTGTTTTGCTGTAACATCCAGCTGTGTAACATCTGGTCCCTGAGAGAATCATAAAGTCTGTAATCTCTGGATTATGACCATCCAACATGACCACAAAAAAATCTCCAAACTTTCCGAGTCTATGTCATTGTTTGTTTTTACGCTGATCGTTTGAGTTGTGCTTCTGTGTTTCATCTTTACCTGGGTTACGTTTCTCTTCCAAATTTAAACAGAGATTAAATTAGAATATAAGAAGATATTTCACTGTTTTAATAAAGACAAACAAGGTCCACCATGGTCCTGTAGGAAACAATAAATCACAGGCAATTACAGAAAGACCCAATAGTTAGACAAAATCCATCTGCTCGTTGTCAGGAGAAATTTACAGACATTAAGGCAGATTCACCCCGAATAAAAACCACATCTGGTATTATCACAGTAGATACTGTATGCATGAATGTATAATAGGGCTGTTTCCTTATCATTTTTAATGACAGAAATAAAGTTTAACTTTGCATTCTGGTTGATGTTTCATGAGTTCCATTTTGGGGACGAACACAGCCCCCAGCTCATCCCAAACAGGAACTGCTTTCCTGTCCAGGGTGGTGCAGGATGTTGTCTACCAGTCATCCTGGTTTATGTCCATCCAGGAAATGCCTCTTTTTTTCTGTCTGACATAAAGATAAGAGACTGTTAGTCGGAAGGAATGAAAAATCTCATGTTCTCAAACTTCTGGATCAATGTAAACTTGTTGGCGTCTGTGCGTCTTCCTGATTCCAAGTAATTGTTTCTGGAGGTATGCAGAGCATAAGGCTGGATCACAATAAACAATAAACTGGATCCAGACTTCCCCTGTGACAAGGTGCTGAGTCATACCTAGAGTCAAGCTGCACTCAAAGTGTAAACATATGGAAGAAAGCCCTGCAGGGCAGCAAACATGATGCACTAAAACACTTTCTTCTACTTTTAGTTTACCATTTCAAATGTTCTATGTAACATTGTTAGCCAGTAACACTTTGTCCACCAAGTTTTTCTGCTTTCAGCTTGACTGGCCTGATCACATCCTCTCCATGTTGGAGAATCTTTCATCTGAAACACTAAAAACTTTACATTTTCAACTAGTTGGCTGGTTCCATCATGCTGCCATCTCACTGCCCCTAGGGTTACACTTACTTGTGATAAAGTTCATTAGAAGTAATATTAATCATGTGGCCACCATGTGAATGTTGAAAGTCCACGTTGACCTAAGGCTTTTAAATGTTTGTCCATAGTCAGCTAGAGACTTGGATTTTTTCCATTCTGTAGCATGTGTGTGACTTGTTGGAAAGAATTGGTTGATGTCTTCGACATAATATTTCTGCTGTGAGAAGCAGGAAGACATCAAAAAACTCTGAGGTAACACACTGCTCAGCCAGGTGAGTCAGCAGAGCAAGCAAACTGTGATCTCCTGAGGGATTTTATTGATGTGTGGATGTGGGGGGAGGGACCATAAGTCAGCACACTCTTAAGCAGAACCAGATGTCTGTGGGTCGAGGTCAACTAGTGAGACCCAGTAGGCTGGATCATATGTGGTGCCAGGTTTTTAGAATAAAAAAAAAAACACCAGCACAAAACCTAATAAAGACCAGTCCTGGCTCAGACGGCAGAGTTTATGTTGGCAACTCTGAGCCACAAACAACTTCACAAGTACTTTTGGACTGATTTCAGCTTTAGAAACACATGCCAAAATACCTCAAATTCTCAGCTTTCTTTGAGGATGTGTGGACCTGCCAGCAAAGAAAAGAACAACCAAGTGCTTTTCTGGTATCAACATCTTTCATAACAAAAAGCTTTCTAAACATGTTTGTATTAGTTGTGAGAACATGGAAGGTACATCCCTCCCATTACAGTGGTCTTATGGACCATAGCAACCAATCAGAACACGTTAACAACAAAGCTCCCGTTTTATGGAAAAATCTCCCAGACACAGTCTCTCCACCAAAGATTCTTCGACCAACTAGAAAACCAGTTAGCTGCATGTACTGGTTTTATTTTACCATTCTCATCTTCAACATCACACTTGATTTGATCACTCAATTTCACTCATCGTAGGAGCAACAAAATCAAGTCATCATCTAAAACAAGAGTTCTGGAAACATTCATTCATCTCTGCAGAAAGCTCACACTTTCCATCAGCACGTTCAGATGCACTCTCATCGTCAACTCACCTTCCAGATGACCATTTCTGTCACGCTGGCGTTTTCTCGTTCTTTGGCTGAAACTTGTGTTAAAATGTTCTATTTCAATACACAATTGATGCATTTTTTTTTATCATTAATCCTTCGTTTCATGAATGACTGTGCAGTGTCTATATTTGATGTTCCTAGCACAGAATTAAAATGATTTTATTGAATGATCAGTAAATAAAACCGTTCTCTATTAGAAATGTGTGTAAAGTTCTGAGAAGCTCGATGGACATTGAAAATAGTCTAGAAGACTTAATCAAACAAACACACAATAACCACAGTGAGAACTAATCCACAGAACCAGGATCTTCAGGTCCTTCTTCTTGGTGAGGAAAAAAAAAAAATCCTAGAAATGCAGTTGGAGGGATGACGTCAGCTGCTTTGGTCAGAGCTTGCTCAACATGTGCTGGGCATCAGACCTTACAATTCCCATGTGGAAGCTCAGAAAACATTCATCACCAAACTTAAAACACAGTACTTTTAATAGTTTTTGGAGCTAACAGCCAGTACGACCTGGCGGCTTTCCTTTTACATGACTGGAAATGTAGAAAACAAGTTCAGGTCACAATCACAAAAAATATATTACAACAAAAAGCTATATTTCAATCTGTGTTTGCTTTGTATTACACAGGGCACAGATCAGAACTGATTCATGGAAAATGAAATCTGCTCCCTCCTCTTGAAACCTTACACCCCATATTACACAAGTTCAATCAACAAGAAGAGCGATCCGCTGAAACACAAATGAGGTTTGCTTTCAAATTGTCTGGACTAAAACCAGTGACGTGCGGTAAAGAAAAAAAGAAAGTGTAATATTTTCCACTGTTATGTGTTAAAAATGCATCTCTGCCATTTTATTGAGTAAAAATAGCTGAATTTGATCAAATCCAGGTCAGAAACTCCAAGGGAGGCGGAGACGAGCTGTGCTTCCCTTCAGACTGTATGATTCAATACAAACTGGGTGGCTTGATGCGTGTTTCTGTTCCTCAGCAAATCGTCAATATGAACTTTACAGAAATATTTATGAAACACCACAACTTTCTGCATCTATATAATGTATTTAATGTGTGTGTTAGAAAACTACTGCTGCTGATCGCACAGAAAAATCAACAGGGGAGGAAGGTATGTACTCTGCTTCCACTCTAGGAACAAAACTAATCAAGGTCATCTTTCTACTTTGGGCATAAACTCCATTGAGACAGAGAGACTCTTAAAATGAAGAGAAAATAAGGACGACTTCTACAACCAAGTCATAGAACTTTTTGTAGGGAAGGATCACCCGATGGTCTTCATTTATAAGTGAAGGCAAGATCACAACTGGTTTTAAGTAGTGATGTCAGTCGATTAAAAAAATTAATCGAATTACAGGATTTTGTAATAATTAATCAAATTAATCACATTTTAATGTCATATTTTCTAACGGTCTCCTGATAAAGAATTTCAATTCTATGATATTAAAAAAAAAGTACTGTATGACTAATCAATTGAATACAGTAAGAAGAGAAGATTTTAAATCCAATTTATTATTGGTGAACTGTGCCTCACGAGGCCAGGTGCATCATTAAAAAAGTAAAACAAGGGTGGGGTATCATCCCCACACCCTCCAAGAACATTTTGAAAAATAAGTAATTTTTCTGCATTTTTGTGCATATTTTGCCCAAAGTTTATAATAATTAAAGTAGTAAGGACACTTCTATTGTGGACCAAAAAGGGTGGGGGGTGGGGTACGGGTGGGGGGTGCGCATTATCCGTGGTTGGATGCTGTTGGATGAACGCTGAAATAAGATGTAGTTTTCAGTTCTTACAATTTTAAATCTAACTTTTGAAGAGTCGGTGCCTCCCCAGACATGAACCTCACCGCACGTCACTGTCTAAAACTAATCCTTTCACCTTTCTCTTACATTAGACAATAAAAACCACGTTACTGAACTATGCGAAAGGCTAGGGCTGTATGGGGGGGCTGTTAGCAGCAGCCTCATCATTGCTGCTGTCCTGCTCCATGGGACTGTCCTCCTCCAGCTGCTGGCTGGTGTAGTTCGTAATCTCCAAAAAGCCGCTGGGTTCCACCACCACGTTGGACTGGCTGGAGTCTGGCAGGATGGAGTACTGAGGGATAACCTGTCACATCAGGAACAAAAGTCACTGATAGCATCCACATATTTATCTGCTTATTACACCAAACTTCTACTTTTGAGGAAGCAGACTAACTGAGCTTTCTCTCTGTCGAAGACCTACATTTTGCTATTCCCATGATGTACTTGGTCCTTCCATGTCCAAGCTAATCATTAGAGTTCTGAAGCCTTCCAGAGATCTTAGTCCAGGAAGACAAAAACTCTTCTTATACTAACCCTTTTAGAAATTGGACAGATTTCTGAGTTTAGTCTGAGTTTCACAGCAACTCGTGTCACATTGCAAAATGACTGCGACGATGACCAAACTCAATCCTGTCTCTTATCCAAAACTTCTCCAGACAGTAAATATTTCAACCTAAGAAGCTGAAATTTGGATGGTTTGTGGGCTGGGTTCCCTGCTCACCAGGCTGATTGCAGAAGTTTTTTTTTTTTTTTTCTTGCTGGGTCTCCGTAGCTCATTTTTCTTTTAACATCTTAGTTTTTTAATCTGTTTTAAAAACCTTAAAGCCAGAAAATAAGCCAGAGCACAGATAGAGATGTCTGCACATGGAAAGATAGGAGCGTGGAGAGAAACACCCCACAAAAACTCACCTCAATGACTTCTAGGTCATCTTTACTCCTCTGAGCTGCCAGGCCCTGCATGCAGCTGAATTGCTGAGACTTGCTGAGATGCAGACTGCTTCTGGAGCTGCTAATGAATGGGCCGGATAAGGTTTGTACCTCAAGGGCTTTGCCTAGAAGCTCACAGTCGCTGGAGGAATCCACCACCATGGGCTCTGTGCTCGGGTCAATTTCTGCCTCCATCATGGAGATCTTCAAAATGTCTGACACACAGGACTTGTCTTCTATGGTCTCTGAACTGGACTCTGGCAGCAGCGCCGCATCACCACTGCTGAAGACAGGGGAGGCATGGCGGGAGCTGCCAAAGGTGATCTTAGTGACGGTAGCACTCTGAGTGATGATTGGCTGCTGTAGAGAAAGAGGAATTAAGAAGAAGAGAAAATTTTCATCCCGAAGGAAAGTCTAGACTCACCTGGCTGCTGATAGGATGGTGAGCCTGCAGGGGGGGAGGGTGAGACATGGGCGTGTGCAGGGGTCTATAATGGGATGTGGGCGCCTGCTGGAGCTTCGGGAGCTGTGGTGTCACCTTAGCGGGAGGGTTAGGAGAGATCTTTGGCAGGACAGGTGGGGGTCTGTCTTTAGGGATTGAGGCTGTGGCTTTAGGCTGACTCTGCTCTCGAAGTTTGGGGATTTTCTTCACCAGAAGGGTGGAAGACTGGCTGATGCAAGGTCTGCTCTGCAGCTGTGGTGGTGGCTGAATGGGCGGGGTCTCGGCGTGGCTACTGGATGAAGGGCCTGCCACTTGGGCTTTTGCTAGAATTGCTGGTTGACTGGAGCGGTAGAATAAACCGGTTTGAGGGTCCAAAGTGTCGCCTTCCAGCTCTGCCACCTCCAACACACTCTCAGCTTTCCTCACACTCTCTGACTTCTGAAAAAAAGCACGCAGGACAGGAGGTGGATTTAACCTGAGTGTCCATCCTGCCGTCCTACTCTGAGACACACTCACCACTTGGGGCATCGTCACAGTAGTGACAACCGGTTTGGTTACCACAGTAACCTGGCTGCTGCTCGTGCAAGGCTTCCCCACTGGTGTGGCAGCGACATCTTCCTCCAATGACTTCCCTTCCCTGATAGTTTTACCTGTAGTGGGATCAAATGAAAACCAGAGTAATGATGAAGTTCCCCAGAACCACAGTAAAGATCCATACCTGTCAAGCGCGGCTCAGGGCGGGGCTCGGGAAGTCGCTCAGGTTTGGATATAGGAGGTCTGGAAGACTGTAGAGCGGGCTTGTTCTCTTGGGTCAGATGTATGGGCACGGCCATCTGGCTCAGGTCAATAGTTTGTTGCCGCCCTTTGGAATCACTCTTATCTTTCACTACAGAATGAAACCAGAAAGACCGTCACAAACCAGAGGTTGGCATGACAACCACAGCCAGTCATTCAGGATGATCTAAGATATACAGACAAACATACATAGCCACACATATGCACATAAACACACACACAGGTATTGTATTTTCCTGTTTATCGAGCACACCTGCGTATAAGCCGCACCCACTGCCTTTTCAAATGAAAACACATTTTCTACAAACATAAGCCACATTGGAACATTTACAAAGAAAGAGTTTTCAAAGTGGCTGGACTCTCACTCAAAGATTGGGTGAGGAGTTCTGCCATTCGGGAGTAGCTCGGTGTCGAGCTGCTAGTCCTCCAGGTTGAGAGAAGCCAGACAGGGTGGTTCGGGCATCTGGTCAGGATGCCCAGGAGGATCCTAAGGAGCGCCTCAGGATCCTCCTGGGCACTCTGGAGGATGCAGCCAGGGTGAGAGAAGCCTGGGCTTCCTGTCTGAGGCTGTTGCCCCCGTGACCCGGCCTGGATAAGCGGAAGACAACGGACGGAACGGAGTTTTCAAAGTTTTAATAACATAACCTTTATTTCCAAACAGAGTCAGTAACGGTGCTGCAGCCAGACGTCTCACTATTAATACTAAGTTTACGTTCAGCAGCTCCGTTTTGTTCTTTATCAGCAGCTCCGTTACTTTTAACTTAAAAACTGCATCATTTCTTCTAGAATTTTTTATGTTAAAAGTATGTTTATGTTTTCATCCATGAGACACAAAATTACAGCAAAGTTAAAACTTGTGTAAAAGAGGAAATGATGAGTTAAAAAAAGTTGCGTCTTTTACACTGTAATGGTACATTTACACAGTGTGTTTTTCAAGTTCAACCTAAATTTATGTCTGTGGTTGCCAATAAGTTTTATAGTAAGGAATTGCGTAGCATGTTTGTATAAGATAAACTTCAAAGACAGTCTAGATGTTGAAAAGAAGGCAGATTGGATCATCATGTCTGACAGAGAGAGCAGTAGGTGACATGTTTCCATGACAATGGAGTAAAGCTGCTAGACAAGCTTTGTTAAGACACAGCTCTGATAACAGATCTGGTTTCAGGCTCTGAATTAGCTCTTTATTTCTGCTATGAGGGGATTTTCAGGCACAAACATCACATGCCGCACTAATCCATGACTTTGAAATGGTTTTCCTCATTGGATTTTTATTTCAGACGATTTTTGGCTGATGACAATAGGAAGTGGCATTAATCTGTTCATCATGACATAGCAGGTAGTGATGACATCATCTCACCTGTCTGCTGTAGCTCTAGGAAAGCTTTGATGGTGGAAGTAGCTGACTGGGATTCCCCTCCTGTCAACTCTTGGTAAATTATAGTGGGACAAGATTCCACTGCTGCTTCCTGCTCTGTACAATCCCGCCCTCTGGGGGATTGTGTGTTCACTGCAGGTTCTGTGAAGCAGAAAAACATTACACACACACACACACACACACACACACACACACGCATATATAGAGGGGAAAACTTGGGTGCTACCTTGTGAAAGCTCGCTAGGAACACTGCTGTTTTCAACCAGAGTGTTTGTCTCGTCCTGTACAGACGACGCATCCAGACCAGAAGTTTGTGGTTGACTGATCTCGGCTGAGCGAGTGACCTGCTGCAGTGTTTCTGTGACTAGTTGTCTTGTCTGCTCACTCATCACAGCTGTCTGAAAGACTGGCTTTGGCTTGATGAGAACCTGGAGAGAACCAGACACACTATTCTATCTTTGGCTTAGAGGTCTTTATTGTGGATCAAAGTTCTTCGTACAAAAGTTTTTACAGTTTTATGATCAAATTAGAGCACTGCAAGACCTGGCTCCTTCTGAATCCCAAACTGTCATTTTAAGTCACAGTGAATAAAATGTGAATGTCCAGCACAGCGTACAGAAATGTGAATCCTGTCTCGAAGCATTTAAATGGTCAAATTGAGTTTTCCAGCCACAGGACACAACAGCTGCTCTAATATTGTCCAGAAAACGTTTTTATATTCACATACTTAAATAATACCATTAAACACTCAATAAAATAACTGACAGCATTATTTTAGTATTTTGCCAATTACTTCAGATGATTTTACACAAATTAATTATCTTTTGGAAAAAAATTTACATCAGGTACAAAAATTTGCCCAAAAATGCTCATATTGGAGTAAAAAGTTCAAAGAAAGGCAGTTGTGTAAAAACATAACTAGATACCTATGAAAAAAGTTCATTTTGATCGCTTCGTCACTGCAGTGTTTTGTTTTCTGCAGTTGGTATAATTTTTTTTCTAATATTTTGTACAAGATGTAGTTTAGGATTCCAATGGGATGACTTCATGGCTCATCGATCAGATGCTGAAACTTTATAAACTCAGATTTAAGTGACATATTAGACAAACAAATTATACCAGAAGATTTATCACAATAACTTTTTTTGCTATGATGGCTACGCTTACAAGTTTTATTTGTATCCCAAGTTGCTAAAAATAACCTTGGAGAGCTGTGCAGTGGGACTTACCCAGTCAGCTGTTTCACTAAAATTCCCCTAGAATATCTAAGAGGAAATGTAGTAAAGATGGTAGATTAGGGGATTTAGTGCACACATCCTTTGTGTCTTATCAAAGACCCTTCCAACTCCCACGTATAACTTTAGTGGTACAAGTTTTTCAGTGTTGTTCTTGTCTTTATTTTCCAACCAACTTTATCTACATCCTGTAAATCATGTGCATATTTCAGCCTGAATCTACATCCCAGCAACATTTCTGTCCCTAGAAGTAAGGTACATTATTAAAAAAATGTATTTTTGTTGGTGGTGTTAGTTGATTAAAAAAAGTAATCAAATTAATTACAGGATTTTGTAATTAATTAATCGAATTAATCACATTTTAACATCATATTTGCTAAATGTCTCCTGATAAAGAATTTGA
The DNA here is from genome assembly GCA_902685375.1 of Neostethus bicornis. Classification (NCBI taxonomy): domain Eukaryota; kingdom Metazoa; phylum Chordata; class Actinopteri; order Atheriniformes; family Phallostethidae; genus Neostethus; species Neostethus bicornis. The sequence continues at coordinate 345,710 of CACRXE010000005.1, read as the reverse complement.
ATTCTAGGATATTAAAAATGTACTGTATGACTGATCAATCACAATAAGAAGAGAAGATTTTAAATCTAATTAATTATTGGTGAACTGTGCCTCATGAGGCCAGGTGCAGGGTTAGGGTTCCTTCTTATCTTCATGGATAGAAATTGGCCTGCAATCAGCAGAAACCTACTTTGCGATAGTATTTGTTAATTTCTCTGTTGTGGATTTGCTCCTTCGCTTTCAAATTCAGCTAGCTTGGTTTGGCGGAGCGAGCTCCATTGTTGTTTTTGGCAGCCATCCAAGTTTTTGTTTTAGTCTTCGTCTTTGGAACGAATATTAATTTACGTTTTAGTCACATTTTCGTCATCTCTTTATAATCTTGTTTTAGTCACGAGTTTTCATCTAGTTTTTGTCAGGGAGACTTAGAACGTTTTTAGTCTAGTTTTAGTGTAAAACAAAAACCAAAAAAAAAAAAAACTTACTTTAACAATTGTGTCTTTATTACTGAGAATGATGAAGGTTATTTGATAAAAAAAAAACCATATCGAGCTTTAACTTGCGCAAAACAACAAACATTGTAAAACAATGTAAAATAAATACATCTTCTTTAGTGAGTGAGGAACGTTTTAAAAATGACACCTCTTAATAACCCTGTAAACAAAGTAAACATTGTACTGTCTCTTTAAATCAGTCGTTAGCGTTAATCTATTCAGTAGATTAAGAAGGACATGGTCAACCTGTCTTTACCAGCGGGTATGTCTTACCTGTGTCTTGCCTTGCTGACCATAAACTATCTTTGTTGGAATGATCTTGGCAGTGGACTGGGATCCACAGCCCAGGCCTTTAGGCTGGGTGACAATCATTTTGGTGATGGGCCTGGAGGCAGTGATTATGGCTGGTTTGGTTCCCTGGACAGCCTGCAGACTCTTCTCTCCCTGCAACATAAACATGTCAGGACAATTTTTAGATATTTATTTTGAGCAAATTAAGAAAAGAACACTTTATGGTCCAAGAGCTCAAAAAGGAGTGGGAAAAAGAAAAACTTGTTTAATCCCACCCTTATCTTACTTTAATTAAATTAAGAGCTTACTATGGAATTGAAAATACATTATTTATCCCCGAAGAGAAGTTTAAGTGCTGCAGTGCAAACCAGAGAATCAAAGAAAGACCTCACAATAAGAAGAAATCACTTCCGGTTATTAATCATTCAAAAGAAAAAAACAAACAAAAGAAAGGAATCAAATAAGATAATGAAAGAATACTCCCTCGGTAAGAAATGTTGTTCTGGTTACAGTATTATTTTACTGTTTAGAAGCACACATCCACGTTCACTGTGAAGATGTTTTAGGTCACACTTAGAAGTACTAACAGTGGTAATTCTTTACATGCCATGCGGACCTGAAGTTAACCGGAAGTTTGTGGATTCGATTCCCACTGAGTTCATGTCTAAGGTCCTTGGAGAAGACACCTAACCGCCTGTTTCTCCCCCCCATTGGCACCGTTGTGGCAGCCTGCTGCGGGTGTAGTAGTGTAGCACACAAATTTCCCCAGTGAGGGATGAATAGAGTGGTGAATGGACATTTCGACCACGGACATTTGGGCCAAGAAATTGCAACCTGGGATATTTGGGCCATGGGATAAAACTGACTAAAAAGCAATTATTTTGTGTAATGCAACTGTTTTATTCAATTTCACAGGATACATTATCACAGAAATCGAGTGAAAATATCACAATTATTTACAAGTTGGGTTGTCCTCCACGAAGGTTGTGACTGATGCCACGAATAAATGGCAGAGATGGTCTTCTTGCCTGTGTTTAAGTCAAGCACCAGGTTGTGGAGACGAACCTGAAGCTCCTGGTACACCATCTTCCCACGCTTGGAAGGACGGATCCCACGCTCCTCCTGGAGCAGAATACCATCGACGATGGCAGCCTCACCCTGCAAGCATCCAATCAGCTTCCAGACAGTGGGGTTGGAGTGGCCCACCAGACTGAAGAACTTGTTATTCCAGCCTTAACAGACGTTGTTGGTTCTGGGCTGGCTGGTGAGGGTGACTTGATGCATGTTCCATTTCTCTGGTTGGAACATGGGTGGCGTGCGGCGTAAGCGGACTGACCTGATGACTTCAGGTCTGGTGTTGGAGGGGACGTCACGACGGTGGCGGAGCTGGCCTGAAACGTAGGTTGAGTCAAAATACTCAACGAGTGCTGCTGCATCATCGGGCATGGTGGAGCGTAGATGTGCCATGCCTGACTTGACATCCTCTGGGGGCAGGAAGGCGAGGGCATCCAGCTGCCCGCAGAACAGGCGGAACACATCATCTGACTCATACAGGTTCTTCAGCCCTAGGCGTGGATCTGCCTCCAGATAGACTGACTCAGGTGGTAGAAGCAGAAATGAACCTGGACCTCCTCCCCGAAGAAAAAAAATGGTTCGTGGCCCAAAAGTCCGTGGATAAAATGTCCGTGGTCGAATAGAGTATGTAAAAATTAAAATAAACAAAAAAAAAATAACACACATTGTGATTGTTACATCATACAAACAGACAAGCACAAGATACACAACTGTAAGAATACAATGATAATACGGGCATACTGTACCATGAGCGTATGACGTGCATTAGAAAATGTTATGCACTGTTCAATTGGAGGTTTACTCCTGGATAAACAACAGAACGAAAGTTCGAAGGTTGAAGGAATGAATGTTTTCCTCAAAATCAAAAGTATAATTACATTTTTGTTTAAATTTTTATATTTGTATGTATTGTATGTATACGTATATCTAAATTTTATATTTGTATATATTGTATATACTCTCAAATGGATAGAGTTGTACGTTGGGTCCCACAAGGCTCAGTCCTTGGACCAAAATTATTCACACTTAATGATATTTTTACAGTCTCAACAGAGTTAAAGTTTTTTATGTTTGCTGATGACACCAACTTCTTTTGTAGCGGTGAAAATATTAATGATTTATTGAAGGTTGTGGAAAAAGAATTTGTTTTGATAAAAAAGTATTTTGACAGATGGATCCACAGGTTAAATTGCAGTCATTCGGAACTCTGACAAAAGAGTGTTTAAAGTGATAGATATGGCTTTGCTTGATTTCTAGACCCAAATTATTCCACAATCTGACACCACATATGGAAATAGAGAAGGTTCTCTTGATAGTTCTTGCCTTCGGAACAGTAAAGTTGCCATAGCCACGTAGACAGTAATCTTGCTCCCTTTCTGAAAATAATTTTGGAATTTTTGGTGGTAATTCGTTATGAAATGCTTCATAGACAAGTGGTGCAGTATTGAATTTCACAAGGTATTTGAGTAACTTTGATTGGACAAACAAAGGATGTATAGCTTCAGGTAACCAGTCTTATGCACTATTTATATAGCTTTTTTTGCAATGGAAAGAGAGATTGAATCTGTGTTTTGTAGTTATTCCCCCAGATTTCAACACAATATGCCAAATATGGAAGAATAAGTGACCATTAATATGTGGAGAGATTTGAAATCTAGAACAAAGTTAGATCTTTTGATTACTGCTACGCTATTGGCAACTTTACTTTGTGTGAGCTCAATGGTTTTTTCCATCTAGGTTGATTGTCTATTATGGCGCCTAGAAATTTTCAGAATTCAGAAACATTTCAATTTTGACATGTTTATATATAGAGCTTTACTGAGATTTAATTTGTAATTTCCGAATAAGATCATTTTAGTTTTGTCTAGATTTAAAGATAACTTATTGATTTCCATCCATTTGTTAATTTTCTACAAACCGGATTCCGAAAAAGTTGGGACACTTTAGAAATTGTGAATAAAAGCTGAATGCAATGATGTGGAGGTGCCAACTTCTAATATTTTATTCAGAATACAACATAAATCACAGGTCAATAGTTTAAACTGAGAAATTTTATGATATTAAGGAAAAATATACTCATTCAAAATTTCATGGTGTCAACAAATCCCAAAAAAGTTGGGACAAGGCCATTTTCACCACTGTGTGACACCCCCCCTTCTTCTTAGAACACTCAACAGACGTCTGGGCATTGAGGAGACCAGCTTCTCAAGTGTAGACATAGGAATGTTCTCCCATTCTTGTCTAATACAGGCCTCTAAGTGTTCAATCGTCTTGGGTCTTCTTTGTCTGACCTTCCTCTTAATGATGCGCCAAATGTTTTCTATAGGTGAAAGATCTGGACTGTTGGCTGGCCAGGTCAGTACCCGAATCCTTCTCCCACGCAGCCATGATGTTGTGATTGATGCAGAATGTGGTCTGGCATTATCTTGTTGAAAAATGCAGGGTCTTCCATGAAAGAGACGACGTTTGGATGGGAGCATATGTTGCTCTAGAACCTGAATATATTTTTCTGCATTGATGGTGCCTTTCCAGATGTGCAAGCTGCCCATGCCACACGCATTCATGCAACCCCATACCATCAGAGATGCAGGCTTCTGAACAGAGCGTTGATAGCAACTTGGGTTGTCACTGTCCTCTTTGGTCCTGATGACATGGCGCCCCAGATTTCCAAAAAGAACCTCAAAACGTGATTCGTCTGACCACAGAACAGTCTTCCATTTTGCCACACTCCATTTTAAATGACTCCTGGCCCAGTGAAAACGTCTTCGCTTGTGGATCTTTGTTAGAAATGGCTTCTTCTTTGCAGAATAGAGTTTCAGCTGGCAACGGCGGATGGCACGGTGGATTGTGTTCACTGACAATGGTTTCTGGAAGTACTCCTGAGCCCATGCTGTGATTTCCTTCACAGTAGCACTCCTGTTTTTGATGCAGTGTCGTTTAAGGGCCCGGAGATCACGGGCATTCAGTATGGTTCTCCGGCCTTGACCTTTACGCACAGAGATTTTTCCAGATTCTCTGAATCTTCTGATGATATTATTCACAGTTGATGATGACAACTGCAAACTCTTTGCAATTTTTCGCTGGGTAACACCTCTCTGATACTGTTCCACTATCTTTTTACGCAACATTGTGGGAGTTGGTGATCCTCTACCCATCTTGGCTTCTGAGAGACACTGCCAATCTGAGAAGCACTTTTTATACCCATCATATTGCCAATTGACCTGATTAGTGCTGATTGGTCTTCCAGGTGTTTGTTGTATGCTCAAATGACTTTTTCCAGCCTCTAATAGGTTCTTGTCCCAACTTTTTTGGGATTTGTTGACACCATGAAATTTTGAATGAGCATATTTTTCCTTAATATCATACAATTTCTCAGTTTAAACTATTGACCTGTGATTTATGTTGTATTCTGAATAAAATATTAGAAGTTGGCACCTCCACATCATTGCATTCAGTTTTTATTCACAATTTCTAAAGTGTCCCAACTTTTTTGGAATCCGGTTGTATAATGCAGTATTGATAGTGTTGATAGATAGGTACAGAGAAGGTCAGAGGGAGCTGCACTGTGTCTTTGCAGATCTAGAGAAAGCGTATGACAGAGTACCTAGAGAAGAACTATGTTATTGTATGAGGAAGTCTGGTGTGACGAAGAAGTATGTTAGAGTGGTTCAGGACATGTATGAGGGCTGTAAGACAGTGGTGAGGTGTGCTGTAGGTGAGACAGAGGAGTTCAGTGTGGGGGTGGGACTGCACCAGGGATCTGCTCTGAGCCCTTTGCTGTTTTGCTATGGTGATGGACAGGCTGACAGACGAGGTTAGACAGAAATCTCGGGAGTGACCAGGATGAACAGGATCAGAGGAACAGTACATGTTAGAGGTTTTAAAGTCAGAGAGGTCAGACTGAGATGGTTTGGACATGTGCAGAGGAGAGAGAGAGAGTACATCAGAAGAAGGATGCTGGGTTTGGAACCACCAGGAAAGAGGACTAGAGGAAGACCAAAGAGGAGGTTCATGGATACAGTGAAGGAAGACATGAAGATAGTTGGTGTGACTGAAGAAGATGCAGGAGATAGGGTTAGATGGAAGAAACTGACTTGCTGTGGCGCCACCTGGAGGGACATGCCAAAAGGAGAAGAAGATGAGGAATATATATATACTGTATATATATATATATATATATAAAAAAGCTTTTTCTGTCATTGTTATTGGCATCCTGTACTCCCAAATCAGTATGGAAACCCAATTTGGCTCAATTGTAGCAAATTACAATTGAGGGTCACCAGGGATGAAATGCCTTCATCTATGAGATATAAATTGGGTAATGAACGATCATTTTGGTGTTTGAAAAGACACCTGTTATCCCCACTTCATGTGTGACAGTAATAAAGACAAAGGAGCTGTCTGACGACACCAGGAATGCGTTTATTTGCAAGCACAAGACCTCCAAGGTCATCTCCAAAGACCTCTAAGGTCATCTCCAAAGACCTCCAAGGTCATCTCCAAAGACCTCCAAGGTCATCTCCAAAGACCTCCAAGGTCATCTCCCTGTTTCAACTGTGCGTAATGTCATCAAGAAGTTTTGCAAACATGGAACTGTCAAGAACCTTCCTGATCGTCAGAGCAAGAGAAAAACTGATTTCAGAAGTCTCCGATGGACGATATGACTGGTGTGGAAGACACCACGTTTTTCATCTGAAGACCAACCTGGAGCAGTCTGGTGTAATTGTTTCAACAACTACCCTACGCCACAAACTACACTAAGTGGGATTTTATGGGCAGAGGCCAGGGAAGACCGCATTGATAAAGAAAAGACATAGAAAGGAACAATTGATCTTCGCAAGAGTTCTTGGACAAACCTCAAGCCTTCTGAGACAATATTTTATGGACAGATGAAATAAAAGTTTCATCTGTCTATTTTGGTTGCACACAAACAATATGTTTACAGATAGTCTTTAAGAAAAAGAACACTATGATTGACTCCACAGTCGATCATAGTGGAGGATGCATACTGCCGTAGGCCTGCTTTGCTGCATCTGGTACTGGAGGCCTTGACTGTAACACGGGCATCATAAAATCAGAATATTATCAAGCAATTCTAGAGCGAAATGTCTTGCCCAGTGTAAGGAAACTTGGTTTGAGACAAAGATCATGGGTCCTCCTGCAAGATAAAGACCTGAAATACACCTTCAAAAGCACGTTGGAATGGTTGTTCTTTGGAATTATAATACTTACAGTATGTCGAAAAAACATTTGTTTTTGTTAAATTACTTTGGACCTCCAATAAAAACACCTGCTGACATAAATCTGATGTATTTTCATTCATTTCTGATTCTATTAATGATTCACTAAGTTATGCAAAACATGAAGGGGTGACTATAATGGTGAGCAGAACCATATGTGTCTGTAGGAATGAAGATGTACTGACCCCAGCATTTAGAAGTGTGGTGACCACATTTTTTCCTGGCAGGCCTTGGATAGTCGCTCCTTTGCCAGTGGTCTTTTGGACTACTATGACGTTGGGCTTGGATGCCATTGGGATGGTGGTGATTTTTGTTGTTGTGCCTGCAGTAGAAAGATTTCTTAAAAGAAGCAGTAATAAAAGAGCTTTCAGAGAACTCACCAGAAACAATGTTGCTGCTGATGATCTTTCCCCCCAGGGTGGCCAGAGACTTGGGGACCACGGTGATGATACTGCCACTGGTTGTCTTCACATAAGTAGTGCCGCCACTGGAGGCTGCTAGTCGAGCACTGATGTTGGGAGTGACAGTGGGTCTTGTGTATGTGGTTTGAGTCGCTGCACATATGAGGTCTTCTTTTAATATTTTACAACTGCACAGGAAAGAAGGACTCAGAAATATGGAGGCTGACCTGTTGGCTGAGTGACCAGTTTGGTGGTCATGATGGCACCGTTGCTACTGACGACCATGATAGGTGATGAGCTGCTGGTTGATAGAGTCACAGATGAGGGTTTGGGCAGGATTTTACTGGGCTGTACTTGCTGGGTGATTATCTTCACACCTGCACAGTTACAGATGTAGGAAAATGACAAACTTTCAAACAGACTATTTTTTTAGAAAAGCAATTTTAAATACACCATCAAATAAGAATAAAAATAGTTCATGTAAAAAAGCTAAACTGAGCAAAAATCCTTTCAGTGCATAAATATTTCAATTGCAATTATTAGCAAAACCCTTTGATGACACAATGGGATCCCAAAAATATATTTTGCACTTTTCAGAACATATTTCTGTACATCACTAGATTTAAAAAAGAATGTGAGCAGTCAGCCTGCTGAACTACAAGTATTTACTCAGAGGAGTCTGGGTGTCATCCTTGATAGTAGTCTCTGTCACTTAAACACTGTTCACTAGAAACTTCAAATATAGCTACACGACATTACCAAAAGTATTCACTCACCCATTCAAATGATCAGAATCATGTGTTCCTAATAGCTTGGCCTGGCCACACGTGTATAAAATCTAGCACTCAGGCATGCAGACTGTGAAACAAGACATTTGTGAAAGATTGGGCCGCTCTCAGGAGCTCAGTGAATTCAAGTGTGGAATAGGATAGGATGCCACTTGTGCAACAAATCCAGTCAGGAGCTGGGCTTGGCCCCTCAGTTCCAGTGAAAGGAACATTTAAAGCTTCAGGATACCAAAACATTTTGGACAATTCCATGCTCCCAACCTTGTAGGAACAGTTTGGAGCGGGCCCCTTCCTCTTCCAACATGACTGTGCACCAGTGCACAAAGCAAGGTCCATAAAGACGTGGATGACAGAGTCTGGTGTGGATGAACTTGACTGGCCTGCACAGAGTCCTGACCTGAACCAGATAGAACACCTTTGGGATGAATTAGAGCGGAGACTGAGAGCCAGGCCTTCTCTACCAACATCAGTGTGTGACCTCATCAATGCGCTTTTGGAAGAATGGTCAAAAATTCCTATAAACACTCTCCTCAACCTTGTGGACAGTCTTCCCAGAAGAGTTGAAGCTGTAATAGCTGCAAAAGGTGGACCGACATCATGTTGAATTCTATGAGTTAGGAATGGGAGGCACTTCAGTTCATAGAATGAGTAAAGGCAGGTGAGACAATACTTTTGGTAATATAGTGTATCTATACATAATCAACATTTTGATGTATTTAAGCTGTTGTTTTTAACTAATATTTGTATTTTTTATGTAAAAATGTTACACGTCAGCCCTGAGTGCCGAGAAAGGCAGCTTAGAAATGAAATGTATTACACTATGTAACACAATTTTCATTCCTGGCTTCTAAGTGTTATATTTCTATTGCTTATGTCTAAAATATGTGATAAAATGACTTCATTAAGCACAAACTTTGCTTTCATGATATTTGGCACAAAGAAAACTCAAATTTTTTCATACAAATAAATAATTTGTTTTTTCCACTGCTGAGTATTATTCATTCACTTATTTACAGCGGGGAGAATAAGTATTTGACACATCAGCATTTTTATCAGTAAGGGGATTTCTAAGTGGGCTATTGACTCAAAATTTCCACCAGATGTAGCCATCAAGCCAAATATTGAATTCATACAAAGAAATCTGAACATTTAAGTATACAAGTTTAGTCATAATAAATAAAGTGAAATGACACAGGGAATAAGTATTGAACACATGAAGATAACAAGGTGCAAAATGGCATAGAAAGCCAGGAGATCACCTGAAATCTGTCAGTATTGAGAGAGAAACCCTGGCCCCTATCAGTACTAATTGATATCAGCTGCTTTAGTCCTAATTGTTGGCCTATAAAGACTTCTCATTACCCAGGAAAGACTTCATGATGGGTAAAAGCAAAGAACTCTCTCATAATCTTATCGTTGAAAAGCATTTTGATGGGAATGGTTATAGGCGCATTTCCAGAATGCTGAATGTTCCTGTGAGCACTGTGGGGGCCATTATCCGGAAATGGAAAGAGCATCAGTTCACCATAAACCGGCCACGATCAGGTGCTCCACGTAAGATCCCTGTCCGAGGAGTCCAAAGAATAATCAGGAGAGTTCTCCAAGAGCCAAGAACCACTCGGGCAGAACTTCAGGAAGACCTTGCATCAGCAGGTACTGTTGTTTCAAAGAAAACTATAAGCAATGCATTGAACCGCCATGGCATCCATGCACGCTCACCACGCAAGACTCCACTGCTGAACAAAAAGCATGTTGAGGCTTGGTTAAAGTTTGCCAAACAGCATTTGGAGAAGCCTGTGGATTATTGGGACACTATAGTATGGTCAGATGAAAGCAAAATTGAACTTTTTGGCAGTCATTCTACACACCATGTTTGGAGAAGAAATGGCACTGCCCACCACCCCAAGAACACCATGCCAACAGTTAAGTTTGGGGGAGGAAGCATAATGGTTTGGGGCTGCTTTTCAGCAAGGGGTACTGGCAGACTTCATATTATTGAAGGCAGAATGAATGGAGAAATGTACCGGGACATTCTGGATAAAAATCTGCTGCCATCAACCAGAAAGCTGAAATTGAAAAGAGGGTGGACATTTCAGCAAGACAATTATCCCAAACACAAGGCCAAGGAAACAATCAAGTGGTTTCAAAGAAAGAAAATCAAGTTGCTTGAATGATCACCTGACCTAAATCCCATAGAAAATCTATGGAGAGAACTGAAGATCAAAGTTCATAAGAGAGGCCCAAGGAACCTTCAAGATTTAAAGACCGTTTGTGTAGAAGAATGGGCCAGAATCACTCCTGAGCAATGCAGACGACTGGTCTCTCCATACAAGAGGCGTCTAGAAGCTGTAATCACCAACAAAGGCTTTTCTACAAAGTATTAAATAAAGTGTGTTCAATACTTATTCCCTGTGTCATTTCACTTTATTTATTATGACTCAACTTGTTTACTTAAATGTTCAGATTTCTTTGTATGAATTCAATATTTGGCTTGATGGCTACATCTGGTGGAAATTTTGAGTCAATAGCCCACTTAGAAATCCCCAAACTGATAAAAATGCTGATGTGTCAAATACTTATTTTCCCCGCTGTATCTTCTGAACCACATTCAGGACAATTTCAATGTCAGAATAAAATCTAGAAAATCAGCTGAGCTGGGAAGACACGAAAAAAGTTACAGGTTGTAAAAGATGGAACAGAGAACAAAAACGGAACATTTTAAAGAAATGAAAAAGGATCACCTGCGTCCTGTTTGATCTGGATGGTTGGTTTAGGTCCTGGTGAGGTGGTTGTACTGGTGCTCTGGGCTGTGCTGGAGGCTCCTAAAGCTGAGCTCTGCTGGAGTTGTTTGGGTGACTGCTGTTTGGGGAACTGGGCCAAAATTTGAGTGGGTGAGGCAACTAAGGTTTTGGGTGAAGGTAGTCTGGCTGAAGCAACTTTCACTCCAGCAGAAGTTGCACCTACAGAACAAGCAGTAACCATGAGCAACACATCAAATTATACTTCTCTGTCTCACCAGACTTTCTCATACAATACTACAGCTTCAGCCTATCAAAAACTTTCTACAGATCTACAAAGACACAATCTAAGTCAAATTGATTTGTTTGCAGAAACGTTTCACAAGATGCTTCACAATTTACAAGACAAGTAAAAATACATAAAAAATTAATCGAATTACAGGATTTTGAAATTAATTAATCAAATTAATTGCATTTTAATGTCCTATTTGCTAACAGCCTTCTGATAAAGAATTTAAATTCTGGAATATTAAAAAAAACAGTAAGAAAAGAAGATTTTAAATCCAATTTATTATTGGTGAACTGTGCCTCATGATGGATCATTAAAAAAAGTAAAACAAAGGATTAGGGTTCGTTAGGGTTCATTCTTATCTTCAACAATAGAAATTGTCTTGCCATCAGCAGCAACCCATTTTGCGATACTATTTGTCAATTTCTTTGTTGTGGATTCGCTCCTTCGCTTGCCAAATTCAGCCACACTCCCAACAGAGGAACTTGCCTGAACATGTTTTGGGTTTAGATGGTATGTCAGGCTGGAGTTGCTCCAGTGGTTGGAGAACTCCTTTTTGAAAAAAAACTACAAGTTACTACGTTTTTATTTATAGTCCCGTCTCTATTATTTTTGTATTTTTGTAAAACTTGCTGTTCAGTGGCTCGACTCAGGGGCGAATCCAGGATTTTCTAAAGGGGTGGGGAGGCATCCCCACCCCGCCACTCCAGAACATTTTGAAAAATAAGTCATTTTTCTGCATTTTGTTGCATATTGTGCCCAAAGTTTATAATAATTAAAGTAGTGAGAACACTTTTTTTTGTGGACCAAAAGGGGTGGGGGGATGGAGTGAAGGACGCCCCCCTGGATCCGTCCCTGCGACTGTCTCATCCTCCTGAGTCTCGTCCATATCTGTTGTGTTGGACCATTGCTGCCTTGTTAATTTGCCAGTGCAGGCGATGTAGGACGGCTGAGAATGAGCCAAAATTCAAATGCACAAGCATTGGCTCGCCACCGTTATGACATCATAATTAATTGCGTTAATTTTTTAAACATGTTAAAATGCGGCGTAATTAAGTAATCAAATTAACGCATTAAAATGACAGCACTAATAAAAATATTACATTAAATACATGTTACTGGATAAAATAAAATGATCACATCAAACTAAGTCAAAACGTTTAAAAATCAATTCAAATACTTGACAAAATAAAAAGTCCAAAGTTGACATCAAGCTATGGAACACAGCAACCATGGAAGTTTATTCCAGAGCTTTGGAGTCTGGAGTCTCCTCTGTGTAAGTTCTGATCCGCAGACCTCAGCGCTCAATATAGTGATCTCTGACCTTACCTCGATCAATAACCCCAGAGAACCACTGACAGAGCAAAACAGTAGAATTATGCATAAGTACGTATCTAAACTGATAGGGAGAGTTTATGTTTAACTTCATCTTTTATCACCCACCATCCGTGGGTGGTGACCAAAAGAACGAGATTGCGGATACAAGCGGCCAAAATGAGCGTCCTCTGCAGGGTGGCTGGGCTCTCACTCAGAAATAGGGTGAGGAGTTCTGCCATCCGGGAGGAGCTCGGAGTAGAGCCGTTGCCACTGTGGGTCGAGAGAAGCCAGATGGGGTGGTTCGGGATACTGGTCAGGATGCCTCCTGAGCTGATGAGGTGTTTCAGGCACGTCCCACCAGGAAGAGACCCAGAGGCAGGCCCCGGACTATGTCGTGCAGCTTGACAGGAAACGCCTCGGGATCCTCCCAGGTGAGATGTAGGATGCGGCCGGGGCAAGAGAAGCCTGGGCTCCCCTTCTGAAGCTGTTGCCCCTGCGACCCCGCCCCGGTGAAACGAAAGATGACGGAACAGAGTTACAGTATATTTAAAGAGAAACATTATTTTGATGTAAATGCCATTTATTCAGATGTCCAGCATGCTTACAAATAGGGTTGGAAGAGGTGTGCAATAATCAATGATAATTCAAAATGATATACTTTTATGATATAAAAAATTTTTAAATTATGTTTTCTATGTAAGCTGGTATTTGTACCAAAGAAATGGGTTTTGGTAAATTTACTAGTTTTACTTTTTAGTTATTAAATTCTAATGTTTGGATTTTACATCAAGGACTTAGTTGGACAGCTAAGAGTTTCTACACAGTGTTATTTAATTGCAACCTGTTAATATCATGGTTATGCAAATATTTTGCTGTCCTTTTTATGCTAAATATCCATTACACTAGTAATATAGAGTGATTGGTTGTTAATGTTAAGCTGGACTTACAAGTTAGAAACTTTATAGTGGTAGAAAATAAGATGTGTTGTTGTTATGTGACAGCTTCTGCCTCACAAGTACTTTTTTCTCATCATTTGTTAATGAGTAGTAGGAACAAAACTCTATCAAAATTGGCGATTTGATTTAGTGTATAAAGTTAGAAATGATATTTTGGCCCATATGATGCAGTTATAAGGGTAATGCTTTGTTTGATGACTAGTTCAGACAAATAGACATGGAGATATTGGTAGGGGACATGCTTTTGGATTTCAGTGCAGCCTTTGATATTGCAATTCATCAAATTGATGAAATTGCCTTTAGTTTTGAAACCTCAGCTCTTAACTACTGTAGGAGTTAGCTACCAGAAGTCAATGTGTTGTATTCAAAGGTACACTTCAAAATATGGTGAGTCTTAGGTGTGAAATTCCACAAGGCAGATGACTAAGACTATTGCTTTACAGCATTTTTATAAATGATATGCCTTACATAAAGCTATCATGACCGTCTACGGAAGTAATAGAACTTTATCTGTTTATTTTTCTTAGCCAGGATCTGGTTAGTAATTTTCTACAATATAAGCTAAACTATTTCTGAATGGGTGGTAGAGAACAAGTTAAAACTAAGCGTATGCTACTAGACTGGAGGCGTTCCTTCAGACTGGAGTTGCACCTCTCTCTACACAAGTCCATGTAATCCCTCATTCGTTCAGGAGTGATCCATCTTCAAAAAGTCTCCCAAGTGCCTTCTTGTAGAGGTAGAATCTTAAGCCCAAGCCCGTGTCCGACCCAAATTTTGGGCCGGGTCGGGCCTAAAATTTACATCATTATGTTCTGATCAGGCCCGGCTTCTCTCTCGCTGACTTTTTTTCATACGTTTATAAAAATGTATAGTAAAATGATGGGGGATACTAAACTAAGAAATACTTATTATAAAATAAATCATTTGGATAAAACAGAGAAGGCGCTGAAAGGTAATTGCTATTTAACTACAAAACACGAGCCGCAGGGTCAGAGCGTGCTCTGCTCACATGAACACCGCCCTCTTAATAATCTTCCCCTCCACAAGTCTGTATCTATTTTGAACTGGTATCCCCGATATGGAGCAGCAAGAAGTCAAGGCTAAACTAAAGACAGGTAACTGAAAAGGCAAACACGCATCGGTAAGAGTGAGGTGTGGAAAAGATTCAAATTAATTGTTGAAAATGCTACAGAAACTTGCGTTGGCTTTGCTGATTGAAGTCAATGTGGCGCTTTGCTTTCATACGAGAGCAAAAAGACTGGCACCTCGACGCTGAGCAGGCTTTAATTTGTTATCATAAATCATAAGCTTAGAAAATAGAAAGTTCCAGACGAGTAGAATAAATGTGTCTCACAACATCTTGTTTAGGTAAACGTGGCAGTGAAGGATCTAAAACTAAACTAGTTTTTCAGCCAGACTTGTTTCATTCAGGTCTGAGTTTAAGTAGTGGTTATCATGGCAACAAAGAAAAAAAACTTACATGTAGCCATGGTTGACATGACCACAGACGGGGTAGAGGAGACCACAGTGGTCACAGCAATGGAGGAGGGGCTGGAGCTGGCTGGGAAGACCACTGTCTGCTTGTGGGTGGGTGAGGTCAGCAAGGAAGTGGTGCCCAGCTTAGATACAGTGGGGTTGCTGTGGGACTTTGACAGAATGTTGGGCACAAAGTTGGAGCTGGGGGATGTGGTGACGATGATAACCTGGGCAAACAGACAAAAGATCCAACATACAGAACGTTGAGGGGTTGAGGGCTGGCAGGAGAGGAAATTTGTTGCTCACCTTCTGAGTGGTGGTACTGGTGGTCTGAATGGTGGGCTTGGTGAAAGTTATCTTTACAGGGGACAAGTGAGGTGGCAGAGAGTTGGCAATGCTCTGCATGATGTTGCTCATCTTGGGGCTCCCACTGACAGGAACGTTCATGTTCTTGGATACAGGAGGGGACACCTTAGGCACCTCCTTTAGCATAACCGGAGATGAGCTGGATGAGTTTGTTCTTCTTCGCTTGCGAGGCTTCTCATCTTCATCAGAACAGCTGACACCTTCAAGAATATGGACAATTTCAACATTTACATGAGATATAAACATCCCAGTGAGATTTATTTCCAGAAACATTTTTCCTTGCAACGTATGACTGATCACTCATACAAAAAAAGTTGTCGAAGCTAGGCTAAGGTCTGAAGTAAGAATTTGAGAGCAGCAGTATGGTTTTATGCCTAAAAAGAGCACTACAGATGCAGTATTTGCCTTGAGGATGCTGATAGATAGGTACAGAGAAGGCCAGAGGGTGCTGCACTGTGTCTTCGTAGATCTAGAGAAAGCGTCTGACAGGGTACCTAGAGAAGAACTATGGTATTGTATGAGGAAGTCTGGTGTGACAGAGAAGTATGTTAGAGTGGTTCAGGACATGTATGAGGGCTGTAAGACAGTGGTGAGGTGTGCTGTAGGTGAGACAGAGGAGTTCAGTGTGGGGGTGGGACTGCACTAGGGATCTGCTCTGAGTACTTTGCTGTTTGCTATGGTGATGGACAGGCTGACAGACGAGGTCAGACAGGAATCTCCATGGACAATGATGTTTGCAGATGACATTGTGATCTGTAGTGAGAGGAGGGAAGAGGTGGAGGAAAAGCTGGAGAGGTGGAGGTTTGCACTAGAAAGAAGAGGAATGAAGATTAGTCAGAGTAAAACAGAGTACATGTGTGTGAATGAGAGGGATCCAAATGGAAAAGTGAGGTTACAGGGAGAAGAGATAAAGAAGGTGGAAGATTTTAAGTACCTGGGATCAGAGCAACGGAGAGTGTGGAAAAGAGGTGAAAAAGTGTGTGCAGGCAGGCTGGGACAGGTGGAGAAAAGTATCAGATGTGATGTGTGACAGAAGAGTTTCAGATAAAATGAAAGGAAAAGTGTACAAAACCGTGGTGAGACCGGCCATGCTGATTGGTTTAGAGACAGTGTCACTGAGGAAAAGACAGGAAACAGAGATGTTTGTAGCAGAGATGAAGATGCTGAGGATCTCTCTGGGAGTGACCAGGATGGACAGGATCAGAGGAACAGCACACGTTAGAGGTTTTAAAGTCAGAGAGGTCAGACTGAGATGGTTTGGACATGTGCAGAGGAGAGAGAGAGAGTACATCAGAAGAAGGATGCTGGGTTTGGAACCACCAGGAAAGAGGACTAGAGGAAGACCAAAGAGGAGGTTCATGGATACAGTGAAGGAAGACATGAAGATAGTTGGTGTGACTGAAGAGGATGCAGGAGATAGGGTTAGATGGAAGAAACTGACTTGCTGTGGCGCCCCCTGAAGGGAAATGCCGAAAGAAGATTTTTTCTTGTTTAACAGCAGGAAAAAAAGGTATTTGACAGATCAGAACTTTCATCAGTAAATGGTCTTCTTTGTGGGCTACTGACAGTTGTAGTCACCAAGCCAAATATTCATATCTTACAAATAAATCAATACAAGTTGTCTCATTATAATTAAATTGAAATGCCACAAGAAATTGAAAACAAGGTGGGGAAAAAGGTTATAAAATCCAGAATTCAGTGTTAAAACTAAGAATGAACGAGTTAAGAACAGAAAATATACAACTTTTTGTGTCTCTTGGTCCTGCCTTAGCTTATTAAAAACAGTACTTGCATAAAATGCATTGAACTTATTTAGCCCTTTTCATCTCAGTTTATAATCAATAGATGGTACTGTTACAAACAAAGAACTACACAAATCTTGTGTTTAGTGGAAAGGAACTGTTCTTCAGCGCTCAATGTGGCTTCATGTTGTCTGGAGCTCAGGGTGGGAGGGACGGAGAGAAGGCCTTTTGTGAGCCTGCTTTAAACAGGTCTGATGAAGCTAACAGACCTGTGTCTGGACCTCAGGTGAAGGACCTACTCCTCTAGCCACCTTAAGGCAATAGATTCTTGTTTTTGATAGCATGCATTTGATGTATTTAGTAGCAATAGGAGAACTGTAATTTCATAATTCTCAACTGTAATGACAAAGACTCCTTACAGTTCCCGACTACTGGCAGGCGGGCAGGGGATATTACACTCTCTCCAAGCATTTAGAACAATGTGCAATCTCTGCAACTCCTTACTCTACTCTTCCATAAGACCAGGCAGTGTGCCCATGAGAAGCTCAGTCAGAAAATGAGCAGAAATCTGTCTTCCCACTATCAAAACAAATTCCTAACTAGAGTATGCTGTTTCGGAGAAACAGCGCGTTGAATGCCTGCTCGCGGGGGGCGAGGACGCCGAGGACGCCGAGGACGCCGAAGCCCTTTTTTTTTTTTTTGTTCATCCTCTGATGCTGAAAATGACCTGAAAGCTGGCTAAAAATAAAGCTGAACGTACATATGTGCTGGAAAAGGATTTCAAACACATAAAATTTTTATAAAGTTTTGTCTTTTATTGTGAAAATCTCGTTAAAGTTGTGTAATTATGCTTTAAAGTTAAGAAAAAAAAACAGCGTTAAAGTTATTTAAAAAAAATAATTTTAATGTAAAAGTGTGTAAAAGATAATAATTTTTCATTATTTTGAGTCTTTTATTGTGAAAATCTCGTTAAAGTTGTGTAATTATGCTTTAAAGTTAAGAAAACAAAACAGCGTTAAAGTTTTTTAAAAAAAATAATTTTAAAGTAAAAGTGTGTAAAAGATGATAATTTTTCATTATTTTGGGTCTTTTATTGTGAAAATCTCATTAAAAATGGCTAAATATGCTTTTAAGATGAATTTTTAAAAAAAGACGAAGAATTATTAAAAAAAGAAAAAATTTAATGTAAAAATGTGTAAAAGATAGTAATTTTTATTATTTTAGGTCTTTTATTGTGAAAATCTCGTTAAAGTTGTGTAATTATGCTTTAAAGTTAAGAAAACAAAACAACCCTAAAGTTATTTAAAAAAAAATATTTTTAATGTAAAAGTGTGTAAAAGATAATAATTTTTTATTATTTTAGGTCTTTTATTGTGAAAATCTCATTAAAGTTGTCTAATTATGCTTTAAAGTTAAGAAAACAAAACAACTGAAAAGTTGTAATGAGCTGTCTTCCCATCAGAGCTCCTTAATTGCGCCTCAAAACACAGCTGATGCAGGTCACAAGACCACAGAAACAGAATCTGCATACAGCCAGCACAGCCTACTTCCAAATAAGGAGATGTCTGTGACATCACACAGACTCCTTCATTACCTTATAAGGAGATAAACTGCCCCTGAGAGCTCATTAATTGGGCGGCAAAACACACCTGCTCAGGTTGGACAGAGAATTTCTGAAAAGGCAAACAAATGCTAATTGCGCAAAATCGATAATAGATAGAAAAAAAATTCTTTCAGATTTAGAAAGAGGACGATGAAATCTACTTGGGGATGTAATTTCGTTTGCGATGGTGATTCAGAAAAGAAATGGCAGCCATTTTAGTGTCACAAAAATGTCACTTTTTGGGGGGAGGTCTCCTTCTGAGGACCATAGAGGAAAATCTGTTGGTCTGACAGATTCAAGAGTCACCTTGGATGAAAGAGGACAAGAATTCCTCCGTTTTGAGCTAAAATTTATGTTTGTGGGATAAAAACTGAAAGAGTTATAAAAATTTGTTTGGAAGGGTAAAATTTTAAAATCCGGTCAGAGGGTCAAAAATTAGACCTGACTTCTCGACCTTCGGGAGCCCGTAGCGGCTAAACCGTCGCTCTGACGAAAAAAATGCTCCATTCCAAAGTTGTTCGCAACGAAATTTCCTTCGTTTTGATATAAAGTTTTTGCAGATCGGTTGAGAAATGTAGGCTCTGACGCTCCTTGAACACAAATTTTGTGAATTCTGTTCGCACTCTGTTTTTTGAGTGCGAGCGAGGAAAAAAAAAAAACCTGATTTTTTCCATTTTTTCACTTTTTTTATAAAGTGATTGCTCTGAAACCGTAGAAGGTATGAAAGTGTCCTTCGGATGGTAAAGAGGTCAAACCCTTGTGACCCGTTTAAACTTTAAATGGTGTTTCTAGCTAAAAGTATGCCAGAGCTGGACAGCTTTGAAGAGCATGTGGTTTTTGGCCAAAATTGCATTATTTCCAATGGGGCCCATTTTTTTTCGTGTTTTTTTGCGATAAATCGGAAACCGATTAAAATTTCAAAAAGTTGAATAGAAGCACCAATCTCATTTCCGAGCCGGTCGTTTTGAGCCCTGAACGGCTGCGCTCGGGCAAACGGATCGTGAGATTTTAGTTGTCAAAAAAGGGGCGGAAGAATGCGGAAGATTTCCATAAAGTAAAACAGGATCACTATAGTTGAATGCCTTTTAGGCATTCAACTGACTAGAGTATGCTGTTTCGGAGAAACAGCGCGTTGAATGCCTGCTCGCGGGGGGCGAGGACGCCGAGGACGCCTATGACGCCGAAGGCCTTTTTTTTTTTTTTTTTTCATCCTCTGATGCTGAAAATGACCTGAAAGCTGGCTAAAAAAAAACCTGAATGTACATATGTGCTGGAAAAGGATTTCAAACACATGAAATTTTTATAAAGTTTTGTCTTATATTGTGAAAATGTCGTTAAAGTTGTGTAATTATGCTTTAAAGTTGAGAAAACAAAACAGCGTTAAAGTTTTTAAAAAAAAAAATTTTAATGTAAAAGTGAGTAAAAGTTAATCATTTTTCATTATTTTGTGTCTTTTATTGTGAAAATCTCATTAAAAATGGCGAAATATGCTTTTAAGTTGAATTTTAAATAAAGACAAAGAATTATTAAAAAAAAAAATTTAATGTAAAAATGTGTAAAAGATAGTAATTTTTTATTATTTTAGGTCTTTTATTGTGAAAATCTCTTTAAAGTTGTCTAATTATGCTTCAAAGTTAAGAAAACAAAACAACCCTAAAGTTATTTTAAAAAAATAATTTTAATGTAAAAGTGTGTAAAAGATAATAATTTTATATTATTTTAGGTCTTTTATTGTGAAAATCTCATTAAAGTTGTCTAATTATGCTTTAAAGTTAAGAAAACAAAACAACTGAAAAGTTGTAATGAGCTGTCTTCTCATCAGAGCTCCTTAATTGCGCCTCAAAACACACCTGATGCAGGTCACAAGACCACAGAAACAGAATCTGCATACAGCCAGCACAGCCTACTTCCAAATAAGGAGATGTCTGTGACATCACACAGACTCCTTCATTACCTTATAAGGAGATGAGCCTCTGAGTGCTCATTAATTGGGCGGCAAAACACACCTGCTCAGGTGGGACAGAGAATTTCTGAAAAGGCAAACAAACGCTAATTGCGCGAAAACGGTAATAGATAGAAAAAAAATTCTTTCAGATTTAGAAAGAGGATGATGAAATCTACTTGGGGATGTAATTTTGTTTGCGATGGTAATTCAGAAATGAAATGGCAGCCATTTTAGTGCCACAAAAATGTCACTTTTTGGGGGGAGGTCTCCTTCTGAGGACCATAGAGGAAAATCTGTTGGTCTGACAGATTCAAGAGTCACCTTGGATGAAAGAGGACAAGAATTCCTCCGTTTTGAGCTAAAATTTATGTTTGTGGGATAAAAACTCAAAGAGTTATAAAAATTTGTTTGTAAGGGTAAAATTTTAAAATCCGGTCAGAGGGACAAAAATAAAACCTGACTTCTCGACCTTCGGGAGCCCGTAGCGGCTAAACGGTTGCTCTGAGGCAAAAATGGGTTCTAGAGTCTAAATTTTCCTGACAAAATTTCCTTCGTTTTGATA
The DNA here is from genome assembly GCA_902685375.1 of Neostethus bicornis. Lineage (NCBI taxonomy): Eukaryota > Metazoa > Chordata > Actinopteri > Atheriniformes > Phallostethidae > Neostethus > Neostethus bicornis. Next base: position 324,452 of record CACRXE010000005.1, on the reverse strand, counting down.
TAAAAAACTTTCCGGTGCGCCAAAAATTGTGGGAGCTAGAGCCTTTTGAACACAAAGAGTCTGGTTTCGCTCACCACTCTGTTTTTACAGTGCGACAGAGGAGAAAAAAAACAACTGATTTTTTCCATTTTTTCACTTTTTTTATAAAGTGATTGCTCTGAAACCGTAGAAGGTATGAAAGTGCCCTTTAGATGTTATAGAGGTCAAACCCTTGTGACCCGTTTAAACTTTAAATGGTGTTTCTAGCTAAAAGTATGCCAGAGCTGGAAAGCTTTGAAGAGCATGTGGTTTTTGGCCAAAATCCCATTATTTCCAATGGGGCCCATTTTTTTCGTGTTTTTTTGCGATAAATCGGAAACCGATTAAAATTTCAAAAAGTTGAATAGATCCGTAAATCTCATTTCCGAGCTGGTCGTTTTGAGCCCTGAACGGCTGCGCTCGGGCAAACGGATCTTGAGATTTTACGTGCCAAAAAACGTACGGAAGAATACGGAAGATTCCATATAGCAAAACAGGATCACTATAGTTGAATGCCTTTTAGGCATTCAACTGATAAAGTAAAACAGGATCACTATAGTTGAATGCCTTTTAGGCATTCAACTGATTAAAGGCTTGTCATTTTACAGACAGGTAACGTGATGGTAAAAGCAAAGAATTCTCTGGCAATCTTGTTTGAAGAAGAAACAGCAATGGATCAACTGAAGAGAGTGGCCTTTACATACATACTGATAAAAGCCTGCATTAAGAGTTGCTGCATTAAGTTGCAGTGCAACTTTAGAATTTTTAGTAGTGTTGGAGACTTGCTACAATAGCAGCCGAGACTGTGATTGTAGTCGCCATGTATTTGAGAGTTTAACGGTGAGTGTTGGAAACTCCAACCCTGCCATCTCAGACCCATTGATGCAATGGCCACCACAAAAACTAACAAAGCCAACAGGAATTGTTCCAAGTAGAAAACCAATGAGATTATTAGAAAATTGTGTAACGAACTCACTCTTGACATAAACAGTGCTCCCGCTGGGCAGCACCACCACATTAGACGAAGGGCTGGACGGTCGAGGAGATTTCGCCGCAACACCTGCAGGGACACTTGCTGCCGTCACACAGCTGGGAGTTGTACTTGTATACGAGTAGCATACAACAACTGCAGAGAGGAAATTAGACATTGGTGAGCAGTGTCACTAGGCAACTGTAAATGAAATGGAATGAGATGTTCAGTTTTGTAAAATAGGTTTCAATGTCAATGGGTTTTTACCTGGTTAAAAAGGCTAGATGAACAGATGCTTCATGGTACATATAACCTTCTTTTTTTTTTATAAAGCTGTGATTAATATAAAGTTTATCTTTAGAGTTTACCCTCTTTGTTTCCTGTTTCAGCAGGTGGGAGAAGAGAAGCATTCTGATTGGCTGTGGCGTTGGCCACAGCATTAGCTGCAACTGTGAAGGCAGTCTGGGGAACCAGCCTGGGCATTAGAGGAACAAGCCTGCGTCCTTCAATAGACCACTCAGATGAGCTGTTGGGACCAGACATGCTGGAAGAGAGGCACAACACAGTGACACGTCCAACATTTTATGCCACATATTGAAGACTCGAAAAACTCTTTCAGCTCTCACATATATTAATGAATTATTTAAAAATATGGAATAATGTCTAAAAGTCATTTTCACTTTTGGACTAATTCCCCCCGTAATATAAGTAAGCTTTTGTTATTATCTTCAATATCAAATATAAAAAGTAAATTAATAATGCTAAAAGCAAGCAGTTTGCTGTCTGCCACATGCTGAGATACCCCAGCAACCCAGAGTTAAAAGAACAACCTCATTTCAATTACTAGTACAATAATAAAAAACTATAGGTTTTCCACTCTTTGGATACTTTGAGCAGATTCTTTTTAAAAACAAGTTCTTTCTTTATAAAGAAAGAACCATGCTAGAGTTAGGAGTGTATTTATTGCTGAACTAAACCCTCCAGTGAATGGACGGCTTCCTTTCCTGCTGTCACATTCTTTTTTCTATTTGGCTTTCTCTCTCTGCTCTGTCTTGTCGTATGCTTCTCTGAGCCAAACTGACACTCTGCTTAGAGCAAACACTAATTGACCATTACATGCAGCTGCCATTCCACTGCCATACCATCCATGCGATAGATTCAAGATTCTTTAATGTCGCCATGCGAGCATGGTGACATTTTGACAAACTCTGTCTGGAAGTATGAATTAGATAAAAAGTAGAAATAAAAATCAAACGTAAGATAAAACAGTATTTTAATAGACACTGTACAGTGAGAAAATGAGAGGTATTAGATCATTTTCACGGTGCAGTATTAAAGGTGAATATTGTCAGTAAAGTGAGTCTATTTTATTTCAATATCTCAACAAAGACTCAGAACATTACACACACAGTTAATCTGATGGGATGGACACACACAATCAGCACATTAACAAAACTATCCAGAGCAAAGAAGTCATTGTCTTTAGAGCCTCCTTCTCAGGTAGAAAAAAAAACTCCTAAAAACCCAGGTAGAGGAAAGAAAAAACAAAAATCCAACGGGTTTGACCCAGTTGGAGGAGAGTTCCTTTCCCAGGATGGACAGGCAGAATGTTTCTGCATACAATAAACTAGATAAGAGTGTAATCAAAAATTATTTGACAAAATTAGTTATCTTTTTTAAAAAAAATCTTCAATATGCAATCATGCTGATCAACTTAGATCTTGTAAAGTACCAAGCAGAAAGAAGTTTGCAAACAGGACCAACTGCTACTCACTGATAAGCGATGGTGGTGAGGCGTTCATCATTCACAGCCCTGCGGACTTCTGCACGGTGGCGCTCAGTAGAGATGCTAGAAAGATACAAGGAGTGGCAGAAAGAAGAGGGGAGGACATAAGCAGAAAAAAAAGTATATAGAGGAAACAAAAATGAATTATGGTGAGAAAGAAGCTCTTTTAAATCTGAGCTTCTCTTTACAGGAAGGAAAGGTAAGAGTTACCCCAGAATTTTAGTCAGTTCTGCCAGCAGATCCTTCTTGTCCTTTGATAGGTCTCCTTGAGCTCGCAAAGCACTGATGACCCCAGCATATGCTTCCAGCTCTGCAGGCAAAAAACTTGTGTGAACCTAAGATCTTCTTCTTTTCAGCCAGCAGGATGGCATTTCTGCTGGCTGAAACCTGTTTATGACGAGGCGGTGGCGTAGACTGTCAGAAACTTGGTTTGTGACAGTTTTTGCCGACGAAACACGGTAGAAAGCGTCTTCTACTTCTCCGAGGTGTTAGCAACCAAAGACTTGAATTTAAGTTCTTGACATTTGAAAATGCTGTAGACACTGCAGCATTACTAAGTAAAGTAACAATCATTTAAAGTTCACATCCTTAACTTGATCACCTTTTCAATGTTCACACTCTTTAAAGTTTGAATACAAAGTGTTTCATTACACACCTTTGCGTTCTTGTCTTTAAAACTCATTCATAAATTGTCAGGTTTAACATGTAGATAATCCTTTAGGATCCTATTGAGTGGGAAACATTTGGAATTCACTGATATTTTTTTTATTTCTGATAGAACATCAGTAATGTAATTCCACTAAGATGCTGTATTCAATTATTTAAAGATTTAAAAAACAACTAATTGCATTACAAGTGATTATTATGTGCGGCTAAGATTGATTCCTTTTGCATTAAAAACATGTTTTATACATCTGTGGGGAAAATATAGAATATTATGAGTTTCTGACAGTTTCTATTGCTTTCAGTGTCAGAAACGGTTTCCATGGAGAATATGCTGCAGTATTTACCACCATGCAGCGGAATCTCTGTCAGCCAGTCACAAATCCCCACAGGATACAAGGTTTTTATTTTGTACTATTTTCATCTTACCCAGTTTACGCAGGATTCTTTTGCACTCGTCTCTGCCCAGGTCGAGGATGGTGGGCCACACCACCGGCATGGTACCAGTCAGAACCGGCTTCTCAAGCTGGATCATTGGCTAACAGCAGACATACAAGTCAAACTTATTGTGTATTGTCAATTATTTAAGTTTTCACAGGTTTACACAAAAGCCTATCCTAACTAGTCAGCAGGTAAGAGTTTGTCCAAAACCATGCAGAGAGACACACACACACACACACCTCTTGGCAGCCTAGTATGCATGTATCTGGAGGGTGGGAGGAGAGAACACACACCCACACAGAACATGCAAACTCTATACAGAGAGACTGACCAAGTCAGGACTTAAACCAGCAGACATGAGCCAGCAGTCCCCCCCCCTTCACATAATCACAACAAATTGCAAAAACAAAATCAGATCATTTTCAACAAGCTTTTCATTATTTACAAAGGGGACAATAATACTTTGCATGTTCATGTATGTAAACTTTATTGCCTGTTGAGAAATTATCCCCGAGGATCGTGTGTGTGTGTGTGTGTGTGTGTGTGTGTGTGTGTGTGTGTGTGTGTGTGTGTGTGTGTGTGTGTGTGTGTGTGTGTGTGTGTGTGTGTGTGTGTGTGTCCTGTTCAGGGTGTATCCTGCCTTTCAGGCCCCCTGTAAGCGGTTCAGAAGTGGTGGGATTCTCTGATCGATATTAACCAGGAGCAAAAGTTTGTTTAGCTTTTAACTGAATAAGCTCTCAAATTCTAAAATGACCTAAATATACATTTTCTAAAACCAGCAGTCTGTTTTTCAATCTTTGTGGTGAAAAAACCACGTCAACATCCACAGATTTTCTCTCGTTAAAAACAGAAAACCTAAATCTGATGCTGTGAGAAAACAAGGATGAAATGATACGCAGCGCGGGAACCCAAAGAAAAACAACAAATGTTTTTCTTTATTTACAGTATGCTAGTTAGCATCTTACCATCTGTTAGCAGCACATCAGGCCTTTGTGAAGCGCGATCCAAACAAATATTCAACTATCACTTATCAAACTGTCAAGGTTTTTTTCTTTTTATAAGAAACTAATGTTGAATTATGATCATAACTGATACAATATCTAAATTTTTAGTTAGAAGCAGTTTGAGTGGCGACCAAAGTCTCGCGAGACAATCAGTCTCGCGAGATTATACCCTGACCAGCAGTCACGTGACTTCTGCAGGTACTTGGCATGGGTATCGATCTATCGATACTAGTCTTCTGATCGATACCGTGTCTTTAACAAATCTCTTATCGATACTTTTAGAACAAATAGGTATTATGAAGATAAAAACTTTACTTGGATGATGGTTGAACTCACAAACAGAACAATATTTAAATCAAATATACCTTACTTAAATAAAATAGATGTATTTGAACTGTACTGAAATAAAAACAAAAAAGATGTCAAAGTTAAACAGAGAAATAAATATTTTATTTGTTGTTAAGTTTAACAGCAGCAAATGTTCGGGTTTTTTTTGTTTTGTTTTTTTTTACAAAAAAAATAAGTTAGAATATTGATTAAAGCAAGACTACAGCACTTTCATTTTACTTTTATTGTTTGTTTGTTTTTAATGATATAACATGGAGCACGTGCGTTCTTGTGCTTAATTTGTCAGCATACCGGTTAGAGGTGCGCGATACCGCAAGCTTTGGTATCGATCTGATACCAAATAAACACCAGACCGATATTGCCGATACCGATATTTTATTTTTTAAATGACTATTTTTGCATCAAGGATTTGGGTCACATACATAGTATGACCAAGTATATGTATGAGCACTGCCTCTGGGAAACAGAAGGGGTCAGGGTGTTCTCCTCCTCTCGCCGTTTCTGAAGTTGCTCATTTTCTTTGGGATGATTCTTTAACTTATAGTGTTACCCCTATATTTAACAGCCTTTCTGCACATGGTGCAGGTAGCCTCAAAGTACAGCCACACAAGAAAAAAAAACAGCAAATGCATATAAGTCATAAATAATTTTGTACATTTGTAGAAGGTTGGTAAAAAAAAAAGAAAAATCTAAGGCCCGTAATTCCCCAGTAATGAAGAATCTTAACATACAATTTTTTGGGGAAGGTTATGACCACTGTGATTCCATCAATTTTAATCCAGAGTTCAGTGGAAAAAGGAGATAACTAAAATAAAATGCAGCATCAGAAAGAGCTGGTCACAATTTGGAATCTTTCTAGGTAGAGTCTGGATGGGAAGAGATCATGAATTATTCTAAAGGAGACTTGTTTTACAACTATTTAGCCAGCAGATTCCACATTTTCCTCCAATCTAAAAGATAAATCAGGTTGTTCTAATGAGGGTCTACAGCAGGGGTCACCAACCTTTTTGAAACTGAGAGCTACTTCAAGGGCACTGAGTAATGCAAAGGGCTACCACTTTGATAATACCCTTCTGAAATAACAAAGTTACACAGTTTAATTTAATATTATTATTAATGATGTGAAGACACTGATTATTAATGATCCATCACAATAATTATTTCAGTCTGATTAAACAGAAACAGATACATTTCAATCTGCAAGATCCAAGTGTTTCATTTTCAAATGATCACTTCCACAATATTTTGCAGAAAATTTTTTTCAATTTTTACTAGCCACCAACAGTTATCCTCATTACTTCTTTAAGAACCTCCCCGTCTGAGAACGCCTTCTTCTTCTTTATCAAAAAATGTGTAACTAAATGAGGCTTCTGTTGCTTTTTGAGAGTTTTTTCTTCTTTCTTAAAAAAAGACTGCTGTTTGCCCAAAGCTGCCTTTAACTCATGGGCTTTTTCCGTCCGTACTGCGCTGCCTGGTGGGTAGTTAGCATGGTAGTTTTTGTGACATGTACTGAAATGTCTCTCCACGTTTTGCCGCTTACGTGTCGCCACAGTCGCACCGCATATGAGACACACACAGTTTTCTTTCACGTTAGTAAAAAAGAACTCTTCCTTCCATTCACTGTGAAAATGATAAGTTTTCTTCCTTTTGTCTGCCATGTTTATGTGGGTAGAAAACGTGCTCACGAGCTCATCTTAGCAAAGCTGGTTTGTCATGCGCACTAGACTGACCTGCTCCGACCCATACTACGTCAGAGTTCGTATATTAAACTTTTTTGTGATATACATTTTTTTTATGTTTTTATGTATTAGTTTTTAAATTTACATCACTGTAAATAAAATTAAAAAAGAATAACAACAAAATTAAATAACATTTTAGACAGAGCTAATTCCTGAATAGTGCTATTTTTAGAACTGGCCTGCGGGCGACTGATGTGGTCGCTGCGGGCGACCTGGTGCCCGCAGGCACCGCGTTGGTGACCCCTGATACGGTATGTAGGGAATAAACACACCATCTTTCTGAAAGTGGTCACAACAATTAATGAAAATTTTGTGGAAAATTAGTTATTTGTGGAATTTAGTAGAAAAATTTGGTCAATTTATACTTTATTTGAGTTGGTTAGTAATAAGGTTGGAGTCGGCACGACAACTCTTTATTAAAAGTTCCAAACAATGTCTTTTATTAGTAATATCAAAAACTGAAAACAAGCTCTTGCTGAAAAACCCAAATAATTTCATTAAACGAAAGGCGAGCATAAGACTGGGAAATGCCAGAAGTAAAAATACGATTTTGTAACCCTCGAGAAGGCAGGAGAGACAAACAAAGCCGCAGGGGTTGAGGAAAAGGAACCCGTTAATCTTTCTGAAAAATAAACTTTACCAAAATCTCGTTGGCATTGCGACAACATTTTTCTGAATAAAACTCACTGAACATATTTTTTGTTCTGGATTTAAATTCTCAAGAATGGTTGTTAAAACAGACCACATCAAACAACCTCAAAATATTTTATGCCTCCACAGTGAAATAATAATTTCATATGAAAGTATTGCATAATGAGCAGGCTTTTTGGGAAGGAAACCAGGGTGTTCTTGTCTCCAACTGTTTTATTCTTGTTAAAGAAACAATTTTGGTATAATGCATACAGATCAGTACATGACAAAATGTAACTTTCCATCTTATTAAATTATATTTTCAACTTCTTTTATGTATTTTCATGAGCTGGTGCAAACAATTTTAACATTCTGAAGTCCTTGAGTGCGGCACCTTAACATAAGAGTATACTGTATACTTATCATGCTTTTCACCCGTGTTTGCTCTACCACCCCACTTTAGCAGGATATACATCTTTTAAACAGTTTCTTAAATAATATTTTCTCTTTTTTTGGTTGAAATCAACAGCAACAATTATGAGATACTCATGGAGTTTTGTAAAAGGAAAAAAACATTCAGCCTTTTGTATAATTTCTGATGCTGCTCCATTCATACATCAAAATGTCCAGCTTCTTTTAACATCTTAAGGTAAAAATTATGCATAATAAGCAGGAAATGTAGCATATCCTCAGGCTCTGTAGTCTGAATGACCAACCAGCTTCTCTTTGCTCACGTCTTTCAGCTTAAGCTTCTCTTTCCACCTCTTGTACTTGACTTGACTTTTCTTATAGCCAAACTTGGCTATGTCTACCATAAAGACCCATGCCAGTCCATACATGATCACACCACCAATTTTCATGATCAATGACGTTCTGGGAGAGGTGAGCTCACAGTAGAACATGATCGTGCCAATGCCCACACGAACCAGGGCGAACAGCAGGATGAAGAGCAGGTCCACGGTGTCGCCCATTAGACTGTCGTACAGGCCGAGCTGCCGGAGGAACCATCGTATTTGCAGCAATGGGTTGGTGAGCTCACTCCCAAAGATCACTGCACAGGTTTCACAGCCAGACTCGCCCAAGGACAGTGCTAGCAGAATGCCCAGGATGCTAGCCGTGTGATGCACCAACATGATCGGACCTTCCGTGCAATAGCATACACACCAACCCATGTCGAAGAAGAAATAGCCAAGGCAAGTTGTCAGAGCATAAATCTGTAGTTTTGTGTTCTCTGAACCTATGCAAAAGATAACAGGAGAGTTTTTAGCAAAAAAGAACATAGCATAACATCACTAGGATCCAGCTGTTAGGAGAAGGTGTGGGGGTGAGCCCTTCATACAACCCAGGAGAGTCATAGTTTTACTTTTTAAATTTAAAATTAAATGACAGCTGAACTTTCTTTGCATGTGTTGAGGATATACCTAGAGTTAACTCCTGGCTAGGCTTCTCAATGTAGTCTTTTAATTGTCTGTGCAGACCTTGACTAAAATCAAGCTGTTAAAAGAATCAAATGTTTTGAAGGAAGGAAACAACTAAAATTGTCATGATCCTCTTTCCTTCAGGCTCTTCTTTCTTCCAACTTGTTCTGCCCTTTGGCCTAATTCCTCACATCTGGTTCCAAACGTATTGTCTTGTCTTATGAATTGCTTATTCCTAATTAAGTCAAGGGGAGTGCCGGAGCCTATCCCAGCTGATTTCAGAGGGAGAGGCAGGATGCACCCCAGTCTGTCGCATGACCACACACACAGACAACCATCACACACATTCATTCCTAGTCCCAATTGCCTCTTCCTAATGTGTCTCATCTTCTAACTTCTTCTGTAAGCCCTAGTGTCCTTCACTCCTTTGTCAGATTGCTGTTCCTATTGTGTCTGGTTTCTGTCTGTTCCCCCAACCCTGGTTCTGCCATGCCTGCCTAGGACACAAGCCTGCACAGGTTGGCTACTATTTGCCCCTGCCCACCCCTCTTTTGCCACCCCTCCTGTCAATAGATTGTTTAGATTTGGCTGTGGCTCCTACCTCTTCGCCACATGGAGCACAACTTGCAGGACAGGGGTCCTTGGAAACTTGAATTTGACTATTGGCATTTATTAGGTACTTTTTCATTCCCATGTCAGGGTACCTGGAAGTCCAGAGGGATGAGTCTTGGAAGTGTGTAGGGATAAGACTTCATCCTACTTGTGTATGTGTCGCTTCTCTCTGGTGACTTGTGCAGGACTAACCTTCCTTTTACTGCGTAAAGTTGAGGTAGGATACACCTGTTCTGCCTTTGAATTGATTGAATGTTGGTGCCTGTCCCATCAGTTACATATAAATACAGAGTCACAACAACTCAAACAAGCATCTGTCATTGTGAGAAGTTTGAATCATAGAGTAATCAATACGTATGCTCTCTGATCGGCAGAAAGAAACTGGAGAACCAATGCAGGTATCTGGAAGACTGCAGCTATAGTAAGCTTAAACTTGTCAGGACCAGACTCAGACTCAGTTGCAGAGTTCTTACAAAGTTTATTTCCATTCAAGAACAAGGGAGAAATCTTGCTAGCATCACGTGGCTAGCATTCTGCTAGCACACGGGACAAGGAGAGACAGGGACTTTTTAACACAAAAGGGTGGGGGGTTCAGGTGGAAACAATGAGGGAGAATTAGACATACACAGCTGTGGGAAACATGGAAGTAACATGCCTGAAACGAGAGGAAAGTTAGCCTAAATATAAAACAGGGAGTTCACAACTAGAAAACACAGGTCCATACTGTACATGGACGAAAGGTGTACAACAGAAAAAAACACAAGACATTACAAAACTCTTATTTGAGCTGAAAGTTTGTTTATTATTGAATCCCCATTAGCGCAGTCAGGCTGCAGCTATTCTTACTGAGGTCCACTTTAATGAAAAGTTACACATTACATACATTCTACTATTTCTTGTACAAAACAACCCCAAACTGTCAGAGTTTCAAACAATTTCATTTTACATAATGAAATACAACATTTTATAATTTCTGAAAGTGACTTTTTTTTCTGAGTTTGGCACACCATAGCTGGCAAGCCTCCAATTAAGTAAATAAAAAAACCCTCCAACCTGCATGTGTGAAGGGCCATGGTCCATCAACAAAGACAATGTAAGCTGTGAGCAACACAATGGTGACACCATGGATCAATGTAACCAGGCGACAGTTCCATTCAGGCCCTCTTTGAGGCGAAATGCTGTATAGTATCAGATAGAGACACAGCCAGCCAACTAGGCTGCAGGTCACCTGGAGTACCGGCATGGCCATCTGGATAAGAAGAAAGAATAAATTGTAATTGTTAAATGGTTTCATACAAAATCAACATTTTGTAAGTCTCTACAATGTTTAATCATAATTCCCACATCAAAAACATACCTGTGGTGGCTATCTATTTATTTTTTTTTTTTTTATTATACTATATTAATCCCTCATGGGGAATCTCCTGTGCTGCATTGCACCGCAGCAGGCAGCCAGCCAGCCAATGATGGCACCAATGGTGGGAGGAACTAGTAAGTTAGGTGTCTACTCCCGAGACACCGAGGCATGAGCTCAGCAGGATTTGAACAGGCAACTCTTCAGCCCAAAGTTGGCAATTTTACCTTTGAAATTGCCTCCCTCATCTATTTCATGTTTGAGTCATTTACATTTGTCCTATTCACTAAAATGCCAGTTTTGTTCTTGACCACAGATTTTGTTCTCAACCACATAAATTTGTAAAGTAAGTAGGAAGTGATTTTACAGAATACACACGCTCTGCTCACCCTTGGTTGGGAGTGCCATTTTTATGTGAATGCACCAAAATTAGAACTTAGAAGACTATGACCTAATTTTGCTATCTTGATGTTTCAAATTGTATTTGCAACTCAAACGCTGATGATAAAAAAATGTAAAATGTCTAGTCAGATCTTTAGAGGGTTTTTTTTGTCGGTTGTCATAAATACTGTTAGTAAATAAGAAATAACTTTGAAAACAAAATTCTTAAGGACACCATGAGACACTGCGCTGAGGAACTGTCTCTGGTCTTCACGGGCATTTTTAACACCTCCCTGAAGTCCTGTCACATTCCAGCCTGCTTCAAGCTGTCGACCATCATTCCTGTCCCCAAGAAGCCTCGTATCACTGGACTTAATGACTACAGGCCTGTGGCGCTTACATCTGTAGTCATGAAGTCATTCGAATGCCTGGTCCTCCCTCATCTCAAGCACTTCACCTCTCCCTCTCTGGACCCTCTGCAGTTTGCCTACAGAGCCAACAGGTCTGTGGACGACGCCATCAACCTGGCCCTCCACTTCACCCTGCAGCACCTAGACTCCCCGGGAACCTATGCTAGTATCCTGTTTGTGGACTTCAGCTCTGCATTCAACACCATCCTCCCTGCCCTGCTTCAGGACAAGCTCTCTCAGCTCAGCGTGCCTGACTCCACCTGCAGGTGGATTACTGACTTCCTGACAGACCGGAGGCAGTGCGTGCGGCTGAGGAAGAATGTCTCCACCTCTCGGACTATCAGCACAGGATCTCCACAGGGCTGTGTCCTCTCTCCCCTGCTCTTCTCCCTGTACACCAACTCCTGCACCTCCAGCCATGACTCTGTCAAACTGATCAAGTTTGCAGATGACACCACACTCATTGGGCTCATCTCTGATGGCGATAAGTCGGCCTACAGGATGGAGGTAGACCGGCTGGTGTCCTGGTGCAGCAACAACAGCCTGGAGCTCAACGCTCAGAAGACAGTGGAGATGATCGTGGACTTTAGGAAAGCTATAGCACCCATTACCCCCCTTGCACTGACAGACTCCCCCATCACCACTGTAGACTCTTTCCGCTTCCTCGGCACTACCATCACACAGGACCTAAAGTGGGAGCCGTCCATCAGCTCCCTGATCAAAAAGGCCCAGCAGAGGATGTACTTTCTTCGGCAGTTGAAGAAAGACAAGCTGCCCGCCCAGATGTTGGTGCAGTTTTACACAGCCATCATCGAGTCTGTCCTCACCTCCTCCATCACCGTGTGGTACGCTGGAGCAACAGCCAGGGACAAACACAGACTGCAGCGCATTGTGCGCTCCGCAGAGAAGGTGATCGGCTGCAGCCTTCCATCTCTCGAAGACCTGTACGTCTCCAGGACTCGGGGGCGTGCAGGTCGGATAGCAGCTGACCCTTCCCACCCTCGACGTGGAGTTTTTGAGCCATTTCCCTCAGGCAGTAGGCTCCGGTACATTCAGAGCCGAACCTCCCACCATAAAAACAGCTTCTTCCCTTCTGCTGTTGGACTTATGAAGACTTTATAACCTGGATCAGCTCATCACTTGGTCACTTTGCTCTCTTTATCTATTATCTTCTCTGCACTACAGTTTACTTTTTTTTTCTGAGCACTCTTAGTTTTGTTAAAACTAGTTTTGTTAATATTTTATTCATTTTTATCATAGTTTACGGTCATGTACACACGTAGAAGAGCATTTTTAAAAATATATTTTCGCTGTGCTCTGTTTTAGAAAAAGTTTATATTTAAAACTGTTTTCAATATAAACACACCCACACAAACTCGTATAGATACCCTTCGGTCTGACATTAAAAACAAGGATGCACAAATGACATTTATGCATTAATTGTCGCAGGTAGTGACGTTTAAAAACGCAAAATGCCGGTTATGCATGTCCACACGCAAACGCAAAACCGAAGTTTTCCAAAATCTTTACTTTAGTCGGAGTTTTCAAAAGCATGGTTTTGAGTGAAAAAAAACCACTTGCAGGTCTGTGTGGATGACAGGCCAAAATGGATAAAAATATATCCGGTTTATCCGATATCCGGCTACGCATGGACAAGGTCTACATTTCCTATTCTTATTACTATGTTTACAATTCTTTGCACATTAATACCTCAGCAAGTTCCTAGTCTCTGGATTTCGTTCACTGACCATGAAAATAAAAGTCTTTCTGATTCTGAAAGCCTGGAGCAACAAACCTCTCTACTTTCTGAAATGTCTTCATGTCTTATTATATGTTGTACAATTTTCCAAATATCTTACTTATTTACAGTGGCTGCTGGTGGTAAATAAAACTGGGGGGTGGGGGTGCACATTTTTCAAACACACACACGCACAAAAAATATATATATATCTATATTTTGAGATATCCTCTATATAAAAGATATGACATGCCAGTACATGAATATTTATAAGTTTTATTTTCACATGTTTATGATCCACCCTACTTGAACAGAAATTTGGCCCTTCTTTCTTTCTGCTACAAAAATTTTTAATTACCTTCTGATTTAAGTCGCACATGACGTGCGGTGAGGTTCATATTTGGGGACGCACTGACTCCTCAAGAGTTAGATTTATAATTGTAAGAACTGAAAAATGAACTCTTTATAACCTGGATCCCCACATCTCTTAGTCACCTCCCTCTTGTCACTTCACTATCTTTATTATTTTCTATTATTTTCTATGACATTGCACTACTTTTCTTTTTCTTCTGAGCACTCTTAGTTTTGTAAAAATTATTATTATTTTTATTTATTTTATTTTTATTATTTTTATTTTATATGTTTGCACACCAGTACCAGAACAAGTTCCTAGTCTCTGATGTTTTTCACTGACATGGCAATAAAAGCATTCTGATTCTGATTCTGATTCTGATTATTTAAGCATTGATCCAACAGCATGACATTGATCCAACAGCATGACATGATGTTTTGATCCAACAGCATCCAACCACTCATAATGCTTCATATACAATCAGTATTCCTCTTTCAATCACATTCACAAACATAAACACAGGAACAGATCTGTCTCTTTTATCGCTATGGATAGAGTTTTAAGAAATTCATCAATACTGTAAACAAATTAAAATACAGAGGTTTCATTTTGACCAACAGTAAAAATAGTTATTTTTCAAATTTTAAATCCTGGTCTTTAAATACATTTTAATAAAGTTTGCCTTTTAAAATCAGTCATCATCTAATCCGTCTATCCCTTTCGGGGTTGTGGGGGGTGCCGGAGCCCATTCCGGCCAATTTAAGGCGAAGGGCAAAGTACACCCCTAACAGGTCACCAGTCTGTCGCGGGGCCACACACCCACGACCTTCTTGCTGTGAGGCCACTGTGCAGTGGGTAGCACAGTGGCCTCACAGCAAGAAGGTCGTGGGTTGCTTTTTAAAATGATTTAAAAAATTTAAAAAAAAGCAAAAATTTTCAAGAACAAACATGTTTATATCCATTATTATTATTATTTTTGTTAACAAAACAGAATCAGTTGTGTCCTTACTTTTACTGAAGTCCGTCCACCGAAAAGTTTTGATTAAGTTGTAGAAGTCATCTTTATTTTATCTTGGTTTAAGACTTTCTCTGTGGATTCTCTATGGATTTTTAACACATCCTACCCCAACGGTGGGAGGGTCCCGGGCGGGATTATATGTCAAGCTTATATCTAACTGATTGGTTCACGTAACAGACTGACAGAGAGAACAACCTATCACTGTGGTTGGGGCGCATGTGGCCTGCACCCTACGGGCGTGGTTATGGTTTGCAATACAAATGAATAGAATGAAATTCAGAGCTGACGTCACCTTTTTTTTTCAGAAATACCGGAAACCACGTACACACTCATGCGATTTCCTTGCGGGGGTTCATCCAGACTGTACCCTCTATCCGGTTTTCACAGGAAGTAGAAATATTTTTTTTTTTTTTTTTTTTTTTAACTCCCTTTGCACTTACAGTCTGTATTGACCTCAATGTTTTGTCAAATTATTCCCTCTATTTTATTATTATTATTTTTTTAAATTTATCTTCTTGTATATATACTGTCTATTTCTTCTTGTTGCTGCTGTAACGCACAAATTTCCCAAGTATGGGATCAATAAAGTAAATCTATCTATCTAAAATGAGTAAGAAAATAAAATAAGTAAGAAAATAAAACAAAATGGTGTAAAACATTATTAAAATGCATATAATCTTCACACAAGACAGTTTTACATACTTACAAACATATAAATGTTTATATATTATTTTATTGTTAGTTTTGGTGACCAGCCGCCACAAGCCGCCACTGCTTATTTCTAACAATAAAGTTTAAAAAAAATCTGAACTCGCAAACGGTTCTGTGTGTATATATGCTGGGATAAAAATTGCTACCCTATAAAAGCACAGTTGTCAGATTATCAGTTGTCATATCAGACTCCACCCATAAGGACACCTTTTTTTTTATTGAAAATGTTAGAAAATCACCATGTTTAAATTCTTTGTACTTTTTAGAGCAAACTAAACAACCTAACACATTAGAAACTCAGTAATTAGTATTTTCCAGGTGACAGCAGGGCAAACATATGAATCTAAAACATTTCTTACCTCAATTCTTTTGCATGCTCCACATGTTTCATGTGTCCCAGATACTGTCTGGCTGCATTACAGTTTTGATCCAAAAAGATGAATAATCCCAGCAAACTTATCACAACTTGGCTCGTTTTAACCTGACACTTGACAGAATTGCCACGTGCAGGACACCATAGACGGTCTGGATACAGAGTCCACCCTGCCCCCTTCACTCTGGATTTTGCACTTGATCCTCTTAAAGGATTAAAATCTTTACTTCCCCGCAGTTAACTGCTTTTAGATGGAATACAAGGCTGCTCACATCCTATTACTAACAGAAGTGTTCTGCTTAAAAAAACACTGTTCAGCAAATCCCAGTGTGTAGGATAAATGTCCCGCCAAGAGATGCTGTACATTACTATTTTCTTTAGGAAAATGCATCAAAGTTACGCAGTATGTGATTCACCTTTGTCTCCAGGTACAAGATCACTTGTAGTGAAATATTTAGATTAGTGCTGTCATTTTAATGCGTTAATTCGATTAATTAATTATGCCACATTTTAACGCATTAAAAAAATGAATGCAATTAATAATGACGTCATAACAGTGGCGAGCCAATGCTTGTGCATTTGAATTTTGATCTTGTGAAGGACCTGTAGTCTTCTCGGCCATCCTTCATCGCCTGCGCTGACAAATTAAAAACGTACTAATTTGTAGTTTTTGCAAAAAGGAGTTCTCCTACCACCGAAGCAACTCCAGCCTGACATACCTTCTAAACGTAAAACATGTTCAGGCAAGTTTCTCTGTTGCGAGTGTAGCTACCGGGAGCTCACTCCGCCAAACCAAGCTAGCTGAATTTGGCAAGCAAAGGAGCGAATTCACAACAGAGAAATTGACAAATACTATCACAAAGTGGGTTGCTGCTGATTGCAGGCCAATTTCTATCGTTGAAGATAAGAACGAACCCTTGGTGATTGCCTACTTCTCTTAATGGGTTTCACGTGTGCCCCATTGTCTCTCCCTCCTGAATGATTGTCTAATGTGTGTCTTGTTGCTGTTTTTTTTCTAGGTTTTAACTAGGTTTTTTAAGTTTTTTTCAAAAATTTTTCTGAGTAATAAATCTGTTCAACTGCATTCTGTCCTGCGTTTGTGTCGTCAACCCCACACTCAACCATGACACCCACAGGAATCGTACATTCCAAATCAGAAAGCCTGAGTTGCCATTTTGATGTCAGGTTTGGAGTACGAAGATGTAAATGATTTAAACTAAACCTGAGTCTTTGGACAGCTATGTGCTCCCACCAGGATATTAGCCTAGTAAGATATGAACAAAGGTTATGGTGACCCTAATTAAAAAGCTTTCTTTTGTCGAAACACGGACACATGTCAATTACCAGTCAAATTGAGATTGTCTATATAGATGATGCGGTGCGTGGACTATCATTTTCAGCAAAGTCAGAAGCAGCCAAATGGTAAGACGTGGGGAAAAGAGAAGACTTGTGGACAGGAGCTTAAGTGATCTGAGGACAGGGAAATGAAGCATTTAAAGCAGCAAGGGAACAATTAGAAAGCACGCATGAATCCCTGTCAGGGTAGGACGATACATAAGAAAAGATTGTTAATTAAGATTGACACAGTGTTAATCCCCTGTATTAACTCATTTATAACCATGTGCTGTTTTGCAGCTGCTGCTACATAATATTACACATGACTGCAGGTTCTGCTTGCTGTATTTTAAAAGGTAGAGGGGTTTGTGAGTGCTGTGGGATTCCCTGCTATTTCCTGAGTGATTCTTGCTGTGATTTTGGAGTGAGAGAAGCTTCTGGCCTGCGCTGAACAGCTACCTGGGCGACCTGGTGCTACAAGGTGTTGGGCATCCCCTTCTGCTGTGAGATGGATTGGCCTTTGTGTCTGGGGGCTGTGGGTTCATCACTTCCTCTGGTAGCTAGTTTCCTTTGAAGCTGGTGACCTTCGACTGGTTTCCTCTGGGGTCTTTACTCCATGACCATGGCATCCCTCCCATTGCTGCCTTCGTTGCTGTCTTTGTGGTGGGGCACCTGGGGGTTCCTGCTCAGGTTAGGTGGCTGTGCTACTGGTCCTGAGTCCTACAGCCTGTAGAAATGCTGGAGTATTAGGCACACATCCAGCAAATATGATTGTTCAGGACTGTTGGAAACATTGTCATTCTGACTTAAATCATTTTGACTTGATAAGTAATGCTAAGCCATGATTTGCTGTATGCCATGCTTTAGCTCTACCATGTGTGTATTCTTGAAAGTTCCAGGTGGATCCTGGTTGATGTTTGTCAAACAACAAATTATCTTTCAGTCTCCACATGGGAACATAAAGCGGTGCAGTTGGCATGGAAATGGGCTTGCTTAACATAACAAGAGTGAGACATTATATTAACTTTTGACAGTCTCTTTGAACTGCAGAAATCCAGTGACAGACAGAATGTGATTAATCCAAAATTGATCTGACTATTTCTTTGCACTGGTTGGGTGTTGGTTTGGTTTCCTGCCCGCGTGGCAGTAACGGATAATGAAATAGTTGACTTGCTGGATGAAAACTCACTTATATTGTCATTGATTGCTGTGCAAGTGAAATTGAGAAATCTGAAATTGAACAATCATGTCTGCCCACTTAAGTAAGAGGAATTATTCTGGTAACAAGTGTTATTTACACGTTTGTCAAACCTAAACGCGCTATTTGTGCAAAAATGGGTTGATTCGAACACTGTCATTTATTAAATGTGCCTGGAAATAGACATGCACGCTACGAGACCATCCAGTAGATGGCAGCAAAGGCAGCCATTGCCAAATGATAGGAGGTTTTACTTCCGGAGCAGAGGTCACTAGAATGTGGATGTCCCGGGAACAACCTCTCTTTTTTTAGATTATTTATTGGTTATTCTTACAAGTTTTGGTGTGTTATTGAAACATTTCTTCTTCAGTCAAAAGAAAGTTTCTGTTTTTGGAAGAGGACAACCATTTTAATTCTAGAACGTCGGTGAAAAGCGGAGGTGAAGATGAGAAAACTTTATTTATTTGCTAACAATTAATTCATTTGTCTAAGAAGCAAAGACTATATCCTATAACATTAAATAATGTTTCAAAGAAAAGTGAACGTTGCATATTTGCTAAAGAATACATTTTAGTAGAAGAAAATTTATTGTGAGCATTTTTTTCTGTATTTAAGAGTAAGTTTTTTTTTTTTTTTTTTTTTTAGAGAGCAGGATGTGGAGCAGCTGTGACATGATGTTTTCTTTCTACAGGATGGTGGAGCAGCTGTGACATGATGTTTTCTTTCTACAGGATGGTGGAGCAGCTGTGACATGATGTTTTCTTTCTACAGGATGGTGGAGCAGCTGTGACATGATGTTTTCTTTCTACAGGATGGTGGAGCAGCTGTGACATGATGTTTTCTTTCTACAGGATGGTGGAGCAGCTGTGACATGATGTTTTCTTTCTACAGGATGGTGGAGCAGCTGTGACATGATGTTTTCTTTCTACAGGATGGTGGAGCAGCTGTGACATGATGTTTTCTTTCTACAGGATGGTGGAGCAGCTGTGACATGATGTTTTCTTTCTACAGGATGTGGAGCAGCTGTGACATGATGTTTTCTTTCTACAGGATGGTGGAGCAGCTGTGACATGATGTTTTCTTTCTACAGGATGGTGGAGCAGCTGTGACATGATGTTTTCTTTCTACAGGATGGTGGAGCAGCTGTGACATGATGTTTTCTTTCTACAGGATGGTGGAGCAGCTGTGACATGATGTTTTCTTTCTACAGGATGGTGGAGCAGCTGTGACATGATGTTTTCTTTCTACAGGATGGTGGAGCAGCTGTGACATGATGTTTTCTTTCTACAGGATGGTGGAGCAGCTGTGACATGATGTTTTCTTTCTACAGGATGGTGGAGCAGCTGTGACATGATGTTTTCTTTCTACAGGATGGTGGAGCAGCTGTGACATGATGTTTTCTTTCTACAGGATGGTGGAGCAGCTGTGACATGATGTTTTCTTTCTACAGGATGGTGGAGCAGCTGTGACATGATGTTTTCTTTCTACAGGATGGTGGAGCAGCTGTGACATGATGTTTTCTTTCTACAGGATGTGGAGCAGCTGTGACATGATGTTTTCTTTCTACAGGATGGTGGAGCAGCTGTGACATGATGTTTTCTTTCTACAGGATGGTGGAGCAGCTGTGACATGATGTTTTCTTGTACAGGATGGTGGAGCAGCTGTGACATGATGTTTTCTTTCTACAGGATGGTGGAGCAGCTGTGACATGATGTTTTCTTTCTACAGGATGGTGGAGCAGCTGTGACATGATGTTTTCTTTCTACAGGATGGTGGAGCAGCTGTGACATGATGTTTTCTTTCTACAGGATGTGGAGCAGCTGTGACATGATGTTTTCTTTCTACAGGATGGTGGAGCAGCTGTGACATGATGTTTTCTTTCTACAGGATGGTGGAGCAGCTGTGACATGATGTTTTCTTTCTACAGGATGGTGGAGCAGCTGTGACATGATGTTTTCTTTCTACAGGATGGTGGAGCAGCTGTGACATGATGTTTTCTTTCTACAGGATGGTGGAGCAGCTGTGACATGATGTTTTCTTTCTACAGGATGTGGAGCAGCTGTGACATGATGTTTTCTTTCTACAGGATGGTGGAGCAGCTGTGACATGATGTTTTCTTTCTACAGGATGGTGGAGCAGCTGTGACATGATGTTTTCTTTCTACAGGATGGTGGAGCAGCTGTGACATGATGTTTTCTTGTACAGGATGGTGGAGCAGCTGTGACATGATGTTTTCTTTCTACAGGATGGTGGAGCAGCTGTGACATGATGTTTTCTTTCTACAGGATGGTGGAGCAGCTGTGACATGATGTTTTCTTTCTACAGGATGGTGGAGCAGCTGTGACATGATGTTTTCTTTCTACAGGATGGTGGAGCAGCTGTGACATGATGTTTTCTTTCTACAGGATGGTGGAGCAGCTGTGACATGATGTTTTCTTTCTACAGGATGGTGGAGCAGCTGTGACATGATGTTTTCTTGTACAGGATGGTGGAGCAGCTGTGACATGATGTTTTCTTTCTACAGGATGGTGGAGCAGCTGTGACATGATGTTTTCTTTCTACAGGATGGTGGAGCAGCTGTGACATGATGTTTTCTTTCTACAGGATGGTGGAGCAGCTGTGACATGATGTTTTCTTTCTACAGGATGGTGGAGCAGCTGTGACATGATGTTTTCTTTCTACAGGATGGTGGAGCAGCTGTGACATGATGTTTTCTTTCTACAGGATGGTGGAGCAGCTGTGACATGATGTTTTCTTTCTACAGGATGGTGGAGCAGCTGTGACATGATGTTTTCTTTCTACAGGATGGTGGAGCAGCTGTGACATGATGTTTTCTTTCTACAGGATGGTGGAGCAGCTGTGACATGATGTTTTCTTGTACAGGATGGTGGAGCAGCTGTGACATGATGTTTTCTTTCTACAGGATGGTGGAGCAGCTATGACATGATGTTTTTTCTTCTACAGGATGATTTCCACATGCAGGACGTTCTTTTCCGACCTGCAGGTGTGTCGTTTCGCAACAGTCAGTGAACCCTCAACCCTAAAGAAGAGCCGAAACACTCCAGTGTTTCAGTATGTTGGGAAAAACAAAAAACCCTCCCACAAGGTTTTTGTGTGGGGTTTCAGCTTGACTGGAGCTCTTGGCATTCCCAGCTTCGTGGTCCCTGACAGCGGCAGAAAAAAGATCCGCAAGTACCAGTACACCCCATACCGTCTGGAGACAGCAGAGCAGGTTAACTTTCTAAAATCCTCCTCAGTCCTGCAGCCTGGGAGTACTTAAGTCTCTTTATTTCCCCCTTCTGTTCTGAATTAGGTCTAGATTCACTCATTTCTGCTTCTCATTATTATAAATGATTAGAAACAGTCGATTGCTACACTCCTGCTGGTTTGTCTTCAAGCTTCTTAAATATTTGTAAGGTTTAAATGCTTACTGTGTTACAGATTTCTTCAGCTGCCTGTGGTTACGGCTTCACTCTCATGGCGTCCCTCACCAAAGATGCGACCAAGGTGTGGGGAATGGGCCTGAACAAGGACTCTCAGCTGGGCTTTCAGCGCACTCAGCGAAGCCGCTGTAAGTCCCACCTTTCCCCACACAGCCTTAAAAGCTGTCTGGAATGTCCAACTGTGTACTGTAAGATCTGCAGGTACCTAGGAACATCTAGGTCAGCGGTCGGCAACCCGCGGCTCCGGAGCCTCATGCGGCTCTTTCATCCTTATAATGCGGCTCTGATTGGCTTGGGAAAATAAATTACTAAAAAATTTTTTTTGTATTTAATTGAAGTGTGTTTTATTTGTGTTAGTTTTTATATTATTTTAGTTCTAAATTTGAAGATTATTGTGATCTTGAAATATCACAAAGTATGCTCCGCTGCTTACTTTGAAAGCCCAAGGCGATATAAGGATGACGGCTCACGGATTTTTCCTTTTTGTTTACTGCATGCACAATTTAAATTCAGCTTTTTAATTTATTCGAAAGAGACATTCAGACATTATTATTTTTTCAAGAATTCAAAATGTGTTCATTACATCGGTAAAATTTAATTTTCTCCGTAGCACTTCATAAGACATAACCACACTATAGTTGTTTATACAAAGTGTAAAGGTAAGAAAAAGTAATATATACAGTGTTATCTTCATTTTAGATAAATGGATATAAGGATGACGCCTCATGGCATTTTTCTGCTTTCGTTTGCTACATGGACAATTTAAATTCAGCTTTTTAATTTATTTGAAAGAGACATTCATTGTTATTATTTTTCAAGAATTCAAAATGTTCAAAATGTGTTCATTAAATGAATAAAATGTAATTTTCTCTGTAGCACGTGGATTTCATAAGAAACATGCTGCGGTAAAGTAGTAGAAGTTTTTTTTTTTTTTTCATTTTAGATGTGCGGCTCCCAGTGTTTTCTTTTCCGTGGAAACCGGGTTCAAATGGCTCTTTCGGTGTCAAAGGTTGCCGACCGCTGATCTAGGTCATAGGCTGGTAGAAAGAGCTGAAAGTGTTTTTGATAGCTTAAATGAAGTTCTAGATTTATTCCAAATCCTAAGGGTTGTTTTAGTCCATACTGCCTTGTCCAAGGAGAGAAGTCCAAGAAGAGAAATAGATATAGGTCCAGAAATTTCCTGATTGTTTTTAGAATTTTACTATAGTTGGCATCAAAAAAGATGTCTATATACTCGACCCGTTATGCCTTCTGTAGGTGAGCAAAAGCTGCTTTGTTATTCTACTTCTTTTGGAACATTACCAGTTATGTCCATAGCCTTTAGCCAAGCTGCCTCTGCTCTATTTCATCAACTAGGTCAGGGATTTCAGGCATTATCTTTCAATTGCAACAATGGGAAAACGTCTTACCCAATCAGAGAACAGAGATGACAGCATCCATCCTCCATATTTATTGTTCCGTAGCTGAAAAAAAGATCAACCATGTTGATATGGTCTGTGTTGGCAACAATTCCGCAGATTGAGAATTTAAAGTAGTCTGTTGGGATTAAAGTTTTTTATAAAATGATAAATATTGTTATTTGCATTCACATTTGATGCATAAAAGAAACCCAGTTTATTCCAGAGGTTTTGGATCTTTTAGACATTTTCAAGTTAACTGTTTTTGCCACAGATCAGAGCTACGATTACATTTTGGAGCCGTCTCCAGTTGTCCTTCCTCTCAGCCAGCCTCTTCAGACCAGGGTCATCCAGGTGGCCTGTGGACGGGCTCACTCACTAATCCTCACTGATCAGGAGGGAGGTAAGAAGAAAACACCAGATCATTTCCAGTTACCATGTAGTTTTACAGGAGCATGTTTTTGTTGTAAAGAGTAAGTGAGAATGTAAGGTCTACTCAGTTGAAGTGTTTGTGCTGCTGTTGAGTATCCCCAAACAGTTTTAATGTTGGAGAAAAGTGTTCCATAATTAGTGATCCATAATCGTATGTCTTCTTCTTCTTCTTTTGGCATTTCCCCTCAGGGGCAGCCACAGCAAGTCAGTTTCTTCCATCTAACCCTATCTGCTGCATCTTCTTCAGTCACACCAACTATCTTCATGTCTTCCTTCACTGTATCCATGAACCTCCTCTTTGGTCTTCCTCTAGTCCTCTTTCCTGGTGGTTCCAAACCCAGCATCCTTCTTCTGATGTACTCTCTCCTCTGCACATGTCCAAACCATCTCAGTCTGACCTCTCTGACTTTAAAACCTCTAACATGTGCTGTTCCTCTGATCCTGTCCATCCTAGTCACTCCCAGAGAGATCCTCAGCATCTTCTCTGCTACAAACATCTCTGTTTCCTGTCTTTTCTTCAGTGCTACTGTTTCCAGATCAAAGAGCATGGCCGCTCTCACCACGGTTTTGTACACTTTCCCTTTCATTTTATCTGAAACTCTTCTATCACACATCACACCTGATACTTTCCTCCACCCGTTCCAGCCTGCCTGAACACGCTTCTTCTCACCTCTTTCCACACTCTCTATTGCTCTGGACTGTTGATCCTAAGTACTTAAAATCTTCCACCTTCTTTATCTCTTCTCCCTGTAACCTCACTTTTCCATTTGGATCCCTCTCATTCACACACATGTACTCTGTTTTACTCTGACTAATCTTCAAACCTCCACCTCTCCAGCTTTCCCTCCACCTCTTTCCTCCTCTCACTACAGATCACAATGTCATCTGTAAACATCATTGTCCATGGAGATTCCTGTCTAACCTCGTCTGTCAGCCTGTCCATCACCACAGCAAACAGCAAAGGGCTCAGAGCAGATCCTTGGTGCAGTCCCACCCCCACACTGAACTCCTCTGTCTCACCTACAGCACACCTCACCACTGTCTTACAGTCCTCATACATGTCCTGAACCACTCTAACATACTTCTCCGTCACAGCAGACTTCCTCATACAATACCATAGTTCTTCTCTAGGTACCCTGTCATATGCTTTCTCTAGATCTACGAAGACACAGTGCAGCTCCCTCTGGCCTTCTCTGTACTTCTCTATCAGCATCCTCAAGGCAAATACTGCATCTGTAGTGCTCTTTTTAGGCATAAAACCATACTGCTGCTCACAAATTCGCAGTGGTGGAACGTAACGAAGCAAATGTACTTCGTTACTGTACTTAAGTAAAAAAATTGTGTATCTGTACTTTATTTAAGTAAAATTTAAGACCGGTACTTTTACTTCACTACATTTTTAGAGCAAATATCTGTACTTTTACTTCGCTACTTTTTAAAAGTGTGTTTTACATTTTTTGTTACATTTTCGTTCAGGAATTTGACAAATACACAGGTTTTTTTCAGCGCATCTTGAAGCCGCATCGCCAAAATCAAAAGAAGCAGTTGATCGGGAGAAGAAGTCATGAATCGAGAAACATTTTCCGCATTCATTCAAAAACCAAACATCAAATATAGTACAAATTAAAAAGAGTCAGAAGATCGTTGTTCGTTGTGTTTACTTCTAAATAAAAAGTTGAGCCATCATTACACAGAGCAGGGGCGGATCTAGAATTTTCCAAAGGGGGGTGGGGCTTTGACAAAGCCAATAGATAGCGACTGGGGACCTCACCCCTAAAACATTTTAAAAAATAAGTGTCATTTTCCTCCATTTTGGCGGCCCATTCACTGGCCCTTCTAGCGGATAGCTTGATTTGTCCCCTTTCCTTTTATTTATTTTTTTGTGGACCAAAAGAGGCGGGAGAGGGGGTCACTCACCTGCAGAGTATTTATCCTGGTTACCATGGTGACACCCTATAGCACAAAAAATAACATTTGAATTATGGTCGAATACTTTTACTTTTTACTTAAAAAGTACAATTTACACCAACTACTTTTGTACTTTTACTTAAGTAGATTTTTTTATTGATACTTTTACTTAAGTAAATTTTTTGCCTAATTGTCTGTACTTTTACTTAAGTACAAAAAGTGAGTACTTCATCCACCACTGCAAATTCGTACTTCAGACCTTAGCCTAGCATCGACAACTTTTTCCATAACTTCATCGTATGACTGATCAGTTTTATTCCTCTGTAGTTACCACAACTCTGCACATCTCCCTTGTTCTTAAAAATAGGAACCAGCACACTTCTCCTCCATTCATCAGGCATCTTCTCACTTTCTAATATCCTGTTAAACAGCCCAGTCAGAAATTCTACTGCCACCTCACCTAAACACTTCCATACTTCTATAGGGATATCATCAGGACCCAGAGCCTTTCCACTCTTCATCCTCTTCAGTGCCATCTTTATTTCTACCTTACTATAATTGTGTATCATAATTGTATATCATACAATTAAAATATTGTTAGTTTCAAAACATTTTTCATGAAAAATAACACCCCCTGCTTTTCCTGCTAAAATGTGTGAGAACAACAGAGGTAAAACTGCTCTCAGTAAGGAGCTCGCTCTTGTCGTGCACTTTCAGTAGTGAACAACCAACAACCACCACATTACCAGTCACAAAAAGAGAGTCGGAGGCGTTTTCATATTGTACGTTAGAGGGAACAAGTTTAACAAAGAGTTCATATTCAGCTGAATGCAGTTTTTTATCTCTTGAGTTCCTTTTAGTGAGTCTATGAGGTCTCTAGTTACTCAGAAAACCTAAATTTAATCCATATTATATGTTTTATTAACCGTATTTTCACGACCAAAAGGCGCACCGTATTAAAAGGCGTGGTCCCAGTTTTGTGTGCTCTGTATTTAACACAACACATAAAGCACACCTGATGATAGGGCACAGGTTTTATAGACATATCCTCTACTACGTATGTCCACCTAATAATAAAAATTTTATTTGTAACGCACTTTTTATCTCCAGTGGAGATCTCAAAGTGCTACAATGACCAAAAGGAACAACAAACAGCAAAATTAAATAAAACCACAACACAAAAAAAAAAAACACTAAAAACTTTGTTAAAAAGCCTTTAGAAATAAAAATGTCTTCAGTCTTTTCTTAAAAACCTCAACGCTTTGTGGAACCCTCAAGCTCTCGGGAAGATTGTTCCAGAGCTTTGGAGCAGCTGCCTAGAAGGCCCTGTCCCCCATAGTGGAGAGTTTGGTCCTTGGTTGGTGCAGGCAGTAGGAGGAGGAGGAGGAGCACAGGTCCTGTACAGTGGTGTGGGAGGGTTAGGAAGAGGAGGAGCGCAGGTCCCGGACAGTGGTGTGGAGGATTAGGAGTTCTTGGAGATAAACAGGTGCAGTGCCGTGTATGCACTGATGGGTGATGAGGCAGAGCTTGTACTAAATTCTGTATTTAACGGGTAGCCAGTGGATGGATTTGAGGATGGGAGTGATATGGTCATATTTGCGCCTCCTTATCAAGATCCGGGCAGCGCAGTTCTGGATGTGCTGGAGCTTTTACCTTACAACAACACACACAAGCAGACAAGTGTGTGTATTTAAAAATAGATCGGAGTAAAACTGAGTTTGGTTGGTTTTATTTAAATATTAGTTACAGTCGTCATAAAGTCGTTTATCAAATCCATCCAAGTCCTCATCCTCTGTTTCAGAACCTAACTGCTACACTAAATCCAACCTCTCAGGTTCACTTTCCTCGCTGTCAGAGTCACTTTCTGTACCGAACGGGTCCTCAGAAATGATGCCGGATAAAAGTGCCAGCAGACACGTTAGCCCACACATCTACAATTCACTGGCAAACTGTTGCGTAGCTCACCCGGCGCTACCTTCCACCCTTCGTGAAGCTGTGGTTTCCTCTGGTCATCCATTTCTCCCACACCGCTCGCTGTCTTACTTTGAATGGCTGGTTCACGCCGATGTCCAGCGGTTGTAGTTCCTTTGTCAGACCTCCCGAAATCACAGCAAGCGTGGCGTTAATCTGCTTCACTTCTTCTATTTGAGTTCGAACGTAAGCTTCGTAAAGTGAATCTGTCCTTCACTTGTTTTTACACAACACACATAGGGCGCACTGCACGATAGGGCGCGCCGCTCGTTTTGAAGAAAATCTAAGACTTTTCTGTGCGCTTTATGGTCGTGAAAATACGGTAATCTTTGTTACTTTTTTGTTTCTGTTCAGATGTCTGTTACATTATTTCACGTCACATATTTTCAGAGGAAATCAGCATATAAGGAGAAGTGCGTGCGTGCGTGCGTGCGTGCGTGCGTGCGTGTCACATAGACGTAGTCCTCCCTGTGGTAGTAGATACGATGTCTGAGCACTGTGTGGTGGATTCTGGTTCTAATCAAAGGACGATTAAAAGCAGGACTCAGGATTACTTTTCAGATTTTTACATGAATATAATTTTATTTTTCTGCATGTCTTTATACAGTCAGCTTATAAAAATAAATAACCCAATTAAAGTTTTACTTAAACTCAAATATATTGACTTATGCTTCGTAACACAGTATTTGCACTCTTGTGAAATATTTGTTTTGAAAAGCAGCAGACAGCTTGATGACAAAATTTCTTTTGTTTAAAAAGGTGTGTGTATTAATGATTGGATTTTATCGTGTAAACTTGCCGTGATGAAGGAATTGATGTGTGTCACTTTCTTCCTTAGTTTTCAGTATGGGCAATAACTCGTTTGGCCAGTGTGGAAGAGCGGTAATGAACGACGAAGTATACAGGTGAGTCTGAGGGAGTGCTACCCGGTAACCAGCTGAAACTGCAGGTTTAGTCTAATGTGTAGACTAATACTGCAGGTTTAGAAAAATTGTTTCTGGATCAAGCTGTGGTTGTGGTGTGGCTCAGAGGTTTCTCACTTTGACTTTGGTCCATATTCTGCACAGATGTTTCTGTTTACTTGACAAAAAATCTGCTAAAGTAGAAATTTTATTACCGTATTTTCCCGACCAAAAGGCGCACCGTATGAAAAGGTGCAGTCCCAGTTCCGTGTGCTCTGTATTTCTCTCCTCTATTGAGGGCTTGCACTTTCTCTCTGAACCATGTCAGGGACACCTGCTTTTTTTCGATCGTGGATGGTGTGCCGTCTGGAGCCATACTAACAGCGCGAGACCAGTCCACTCCAACTCTGTCCAGTGCGGCAACAACAGATCTGAAAATGTCCTCGGCTGTTGTTGTGTCCATCATAGGCACCAACTCAACAAACTCTTCAGTAACAGCCAATGTCTCATCAACTCCGCGAATAGATATCGCCAGTTGAGCCACATTCGTGATGTCAGTGCTCTCATCAATTGCAACAAAAAATGCAATAAATGAACTGACTCTTGGTTTCAATTGACTGTTTAAATTTGCAGACAGTTCCGAAATCCTCTCTGCTATAATGTTCCTCATCAGGCTAATATTGGCAAAAGCTTGTCGCTTCTCAGGACATATGAATTCAGACGCCTTCATCATGCATCTTTGAACAAGTCACCGTTGGAATACGGTTTTGATGCTAATGCTATTTCACTAGCAATTAGGTAGCTGGCTTTTACCGCAGCTTCACTGACTTCTCGGCTTCGTGTGAAAGTTGACTGCTGTTTCCTCAGACCCGCCAGTAGTTTGTTGACCTCATCTGTTCTCAGTTGTCCTTGTAAGCTGTTATATTTTGTGCTGTGGTGAGTCTCGTAGGGGCATCGAATATTATATTCTTTAAATACGGAAACTTGCTGCAAGCACACCAAGCACAGAGGTTTACTGTGTGTTCCCCGTAAATAAATATGACGTGGTCTATTTTTCTTAGAAATTTCTATACTCTTTATCCACGTTTCTCTTTTTGATAATGCCATTTTTGCTAATGAGGGTGCAGGCAGGTATAGATCTGGATATAAACAAGTCAGAACAAGCAGCAAATGTTGCAAAACTTCTTCTTCTCCTTTCGGCATTTCCCTTCAGGGGTCGCCACAGCAAGTCAGTTTCTTCCATCTAACCCTATCTGCTGCATCCTCTTCAGTCACACCAACTATCTTTATGTCTTCCTTCACTGTATCCATGAACCTCCTCTTTGGTCTTCATCTAGTCCTCTTTCCTGGCGGTTCCAAATTCAGCATCCTTCTGCCGATGTACTCGGTCTCTCTCCTCTGTACATGTCCAAACCATCTCAGTCTGGCCTGTCGGACTTTATCTCCAAAACCTCTAACATGTGCTGTTCCTCTGATATACTCATTTCTGATCCTGTCCATCCTGGTCACTCCCAGAGAGATCCTCAGCATCTTCATCTCTGATACAAACATCTCTGCTTCATGTCTTTTCCTCAGTGACACTGTCTCTAGACCAATCAGCATGGCGGGTCTCACCACGGTTTTGTACACTTTTCCTTTCATTTTAGCTGAAACTCTTCTGTCACACATCACACCTGATACTTTCCTCCACCCGTTCCAGCCTGCCTGAACACGCTTCTTCACCTCTTTTCCACACTTTCCATTGCTCTGGACTGTTGATCCTAGATACTTAAAATCTTCCACCTTCTTTATCTCCTCTCCCTGTAACCTCACTTTTCCATTTGGATCCCTCTCATTCACACACATGTACTCTGTTTTACTCTGACTAATCTTCAAACCTCCACCTCTCCAGCTTTCCCTCCACCTCTTCCCTCCTCTCACTACAGATCACAATGTCATCTGCAAACATCATTGTCCATGGGGATTCCTGTCTGACCTCGTCTGTCAGCCTGTCCATCACCACAGCAAACAGCAAAGGGCTCAGAGCAGATCCTTGGTGCAGTCCCACCCCCACACTGAACTCCTCTGTCTCACCTACAGCACACTTCACCACTGTCTTACAGTCCTCATACATGTCCTGAACCACTCTAACATACTTCTCCGTCACAGCAGACTTCCTCAGACAATACCATAGTTCTTCTCTAGGTACCCTGTCATACGCTTTCTCTAGATCTATGAAGACACAGTGCAGCTCCCTCTGGCCTTCTCTGTACTTCTCTATCAGCATCCTCAAGGCAAATACTGCATCTGTAGTGCTCTTTTTAGGCATAAAACCATACTGCTGCTCACAAATTCTTACTTCAGACCTTAGCCTAGCTTCGGTTGCAAATGTTGCAAAACAATGACGGATAATTCATGAATTGCATTTAATTAAAAAAAATTAATCCATGTTTTTTATGCATATTTTTTCAACTTTAAAATTATCCTGTGGGCCTGATCGAACCTCCTTGTGGGCCGGTTCTGGCTCTTCTTATGTTTGACACCCCTGCGCTAAAAGCTTATGGAAGGCTGTTGTTCAGGGCTTTAAATACAATTGAAATAAAGGTCTATGTATTTCTTTTAATGGAATTTTGTACCACCAGGGAGAAAGGTAAAAGAGTGATGAAGGGGTGACTTACCTGATCAGAGCACGTTCATACAGAAGGGTCAGTGGAGGTTGTGGTGAACCTCTTACACTATATTGCCAAAAGTATTGTCTCACCTGCCTTTACTCATTCTATGAACTGAAGTGCCATCCCATTCCTAACTCATAGAATTCAATATGATGTCGGTCCACCTTTTGCAGCTATTACAGCTTCAACTCTTCTGGGAAGACTGTCCACAATGTTGAGGAGAGTGTTTATAGGAATTTTTGACCATTCTTCCAAAAGCGCATTGATGAGGTCACACACTGATGTTGGTAGAGAAGGCCTGGCTCTCAGTCTCCGCTCTAATTCATCCCAAAGGTGTTCTATCTGGTTCAGGTCAGGACTCTGTGCAGGCCAGTCAAGTTCATCCATACCCGACTCTGTCATCCACGTCTTTATGGACCTTGCTTTGTGCACTGGTGCACAGTCATGTTGGAAGAGGAAGGGGCCCGCTCCAAACTGTTCCTACAAGGTTGGGAGCATGGAATTGTCCAAAATGTTTTGGTATCCTGAAGCTTTAAATGTTCCTTTCACTGGAACTAAGGGGCCAAGCCCAGCTCCTGAAAAACAACCCCATACAATAATTCCTCCTTCACCAAATTTCACAGTTGGCACAATGCAATCTGAAATGTACCGTTCTCCTGGCAACCTCCAAACCCAGACTCGTCCATCAGATTGCCAGATGGAAAAGCGTGATTCATCACTTCAGAGAACGCGTCTCCACTGCTCTAGAGGCCAGTGGCGGCGTGCTTTACACCATTGCATCCGACGCCTTGCATTGCACTTGGTGATGTGTGGCTTGGCTGCAGCTGCTCGGCCATGGAAACCCGTTCCATGAAGCTCTCTGCGTACTGTACTTGGGCTAATCTGAAGGTCACATGAAGTTTGTAGCTCTGTGCAGAAAGTCGGCGACCTCTTTGCACTATGCGCTTCAGCATCCGCTGACCCCTCTCCGTCACTTTACGTGGCCTACCACTTCGTGGCTGAGTTGCTGTTGTTCCCAAACGCTTCCATTTTGTTATAACAGAGCTGACAGTTGACTGTGGAATATTTAGGAGCGAGGAAATTTCACGACTGGATTTGTTGCATAAGTGGCATCCTATGACAGTTCCACGTTGGAATTCACTGAGCTCCTGAGAGCGGCCCATTCTTTCACAAATGTCTTGTTTCACAGTCTGCATGCCTGAGTGCTTGAATCTATATACCTGGGGCCAGGCCAAGTGATTAGAACACCTGATTCCGATCATTTGAATGGGTGAGCGAATATAGTGTATTTTCCAGCTTGATTTGTGATTTTTGAGAGTTTTGTTTTCTGCTTGCAGGAGAGGAAGTTGTACCAGTATGTGATGTTGAAAGTGAGGATGGATTGTATTAGTGAGTTGTAAACCTTGATTAGAATGTTTTTACTGATATTAAAATTTATTTTTAGTTTTCTGAGCAGGTGAAGGTGTTGTAAGACTTTGGAGTAAAGAGAGTCTGAGTATGCCTTGAAAGACACGTGGGTGTCCAGTTGTGTTCCAAGATATTTGAAACACTTCACCTGTTCCACTTGATCTCCCTGAATGAAGAGAGGTTTAAAAAGTTCAATCTTTCCTTTTACCCTTCCTGCACAGAGTGGACCTAAAACCACTTAAAAAGACATGCTGTGATCTATCTGTTAAAACGTTTTTGATTCATAAAACTAGAGTTGGGTGGATCTGTAAATTCAGGAGGCAGTGCAGCAGTGTCCAGATCCAGTGTTATCCATAAAGAAAATCTGGGTATGTGGTTGTGCAGAGTCCATGTATGATAAAACAGTCTTTAAAAGAGTCAGACTTTCATCCTCCACACCTTGCCGTGCCGTATTTGCAAACTTGAGGGAATCCCATTTTCCGAAAAGCATGTCTGACATGAAGTCGCACATAACTCTCACCATATATTTGCACAATACAGAAGTGAGGGCAACAGGCCAGACGTTTTTGATCTATTGCGGGGATGGAGATTATGGAGGACTCCTTCCACTGCCTGGGAACACAACCAGAGTCCAGGCGGAGCTGAAACAGTCCGGTGATGACTGCTCCTAACTATGTAGTACAGTTTTTCAGCACCCTGCCCCTTAGCCTGTCCGGGCCAGAAGCATTGTGCCGGTTTATTTTCTTCAAGATGGAGGTCACCACCCGCTCGTTAACGATGAGGACGTGGTTGTTGGTCTGTTTTAGGCTTGGACTTTACGGTGGTTTGTTGTCGTTATACCTGCTAAAGAAAGTGTTCAGTTCTTTAGCGAAGAAGTGCAGGGTCAGTACAGCTGGTGATAGCTGGTTTTGTTTCTTGGCCCATCGTGATATTTAATCCTTGCCATGCGTTCTTTGCCTTCTCAGATGTTAGCTTCTCTTGTTGTTTTTAGCCAGGGCAGATTGTCTCCTGAACTCCTTCTCCAGCTCTCTCACCTTCTGCTTATTCCCCTGTAGAAATGTTTTTTTTTCTGGGTTAAGCAGAGTTTCATGTCTTTAGTGTAAATGGTTATTTCCTTGGTGGGAATGGGAGTGTCTTCACAGAATAAAATATAAGAGGTCAGTGCATCTGTTAATGAGTTCAGTTATTAAAAAAGGCCTTCTAAGGCCTAATGATGCAGGCTTTGCACTCTCAGTAGCTGTGCGTGCGGGCAGACATGGTCAGGCGTGCTCACCTGGGTCCGGTTCCTGGCCTGGATCCTGCAGGTGGTGGTTCAGCTGTTTAACTACAACTCTTTCTAGAATTTTTGACATAAAAGGTAAATTTGATATTGGTCTAAAGTTGGCCAGAATGCTGGGATCTAAATTGGTCTTTTTTAGAAGCGGTTTAATAACTGCATGCTTAAATAACTGTGGAACATATCCTGTTTGTAAGGAGGAATTTATTATAGTTAAAATAGGTTTGTTAATTACAGGAAGCGTTTCTTTGAAAAGCTTAGTTGGAATTGGATCTAAAAGACAGGTTGATGTTTTGGAGCATGTAATAACATCTGTTAGCTCAGTTTTCTCTATAGCAGTGAAACAATCTAATGTTACAGAAGTTTTTAGAGAAGCTTTCATTTCTGCAGCTTCAGCCTGCTCTGGACTAATTGTAGGAATAAGTTCATTCAGTTTATGCCTTATATTTGAGATTTTATCATTAAAAAATGTAGGAAAATCCTCACAGCTGAGAGTAACGGGGATGGATGGCTCTTCTGTGTTGTGACTGCTGGTCAGCCTGGCGATAGTGCTAAAAAGAAATCTGGGATTATTTTCATTCTCCGCTATTAAAGTTGAATAGTACTGGTTTCTAGCTTTACGCAAAGATTTTTTTTTATCATTTAGGAGGCTTCATTTCTAGGCGCTCCGCGATTGCTCTGAACCAGAACGCCGTTCTCTTTCTAGTTTACGGGTTGCTTGTTTAAGAATCAGAATCAGAAAAACTTTTATTTTGATGGTTAGTGAACAAGATTCAGAGACTAGGAACTTGCTGAGGTACTAATGTACAAAGAATAAAGATAGTAATAAAAAATAATTAAAAAATAGGAGATGTAAACTATTGTTAAAATGAGTTTTGTTAATTTTTTTTTACCATGCTAAGAGTGCTCAGAACAAAATTGTAAACTGTAGTGCAATGGCATAAAAAATAATAAAGACAGTAAAGTGACAAGAGCAAAGAGATGTGGGGATCCAGGTTATAAAGTGTTCATAAGTCCAACGGCAGAAGGGAAGAAGCTGTTTTTTGCAGAATGTTCTGGTCTGAATGGACCGGATACTGATAGTGATACAAAACTTAAAATAGATTATGTTGAAATTGAAAAGAGTTTATGAAACAAATTTTTAGGAATTATAATTGATGCTAAATTAACATAGAAACAACATCTAAAATATATAAAGTCAAAATTTTTAAAAACTCTAGGAATACTATATAAAAGTGAAGATTTTCTCAGTTTTAAGGCTGTATCTGTTATTTACTCTTTAATTCTTCCTTAAATGACGTATTGTGTTGAACTGTGGGGTGAAACTTATAAAACTTTATTCAATGCAGAAACGTGCCATAAGATTAATAAACAAAGTTGGGTATTTTGAACATACGCATCCTTTATTTATTAAATCAAGATTGATGAAATTCAAAGATTTACATCATTATAAAGAACTTCAATTAATGTTTAAAGCTAAGTTCAACCTATTTCAACAGATCTACAATATTACTTTAATCCTCAACAAACTATTCATCATTTCAGAGATGACTGTGTGTTTATTTTACCTGAAGCCAGAAAAAGGTTCCGACAAAGGTGTTTATCTTATGTTGGACCTCATTATTTATGGAACAACTAAAGAGATAAAAGACTGTGTTTCGTTTCAAATATTTAAAAAGAAAATGTCACAACTTATTTTTGAAAATGACTAAATTTTGTCATTTGTGTCTTTTTTATCCTTTTTTCCATCTTTTCTGTAAATCTATTTCAAGGTAACCTATGTTGTAAAAGCTAAGCTTTTTTGGGCACACAAGCATTTTTTTTGCTTCAGCCTGTTCTTGGTCACCTGTATTATTTGAGTATGAGGATTTGTTTTGTTAATGTATATAGTCATGTAATAGGAGACTGATTACGAAATAAAATTACCTACCTATAATAAAATGATCAGAGAAGGCCAGAGCAACTCGAGAAACAGCCCTGTAGGCCTTACTGGATGTAGTGTAGCAGTAATCCAATGTGTTCTTTTTCCTGGTTTGGGCAGTTTACAAACTGTCTGTACTTTGGGAGTTCCTGACTCAGATTTCCTTTGTTAAAGTCCCCGAGGATAATGACTAGAGCAGGGGTGCCCATTACGTCGGTCGCAATCAACTGGTCGATCGCAAAGGCACTATGGGTAGATCACATGGCATTGAAAAAAAAAAAGTTTAAATCTAGCGGCTTTTCTTTTGTTACTGGAGATTTTTGGAGTCTGTGACGGGAAATCACGTTGTTAAGCCTGTAATCAATAAGTAGCCCACGGTGCTGCTGTGGCCCCTCCCCCTCACAAGGCGCTGTGTGTGTGTGCGGATGTAACAAATTGTGTTGTAGGGGTAGTTACCGCAGGCTGGAAACGATCTGTGGGGTTTGCGATGGTAACAGGGGACTGGTAGATCTCAGGAGGTTTGATATTTATAAAGTAGATCAGGGGACTAAAAAGGTTGGGCACCCCTGATCTAGCGTCTTTCTTGTGTTATACACTGCGTTCCAAAGTATTATGCAAATGATGTTTTTGTTTGATTTTCCAAAATACTTGATGCAAGTGACGATCAGCATCATTTTCAAGTCATTAGCTGTCAAATTGTATTTCAAATATTATTGAACAAACCTAATAAAAACAGTATTTGAAAATGAATGAAAAACTTCAAATGCACTGTTCCAAATTATTATGCATAACATAGTTTCAAGACTTTTTCTAGTTTATAAAGAACTGAAAATAGTACCGTAATTTCATGACCATTAGGCGCACCGTACAAAAAGGCACAGCCTCAGTTATGTGCGCCATTGCTGTATTTAACACACACATAAGGCGCACCGTACGAAAAGGCGCAGTCTCAGTCACACACCGCCTTACAACAACACACACGCAAGCATGCAAATGTGCGTATTAAAAAATAGATCGGGAGCAAAACTGAGTTTGGTTGTACTTTATTTAAGTAGTAACGATAATAAACAAGCACATTACCGGTCTTCTTCTTCTTCTCCTTTCGGCATTTCCCTTCAGGGGTCGCCACAGCAAGTCAGTTTCCTCCATCTAACCCTATCTGCTGCATCATCTTCGGTCACGCCAACTATCTTCATGTCTTCCTTCACTGTATCCATGAACCTCCTCTTTGGTCTTCCTCTTGTCCTCTTTCCTGGTGGTTCCAAACCCAGCATCCTTCTTCTGATGTACTCGGTCTCTCTTCTCTGTACATGTCCAAACCATCTCAGCCTGGCCTCTTGGACTTTATCTCCAAACAAGCACATTACCGGTAATAGTCTTTATTCAAATCCGTCAAAGTCCTCATCCTCTGTTTTGGAATCGAACAGCTGCGCAAAATCCAACAGAGCAGGTCCACTTCGCTCCTCGCTGTCAAAGTCACTGTCTGTACTGTGCGGCTCCTCAGAAAGGATACCAGCTTTTGCAAAAGCTCAGATAACAGTACCAGCAGACACGTTAGTCCATCTACAATCCATTGGCAAACTGCATAAGTCGCCCGGCGCTGCCTTCCACCCTTCGTGAAACTGTGGTCTCCTTCGGTCATCCATCGCTCCCACGCCGCTCACACTTCACTCTTTAACGTTCTCATGTCTTTTCTTTCAGGTCCGCCTCGCGGGCACCGCGTTTTCTTTTAGGTCCGCCTTTTCTCACGAGCACCGCGTTTTCTTTTAGGTCCGCCTTTTCTCACACAGAAGGCGCACCGCACGAAAGGGCGCACCGCTCATTTTTAAGAAAATCTAAGACTTTTATATGCGCCTTATAGCCGTGAAATTACGGTAATTTGTTGAATTTACAGCAATATGAGGTCATATTCACTGAAATAAAAATCCATTTCAATCCAAAATATCTTAACACGTCAAGTTCCATGTTAACATATGTTTGATAGCAGCTTCACAATTCTTGCATCCATAGAACTTGTGAGTTTATGGAGAGATTCTGCTTGGATGTCTGTTTGGATGTGAACTGCCTACCACCTGCATAGATCTTTTGCTTGATGATGCTCCAGAGATTCTCAATAGGGTTGAGTTCAGGGGCGGATGGGGGCCACACCATGAGTTTCTCCCCTTTTATGCCCATAGCAGCCAATGAAGCAGAGGTATTCCATGCAGCATGTCACGGTGCATTGTCGTCCATGAATATGATTTTGTTTCGGAAAGCACGATTCTTCTTTTTGTACCATGGAAGATAGTGGTCAGTCAGAAACTCAACATACTTTGCAGAAGTCATTTTCACACATTCAAGGACCCTAAAGGGGCCGACCAGATCTTTTCCTAGGATTCCGGCCCAAAACATGACTCCGCCACCTCCTTGCTGACGTCGCAGCCTTGTTGGGACATGGTGGCCATACACCAACCATCCACTATTCCATCCATTTGGACCATCCAGACTTGCACGGCACTCATCAGTGAACAAGACTGTTTGAAAATCGGTCTTCATGTATTTCTGGGCCCACTGCAGCCGTTCTGCTTGTGAGCATTGTTTAGGGGTGGTCGAATAGAAGGTTAGCCTCTGGAAGATCCTACACCTTGATGTTCGTGGGACTTCAGGGACACCAGCAGCTTCAAATACCTTTTTGCTGCTTTGTAATGACATTTAAGCAGCTGCTCTCTTTATCCGATGTATTTGTCTAGTAGAAACCTTCCTCATTTTGCCTTTATCTGCACGAACCCGTGTGTGCTCTGAATCAGCCACAAATCTCTTAATGGTACGATGATCACGCTTAAGTTTTTGTGAAGTATCTAAAGTTTTCATACCTTGTCCAAAGCATTCAACTATTTCACGCTTTTCAGCAGCAGAGAGATCCTTTTTCTTCCCCATATTGCTTGAAAATGGTGGTCTGCTTAATAATGTGGAACATCCTTCTTAAGCAGTTTTTTCCTTAATTGGGCTCACCTGACCAAGTAATTATCATGGGTGTATGTAATTGATTTCAGTGATCCACAGAGCCCTAGGACACAATACCATCCATGAGTTTAACTGAAAAACACAAAATTTAATCTTTATGACACTTAAATACAATTTGCATAATAATTTGGAACGCAGTGTAGAGCGCATTAACCCACATAATTAAAACCCGGAAGTGGTCAGGATGAAACTATCAAAGCAATATTTTTTGCAGAGTTGTGGTAACTACAGAGGAATAAAACTGATCAGTCAAACGATGAAATTATGGAAAAAAGTTGTCGAAGGTAGGCTAAGGTCTGAAGTACAAATTTGTGAGCAGCAGTATGGTTTTATGCCTAAAAAGAGCACTACAGATGCAGTATTTGCCTTGAGGATGCTGATAGAGAAGTACAGAGAAGGCCAGAGGGAGCTGCACTGTGTCTTCATAGATCTAGAGAAAGCGTATGACAGGGTACCTAGAGAAGAACTATGGTATTGTATGAGGAAGTCTGGTGTGACAGAGAAGTATGTTAGAGTGGTTCAGGACATGTATGAGGACTGTAAGACAGTGGTGAGGTGTGCTGTAGGTGAGACAGAGGAGTTCAGTGTGGGGGTGGGACTGCACCAAGGATCTGCTCTGAGCCCTTTGCTGTTTGCTGTGGTGATGGACAGGCTGACAGACGAGGTTAGACAGGAATCCCCATGGACAATGATGTTTGCAGATGACATTGTGATCTGTAGTGAGAGGAGGGAAGAGGTGGAGGAAAAGCTGGAGAGGTGGAGGTTTGCACTAGAAAGAAGAGGAATGAAGATTAGTCAGAGTAAAACAGAGTACATGTGTGTGAATGAGAGGGATCCAAATGGAAAAGTGAGGTTACAGGGAGAAGAGATAAAGAAGGTGGAAGATTTTAAGTATCTAGGATCAACAGTCCAGAGCAATGGAGAGTGTGGAAAAGAGGTGAAGAAGCGTGTTCAGGCAGGTTGGAACGGGTGGAGGAAAGTATCAAGTGTGATGTGTGATAGAAGAGTTTCAGCTTAAGAGTTTACTTTCTAAGGAAGCTGAGGTCTTTCAATGTGTGCGGCAAGATCCTGGAGACCTTTTATCAGTCTGTGGTGATCAGCTCCTTGTTCTTCTCTGTCATCTGCTGGGGGAGCAGCATCGCAGCCAGTGACGCCAACAGACTGAATAAACTAATCAGACTGGCTGGCTCTGTCATTGGCAGCAAACAGGACTCACTTGAGGCAGTGGTAGAGAGGAGGTCACTGAACAAACTTTTATCCATCATGGAGAATCATGACCATCCTCTCTACCCACTCCTGGACAAACAACGGAGCTCCTTCTCCAAGAGGCTCAGACAGCTCCGCTCGAGAACATCTCGTTACCGGAGGTCTTTCTTTCCGTACGTGATCGGGCTCTACAACGACTCACTTAGCACATAGGAAGTTGTTGCTGTGACACACAAATTTCCCATGTGTGGGATCAATAAAGTATATTCTGATTCTGATTAAATGAAAAGAAAAGTGTAAGGAAAACCGTGGTGAGACCGGCCATGCTGATTGGTTTAGAGACAGTAGCACTGAAGAAAAGACAGGAAACAGAGATGGAGGTAGTAGAGATGAAAATGCTGAGGATCTCTCTGGGAGTGACCAGGATGGACAGGATCAGAGGAACAGCACATGTTAGAGGTTTTAAAGTCAGAGAGGTCAGACTGAGATGGTTTGGACATGTGCAGAGGAGAGAGAGAGAGAGTACATCAGAAGAAGGATGCTGGGTTTGGAACCACCAGGAAAGAGGACTAGAGGAAGACCAAAGAGGAGGTTCATGGATACAGTGAAGGAAGACATGAAGATAGTTGGTGTGACTGAAGAAGATGCAGGAGATAGGGTTAGATGGAAGAAACTGACTTGCTGTGGCGCCCCCTGAAGGGAAATGCTGAAAGAAGATTTTTTCTTGTTTAACAGCAGGAAAAAAAGGTATTTGACAGATCAGAACTTTCATCAGTAAATGGTCTTCTTTGTGGGCTACTGACAGTTGTAGTCACCAAGCCAAATATTCATATCTTACAAATAAATCAATACAAGTTGTCTCATTATAATTAAATTGAAATGCCACAAGAAATTGAAAACAAGGTGGGGAAAAAGGTTATAAAATCCAGAATTCAGTGTTAAAACTAAGAATGAACGAGTTAAGAACAGAAAATATACAACTTTTTGTGTCTCTTGGTCCTGCCTTAGCTTATTAAAAACTTGCATAAAATGCATTGAACTTATTTAGCCCTTTTCATCTCAGTTTATAATCAATAGATGGTACTGTTACAAACAAAGAACTACACAAATCTTGTGTTTAGTGGAAAGGAACTGTTCTTCAGCGCTCAATGTGGCTTCATGTTGTCTGGAGCTCAGGGTGGGAGGGACGGAGAGAAGGCCTTTTGTGAGCCTGCTTTAAACAGGTCTGATGAAGCTAACAGACCTGTGTCTGGACCTCAGGTGAAGGACCTACTCCTCTAGCCACCTTAAGGCAATAGATTCTTGTTTTTGATAGCATGCATTTGATGTATTTAGTAGCAATAGGAGAACTGTAATTTCATGCAGGCTGGAACGGGTGGAGGAAAGTATCAGGTGTGATGTGTGACAGAAGAGTTTCAGCTAGAATCAAAGAGAAAGTGTACAAAACCGTGGTGAGAGCGGCCATGCTGTTTGGTCTAGAAACAGTGGCACTGAGGAAAAGACAAGAAACAGAAATGTAGATGCTGAGGATCTCTCTGGGAGTGACCAGGATGGACAGGATCAGAGGAACAGCACATGTTAGAGGTTTTAAAGTCAGAGAGGCCAGACTGAGTTTGGACATGTGCAGAGGAGAGAGTGTACATCAGAAGAAGGATGCTGGGTTTGGAACCACCAGGAAAGAGGACTAGACGAAGACCAAAGAAGAGGTTCATGGATACAGTGAAGGAAGACATGAAGATAGTTTGTGTGACTGAAGAGGATGCAGCAGATAGGGTTCGATGGAAGAAACTGACTTGCTGTGGCAACCCCTGAAGGGAAATTCTGAAAGAAGAAGATCTAATGGGATTTCCAGATTTTTTGGATTGTTTCTCACAGTGAGCATGCACCTGATATGAAAATTTTAGATCCCACCATGGTTTCTAAGTGTGAAAACTTTCAAAATCACAGGGTGTTCAAATACTTATTTACCTCACTGTATGTGTGTGTGAGATATCCTACAGGGGGGACCACAGTTTCCTCCATGTGCCTCTTTCATGCCCTACTTCCCTCCATATTTGCTCTTCCTCTAGACTTCCTGCCTGGTAGTTCCAAACTTGGCATCCTCCCTCTCTTCACTCAGTCTCTCTTAATCTTCAAAACTTCACATTTTAGCTGATACTGCTCTATCACACATCTTTTCTTCACCTATTCCAACTGGCCTGCACTTGCTTCATCACTTCTTTTCCATTA
Source organism: Neostethus bicornis (assembly GCA_902685375.1). Lineage (NCBI taxonomy): Eukaryota > Metazoa > Chordata > Actinopteri > Atheriniformes > Phallostethidae > Neostethus > Neostethus bicornis. The sequence continues at coordinate 282,207 of CACRXE010000005.1, read as the reverse complement.
ACTTGCAGTGCTGTTGAAAAGAATAAAAACGTATGTAAAAATACAGGCTACATTGTAAGTATGTCTATTCTATGAATAGATTGTGAATATAGAAAATAAAAAGAAGGCTCGGTTGTCTCTGAAAGGCTGCCATTTTCTCTAAGAGGCTGTTTGTCTTTTTTCAGTGGGAGCCACATCATTCACAAAATAAAAGGCTTCAGCTCCCGGGTCATCCAGGTATGCCTCCTCTCCTCATCCTGCTTTTAGCCCTTCTCATTTTCTATCTTTCCTAACAAACATAAAGTTATTTTAATCTGCTCTTTATTATCCAGGTGGCTTGTGGGCAAGACCATAGCTTGTTCCTCACTGAGTCGGGGAGGGTGTACGCCTGCGGATGGGGAGCAGATGGACAGACAGGTCGGTGCACCTGTCCTCCCTTGCTTCCATTTTTGATTAGCATATTTATATTTTTTCTCACTTGGACATTTGTATGTTTCCTTTCCTGGCCAACTGATAAAACATAAAAACATTAAATTGTCTCAAATAAATTCACAATTTGGCTCAGAATCAAATTCACGTTCATGTAAAACTTTTTTTTAAAGATTTTATTTATAAAGTAAGAGTCTCCCTATGTCCATCTGCCCTCCCAACTTCCACTCTGATGCATTTTTAGTCTACTTTATTCCTTTATTAAATTCTCATTAGGTTTGGGGCACCTCAATATAAGCTGCCATCCCATGGAGGTAGGGGGTGATCTAATGGGAGTGGACGTGCAGCAGATAAGCACATATGGCGACTGCAGCCTCGCTGTATCCAAAGATGGACAGGTGTTTGGCTGGGGAAACTCTGAGTACAGGCAGCTGGCCTCAGCCACTGAATCCACACAGGTTAGTACGATTTAATTTTATTTGTACAGCCCAACATCACAAAACAATTATTGCACTTTACAGATTGAAAAAAAGTACAAAAACAAAGAAAAAAGAGGAAAATGTAGATTTACAATTACAAATCTTTCTGGACAAAAGCTAGCTTAACGATTTCAGTGCATTCCTGCCCCAATACCCTCCTTCACGGTGAGGAAAAACTTAAAAAAAAAAAAAAAAGAAACCACTATCAGAAACATAATCTAAAAAATCTGGGAATTTCATTGTATATTTTTTTTGATTATTTATTTGCATGTTCCTGCTGCAAATAAATATTTGAACGCCTGTCGATCAGCTAGAATTATGGCCCTTATTATGACCTGTTTGTCCGCCCTTAAAAAGTCTACTTCAATTCTCCTTTTTATCCTAAATTAAAAGCTACTGTTTGAGACTGTTAGCTGTGTAAAGACATTGTCTGCCCCATAAAATCAGTAGAACTTCAGTCTGCTGCACTATCTTAAGTTTTATTTCATTGTGCTGTCCACAATGCTCCAACCCCGTGGTTAATTAGTCTTAGTTGTTATATTATATGGAAACCTGCTTGTTGGCACTCTTGAAATTGTCTCATGTTTGTGCTTGTTTGTCCTTTTTTGTTGCATGGGTTTAAACCCTAGGCTTCAACGTAATGAAGCCTTTACCTGATACAAACCCACTAGATTTTTATACGATTCTTTTTCTGACGCTTATGTTCCCATTTCAGAAAATTTATAGGATTGAAACAGTCTAAACATCAGCTTCATGCAGCAAAAGAAAAACCACATGTCTAGGTTCACTACGCTATCATTTCTTCTCCAGATCAACTATCCTCGTCATCTCCCACTGACAAGCTGTGGAAAGGTGGTCCAGGCGGCATGTGGAGGCACACAGGTTGCTGTCCTCAATGGTCAGTGTGCACACATACACAACTCTCTTCCTGCCTACCATACCCATCTTTTCAAGGTCACAGCCTTCTAAATGTTCCCATACCATCTTCTTTCCGGAATTTGATTACGGGAGCAACAGTATCAGTTGGGCAGTCAGAGCTAGACTGGTTACCTCCCCTTACATCACTCTAGCTTATTATAAATTGCCTGAGCATGTACTGTACATTCTTTTGTGATAACAGGGCCCCGGATTTTGTCCGTCTAATCCTGTAAGGGGTGTTAAGGAAACTGTTTGGGAGCAACCCGCCATTAAAAGCCAACAAAAAAATCTTGTGATTTTAAGTTTATGCAAATGCATTATTTTAAAAAGCAAACAAACAAATACAGTTGAAACCAGAAGTTTACATACGCTACATGAAAACACAAATCTGTTTTTTTTTTCTCTTTGTCAGACATGAAATAAAAATAAACTTTTCCTGTTTTAGGTAAATTACAATTAAAATGATTTCTATCTGCTAAATATTAGAATAATAATGAAGGGAAAACATTAGCTGACCTCAACGCGGAAAAAACGTGTAAAAACAGTGAAGAAAACAAAACGAAAAGTAAATTGTGCAGCTTTTCCTGCTCACACCATGGCTCCTCCGAGGAAGAATCAAACTTCAGAGGAAGTAGAGGACATAAAATCCGCTCTGGAGTTTTTGACGGAGGAGGTGAAAGCGATCAGAGAGCAGCAAACACAGCTCCTGACTCTACTGGATCTGGTCAACAAACTGCGGATCCAGAGTGAGGAAAAAGATCGCCGTATCGACGAGCTGGAGAGACGAGTGGACGAGTTGGAGCAGTACACCCGCATGAACGACGTGATCGTTACCGGAGTGAAAATCCAGCCTCGGTCGTACGCCAGAGCAGCGGAGACGGCCTGCGGCGGCCAGCCCAGCGAGGAGAAGACGCGATCCGTGGAGCAGCAGGTCGCGTCCTTTCTCCAGAGCAAGGGGATCAACTTAGATCTGGAACACTTCTGACGAAAAACAACGCGACGCCAGCGGTGACACTGAGGTTTGTAAACCGGAAAAACAAAACAGCTCTTCTGAAACAAAGACGCAAACTAAAAGGTACCAACGTTTTCCTGAACGATCATCTAACTAAACGCAATGCAGAGATTGCAAGAAAGGCCAGAAATTTAAAGAAATCACAAAAAATTCAACATACATGGGTCACAAACTGTAAAATCTTCATTAAACTCAACGGGTCACCAGACAAAGCTAGAGTGTTGGTGGTAAAGAGTAAAGAAGAACTCGACAAATACCTGTGACTGTCTGAAGGAGTAAAAAATCACAAATAATCAGTCCTATGATGCAACCAGAAGGACCCAACCTGACACCAAATACAGTAAGAATGAATTCTGATTATTCAAAATATGAAAACCTTCAGCTAAATATGTTTGACTATACCGAATATAAACTGCAAGATGTCCAGAATGACCACAATTTTTACACAGAAATACAGAAGGACTGTCAATATTACACAAATGAGCAATTTGATATGCATATAAGTACAAAAGAGTCTCTATCTATTATACATTTCAACTGCAGAAGCCTTCACTTCAATTTTTCTAAAATCTTGTTTAAAACAAACAAAAATAAATTCACAGCAATAGCAATTTAAGAGACATGGCTTTGTGAGGAGCAGTGGTCTCTCTACGAGATCGAAGGTTACAACATGTTCTTCACGAGTAGAAACAATAAAAAAGGTGGAGGTGTTGCGGTGTTTATTAATCAAAATCTGAACAGTAAGAAGATCAGTAACATGTCTTTAGTCATAGATAAACTTATGGAATGTGTTACAATAGAAATTGAAATGGAAAAGTCAAGAAATATAATATTAAGTTATATATAGAAAACCGGGATCATGTGTGGATACATTTAGAGAAACAATGACTGAGCTATATGAAGTTATAAATGACAAGAAAATGATCTTTATTTGTGGTGATTTTAATATTGATTTGCTCAATCCTTCGGAATCATCTGCTGTCACTGACTTTATAAATACAATGTATAGTTTATGTTTATATCCATCTATATTAAGACCAACTCGAATCACAAGTAACAGTACCACACTGATTGACAATATATTTACAAATGTTTTTGACAGCGATTTAAAAAGTGGACTCATAATAACTGACTTAACAGACCACCTACCTGTTTTCTTGGTTAAAAAGATGGTTGTAAAATCACATCATGAAACAAAAACTGTAATAATATCTAGACAAAAAAACACAAGAAACAATCAATCAATTTAAAACGGATCTAAGAGCACATACAGTTTCTGGGATGATGTATTTGTGGACAACGTAAACGATGCATATAAAACCTTTCTCAAAACCTTTTGCTTTTTTATGATAAGAACTGTCCTTTAGTGAAAAAAATAGTCGGCAATAAATCTGACGAAAAACAGTGGCTCACTGCAGGAATTCAAAGAGCCCGTAAGAAAAAGAATAAACTGTACAAAAAAATCTTGATAAAAAGAACAAAAGAGGCTGAATGCACTAATAAAACATACAAGAATAATTTAATAAAGATCATAAGAACGAGTAAAAAGGAGTATTACAACTCAATCTTAGAAAAGAATAAAAATAACACCAAAAATACATGGAGCATCCTAAATAAAAGGATTAGAAATGGGAATAAGAGAGCCGATCTTCCCACACAAATTATGACAAATGGAAGAGTAGTTAACCAACCAAAAGGAATTGCAAATGAATTCAATAATTATTTCAGCAAAATTGGTTCTAACTTAGAGAAAAAAATTCCAAAATACAATCTTGAAAATGTTTTCATTTATAATATACCTCTGCAAGACAAAACTATATTTTTACAAGGTACAAATGAACACGAAATACTTCAAACCGTCAAAAACTTTCAGAGCAAGAAGTCAGCTGATTGGAATGGGCTGGACATGTCACTGTTAAAAGACATCATTGACTGTGTGGTAATCCCAATCACCTATATCTACAACATGTCTTTACAATCAGGTGTATTTCCAGATGCTATGAAGAGGGCTAAAGTCATTCCCATATACAAGTCTGGTGATAAACAAGAATTTACAAATTACAGACCCATTTCCATTTTATCTCAGTTTGCAAAAATATTGGAGAAATTATTCCACAAGCGTTTATACAATTCTCTACAAAAACACAATCTGCTCTGTGAACAGCAATATGGTTTCAGACCCAAAAGGACCACCACTCTAGCATTGATAGACTTGGTTGAAAACATATCAACTGCTATTGATGAAAAACAATTTGCCATTGGTGTGTTTCTAGACTTAACAAAAGCTTTCGATACAGTCAACCATAAGGTATTACTGAAAAAACTGTTTCGATATGGGATCAGCGGTGTGGCATATCTTTGGATGAAAACCGATCTCAGTATGTCCACATTGATGGACATGATTCAGAGCTTCAATCAGTGACTTGTGGTCTCCCCCAGGGGTCTGTGCTGGGCCCTGTGTTGTTTATTTTATATCTTAATGATACGTATCGTTTGATTTCCAAAACTCTGCAACTAATACTGTTTGCAGATGATACTAATGTACTTTGTTGTGGTGAAAATTTAGAAACGCCTCTTCTTCTCCTTTCGGCATTTCCCTTCAGGGGTCGCCACAGCAAGTCAGTTTCTTCCATCGAACCCTATCTGCTGCATCTTCTTCAGTCACACCAACTATCTTCATGTCTTCCTTCACTGTATCCATGAACCTCCTCTTTGGTCTTCCTCTAGCCCTCTTTCCTGGCAGTTCCAAATCCAGCATCCTTCTGCCGATGTACTTGGTCTCTCTCCTCTGTACATGTCCAAACCATCTCAGTCTGGCCTGTCGGACTTTATCTCCAAAACCTCTAACATGTGCTGTTCCTCTGATATACTCATTTCTGATCCTGTCCATCCTGGTCACTCCCAGAGAGATCCTCAGCATCTTCATCTCTGCTACCTCCATCTCTGCTTCCTGTCTTTTGCTCAGTGGCACTGTCTCTAGACCAAACAGCATGGCGGGTCTCACCACGGTTTTGTACACTTTTCCTTTCATTTTAGCTGAAACTCTTCTGTCACACATCACACCTGATACTTTTCTCCACCCGTTCCAGCCTGCCTGAACACGCTTCTTCACCTCTTTTCCACACTCTCCATTGTTCTGGACTGTTGATCCCAAGTACTTAAAATCTTCCACCTTGTTTGTCTCTTCACCCTGTAACCTCACTTTTCCATTTGGATCCCTCTCATTCACACACATGTACTCTGTTTTACTCTGACTAATCTTCATTCCTCTTCTTTCTAGTGCAAACCTCCACCTCTCCAGCGTTTCCTCCACCTCCTCTCATTACAGATCACAATGTCATCTGCAAACATCATTGTCCATGGAGATTCCTGTCTAACCTCGTCTGTCAGCCTGTCCATCACCACAGCAAACAGCAAAGGACTCAGAGCAGATCCTTGGTGCAGTCCCACCCCCACACTGAACTCCTCTGTCTCACCTACAGCACACCTCACCACTGTCTTACAGCCCTCATACATGTCCTGCACCGCTCTAACATACTTCTCTGTCACACCAGACTTCCTCATACAATACCATAGTTCTTCTCTAGGTACTCTGTCATATGCTTTCTCTAGATCTACAAAGACACAGTGCAGCTCCCTCTGGCCTTCTTTGTACTTCTCTATCAGCATCCTCAAGGCAAATACTGCATCTGTAGTGCTCTTTTTAGGCATAAAACCATACTGCTGCTCACAAATTCTTACTTCAGACCTTAGCCTAGCTTCGACAACTTTTTCCCATAACTTCATCGTATGACTGATCAGTTTAATTCCTCTGTAGTTACCACAACTCTGCACATCTCCCTTGTTCTTAAAAATGGGAACCAGCACACTTCTTCTCCATTCATCAGGCATCTTCTCACTTTCTAATATCCTGTTAACCTCTTAACTCCCACTGACCCGTGGACGGGACGCTTGTGGGTTTTTGGTTTTTTTTCACTCATAAAGACACTTATCCTTAGTTCAACTCCACTAAGTTATACCTCATTTTAAAGCTTAGACTGTCAAGAAAACGATCATAGCATCCATTCTTATGTTTTCACTAGTTTCAAAAAGAAATAGCAAACTATTCGCAAACAAAATCAAACTGTTTAGAGCGCATTTCTCACCTATGATCCAGTCGTAATGGGCTGAGACGGGTTCGATCTTCATGTGATTGGTCTCATTTTGTCCGTAACAATCCACAGAACAACTATATAAAATTGTATTTTCTCAAAGGTAAACCAGTTTGGAGAAAAACTCCAGAAAACGTGATTTTTTTTTCTGCGAGAAATCGTAGCAGTCACGTTCCAATCTCCATAGTAACTGCCAAGCTGTGTTTTTAACTTCATCCTGGGTATGTTTCTTTTCTTCACAAAGTTATCTACAAAATGAGACCGTTCGCAAAATATTCCGGTCAAGGGTTTGTTTTTTACAAGGCTTTGAATGAATCAAGCGCTCCTCGTTCAGCTAACAGCAGCGTTAGCTTGTCAGGTGCTAGCTCGCTAACGACGTCACTTAAAAATATATGATTAGCCTATAAAGAAAGCTGATACTTCCACCTTCAAAACGAGGGGATTGGTTCAAAACCGGACCAATCCGATCGTTTGTTATTCAACTGCGTAACGGAAATTTTATCAAAACAAACGGCGCCATCTTTGTGCGTCATGACAGACAGGCTGAGTGATCACAGATTGAAAGATTTTCTAGTTTATTTTCAACTATTTTCAACATATTTTTTATCCGAAAATGTTTTATTGTGCATGATTTTTATGAAAAAAAAATTATAATTACAGCAAAAATTATGTAAATAAAAAAAAATGATAAAAAAAAAAAGGAAAAAAAAAAAGATCTGTGGGTTTTTTTTTAAAGTCACAGAAACACTAATATGCATTTTTTATGACTAAAAAGGTGATAAAATGGCAAAAATTCAATTTGTTGCTTGTTCAGATTAGACATTTTTATACTAAAAGGTCAATAAATCAAAAACTTTTGTGCCTAGAGATCTGAAACTTTACACAGTTGTTGTCATACACAACATATCATTTATCCAGTTGTATATTTCATTTCTTGTGCATGATTTTTATGGAAAAATTTATAATTACAGTAAAAAATATTAAAATATACATTTAAAAAATTATGAAAAAAAATATCTGTGGGAGGCATTCAAAGTCACAGAAACACTAATATGCATTTTTTATGACTAAAAAAGTGATAGAATGGCAAAAATTCACTTTGGCACATTTTGGCACAGATTTGGACAGCTTGTGCCGAATGGACACTTTTTATAGTAAAAGGTCAATAGGTCAAAAACACTTGTACCTAGAGATCTGAAACTTTACACAGTTGTTGTCAACAAGATTTTTGTCATACAAATGGAAGGAATTATGCCTACTAAGAAGTATGTCTTGGCTAGGGACATTGGAAAATGAAAAAAATTAGGCGAGGCTAAAATTCTACAATTTTTTTTATGTTTGAACTACTGTAGGATAGGCTCTGAAATTCTGACACTCTCCATGTACATATCTACAGAAACTAGAAGGTCTAAGCTTTATTTTGATGTATAGTACAAGCATGTGACTTGAACAATGCTGCTGTAATAAGCAATGGCATTTGGGTATGTCCAACTATTGTGCACAGCCCGAAAATAGGTGGGTGTTAAGAGGTTAAACAGCCCAGTCAGAAACTCTACTGCCACCTCACCTAAACACCTCCATACTTCTATAGGGATATCATCAGGGCCGAGAGCCTTTCCACTCTTCATTCTCTTCAGTGCTCTCTTTATTTCTAACTTACTAATCCTACCCACTTCCCGCTCCACTATGGTAACGTCTTCTACTCTTTGTTCTCTTTCATTTTCTTCATTCATCAACTCTTCAAAGTACTCTTTCCATCTTCCCATCACATTACCGGCATCTGTCAAGAGACATCCATTCCGGTCTTTAATCACCCTAACTTGCTGCACATCCTTCCCATCTTTGTCTCTCTGTCTTGCCAACCTGTATAGGTCCATCTCTCCCTCCTTGCTGTTCAGCTTAGCATATAAGTCGTCGAAGGTTGCTTGTTTTGCCTTTGCCACCTCTACTTTAACCTTATGCTGTATCTCCCTGTATTCTTGCCTGTTCTTTTCAGTCCTCTCAGTGTCCCACGTCTTCTTAGCCAGCCTCTTTCTTTTGATACAATCCTGCACCTCCTCATTCCACCACCACGTCTCTCTATCTATCTTCCTTCCAGATGACACACCAAGTACTCTCTTGCCTGTCTCCCTGATCACATTAGCTGTAGTTGTCCAGTCATCTGGAAGCTTCTCCTGCCCACCAAGAGCCTGTCTCAACTCCTTTATAAAGTTCAAGCAGCAGTCTTCCTTTTTCAGCTTCCACCATTTAGTCTTCTGCACTCCCTTCATCTTCTTAAACTTCCTCACTGCTATGGTCATCTTACACACAACCATCCTGTGCTGTTTGGCTACACTGTCTCCTGCTACGACTTTGCAGTCATTAATCTCCTTCAGATTACACCGCCTACACAAAATGTAATCTACCTGTGTACTCCTTCCTCCACTCTCGTAAGTCACCCTGTGTTTCAGTCTTTTCTTGAAGAAAGTATTCACTACAGCCAATTCCATTCTTTTCGCAAAGTCTATCACCATCTGACCTTCTGCATTCCTGTTCTAGATACCAAACCTGCCCATCACCTCCTCATCATCTCTGTTTCCTGCACCAACGTGGCCATTGAAGTCTGCTCCAATAACAACTCTCTCACTTCTAGGGATGCTCTGGATTGCCTCATCAAGGTCTGACCAAAACTTCTCTTTCTCCTCGACCTCACATCCTACCTGTGGCGCATACCCACAAACAACGTTAAACATTACCCCTTCAATTTCTAGCTTGATGCTCATCACCCTGTCTGACCTTCTTTTTACCTCCAGAACATTCCCAACTAACTCTTCCTTCAATATAACTCCTACACCATTCCTCTTCCTATCTACACCTTGATAGAACAACTTAAACCCCGCTCCCAGACTTCTAGCCTTGCTGCCTTTCCATCTAGTCTCCTGGACACACAGGATATCTACTTTTCTTCTCTCCATCATGTCAACTAACTCTCTACCTTTACCCGTCATAGTACCAACATTCAAAGTTCCTACCCTAAGTCCTAGACTCTTGAGCTTTCTCTTCTCCCTTTGCCGATGTACGTGTCTTCCGCCTCTTCTTCTTTGACCTCTTCTTCTTTGACCACCGGTAGTTCAATTTCCACCGGCACCCTGTTGGTCAACAGCACCGATGGCGGTCGTTGTTAACCCGGGCCACGACCGATCCGGTATGGTATTTCTTGAACTGTCTTGCATATTTTAATTTGGCATAGTTTTCCGTCGGATGCCCTTCCTAACACAACCTCTGTGATTTTCTGGGCCACTCTGCCCATTGCCCAATCATTTGGATGGTTAGCGTTAAGATGTTTCACTGAGGAGTGCAACATCTAAATATGCTATGAAAATAAATACATAATAAATAAAGGATTAAAAGAAAAAAATAAATAAATTTAACCTAAAGTAAGTATGTAACAGCAATGGCTGGAACATGCTACAAAAACTTTCAAAATTAAAAAAATGCCAGTCTGAGCTGGTCGTCTGGTTAAGCAAAACGACCATAGCTATTGCAAAAATACTACTAAAAAGCAAAAACGATGACAAAACGGATAACAAATTTATATAACTCTTCTAAGTTTTTAAAGAATAATTAAAAAAATAACTAGAGTTTCAGATGCCGATTGCCTGGCTAACCAAATTCATAACTTTAGCTAATAAAACGAAAAACAAAACAATAAAATACTTCACAAAACTATACATAGCGATTAAAAAACTCTTCAACTGTACAGGATATGTTCTGAACAGTTAAAAACTAGTAAATAACAGCTAAATTTGGATTGCGAAAGAGGAGCTCCAGAAAGTGCTACCTGTTCTGCTGGTGCATTTTTCAAAAAAAAAATAATAATTTAGAAACACTAATATGTGAAATGGGAAAAGAATTACAATTATTAAAAAGTTGGTTTAATTTAAACAAACTGACTTTAAATCTCAAAAAACCAAAATGTATTATTTTTGCAAACCGTCCTTTTAAGGCCAACAATAAATTATTCATAGATGATGTTGAGATAGTGTGTAAATGAAATTAAATTTTTAGGAATCACAATACAAAAAAACTTGAGCTGGAAAAATCATATAAATTTTATAAAAGCGAAACTATGCAAGACGTTAGCAATCATTACCGAAGCTAAAGATTTCCTAAACGAAAAAACACTTTATATTCTGTACTGCTCCCTGTTCCTTCCTTACATCACGTACGGCTCCGAGGTGTGGGGCAACACATATCAAACAAATACCACTCCAATTACCATTATTCAAAAAAGAGCAATAAGAACTGTAAGTAAACCAATTACAGGGCACATACAAATCAACTGTTTATTAACAAAAAGGCTTTAAAATTTAAGGATTTGGTTCAATTTAAAACTGCACAAATCATGTTTAAAATAAACAATAATCAACTACCCAATTCTATTCAAAACTTTTTTCATAAGAGGGATACCGTGTATAATTTCAGAAGATGTAATGTGTTTAAAAAGATGACTGTAAGAACAAATGTAAAACAACATTGTATTTCATTTATTGGTGTAAATCTTTGGAATAACCTGGATCAACATTTAAAAGAATGAAAAACATGTAAACAATTCAACACTTTATATAAGAAAAAGATTATAAAATCATATGAAGAAAAAGAGCTCTAAAGATGGACACTTTTATGTAAATTACTGTACATGTAGATTTTTTTGTTGTTGTTGTTGTTAAAGAGTCAGCAGCTCAATTACACACAGTTTGGATGAGTTAGGGGCAGGCATCATAAGCTTCGGCTTCAGACTGCTCCTTTCCAGACCTTATACATATTGTTAACTTTTGTTTGTACTGTAAGAAAATGTTTAAATGTCTGGAAAAAATAAAATAAACTACTAAACTACTAAAAAATAATGAGACAAAGTTTTTTTTTTTTTTAGACAATGCTTTGTTACTTTTACCTAAGTCAAAAGTTCACATACATCTCATTAGCAGAGGTGTCAAAAGTACCAACATTTTCTACTCCAGTAGAAGTATAGATATTGAGTTAAAAACTACTTAAGTAAAAGTAGAAGTAAAAGTAAAAAGTAACCTATTGTCAAAACTACTTGAAGTAAAAAAAGTAAGAGTAAGTTTCAGAAAAAAGAAGTATCATTAACAAAAGCGTATGAACATATTTTTATCTATTATCACATGCTTTAAGGAGCAGAAAATATGATAATAAATGAAAGTGTTGTGGTGTGAAACTTTATGAATCAAACATTTATTTCTTAATAACCTTTATTGGAAATCGATTAATGAACACAATCAAATGTATTAACATAAGCAGGGCATTATGTAACGTCCCTTCAGCTACCAAGCTTCACTCTGCATCACCTAATTTAACCAACTTCAGCAGACACAAACACACTCAATGTAAAAAAAAAAAAAAAATACCAAAAGGCTTTTTTTAAGCCGTGAAGGCAGCTGGTTGTCAAAGTTCTTTGAGGCAATACTGAATAGTCTTTCACAGGTTGCTAAGGTTGGGAGTGCCACATTCAGCCTGCGTGACACCTGGAACACAGCAGGGAAAGATTTCAAGACTTCTGATGTGTCTCCTGAGGACCCAAGGTACGCATCTAGTTGATGTGTTGTTTCAAGAGGGTAATTTTTAAGGGGGAAAAGAAGTCATCTTCTTCAGATGAAACAGAGCCCTCACTGGTGAGATTCCTGACTTGAACTTGTACCTTTCCAGCTTTGTGGGGTGTTTCTTCTGTGGAGAAAGTAAATGCAGATTGAGAGTTGGGTAATTTCTCTGGAATCACAAACTCAGATTACTTTGTACTGTGGTAGTAATGTCAAGCTTGAAGTTTATGGATGAAGTTAAAACTTTTTTTTTTTTTGTGTGGTTTTATATAATTTTGCTGTTTGTTGTTTCTTTTGGTCATTGTAGCACTTTGAGATCTCTACTGGGATATAAAGTGCGTTACAAATAAAATTTTTATTATTATTATTATTACCAGTTAGGGATTGGTTCCACTGGTCTATGTTACTATGTTGATTACATGTACAATAGGGCTAAGCACATGGCAGCTGTGCATCTAAAAGTGCTAGAGGACTAGCTGCTCTGTAGCAACACTCTAAGTGCTAAACACAAGCTAATTGAACGCCGGCTTCAGTGGTACACTGCTAAACCAACGCTGGTGGCTTTGATTTTTTTTCCCACCCTATTTTGTGGAAAATGTTTCCCATTTTGATTTTGTGGGCCACTAGCCTAGCGGTCTGCATGGTCTATTGGCAGTATTGTTTTTGGTGAATGTATACTGCCATACTGGTGAAGGTGATAATACCCTTCCAGTTTTCTGGTGTTTTTCTGGCAGAAGTCACAAAATACAAGTAATTTGTAGCAAATTAATATAAAAATTTTCAGTCTGCAAAAAAGCCCAATTTTGTGTTAAAATGTCACCAGAATGTTTCATTTAATGTTTAAATTTAAACATTTCTTGGAGAGCATGACCCTCAAGCCCGCTCCAGCAGATTTTCCTCTTTGTGAAGCCAAAACGTGGCATTTGCTCAACTATTGTCAAATAAAAATCTCTGAACATGTACAAACACAATAAATGAATGAACAACAGTCCCTAAAACAGGAAAAGTTTATTTTTATTTCATGTCTGACAGTGAGAAAAAAAAAAGCATACAGTCACCTCCAAAAGTATTGGAACAATGAGGCTGATTCCTTTATTTTTACTGTAGGCTGGAAACATTTGGGTTTGACACCAAAAGATGAATATGACACAAAAATTCAACATTTCAGCTTTTATTTCCAGGTACTTACATCTGGATCCGATACACAACGTAGAAGATAACATTTTTTGTAAAGAAGCACCACATTTTTAGGTGTTCAAATGTATTGGAACAGATAATTAAAGCAAATAAGACTTAATATTTTGTTGCAAATCCTTTGCTTGAAATAACTGCATCAAGTCTGTGACCCATTGACATCACCAAACTTTTGCATTCTTCTTTTGTGATGCTTTCCCAGGCTTTCACTGCAGCCTCTTTCAGCTGTTGCTTGTTTTGGGGGGTTATTCCCTTCAGTTTCCTCTTTAGCAAGTGAAAAGCATCCTCTATAGGATTCAAGTCTGGAGATTGACTTGGCCAGTCTAAAACCTTCCACTTCTTGCCCCTGATGAACTCCTTTGTTTGTTTTTGCAGTGTTTTGGGTCGTTATCTTGCTGCATGATGAAGGATCTCCCAATCAGTTTGGTTGCATTTTTCTTAAAATTGGCAGACAAAATGTTTTTGTAGACTTTTGCTGCTGCCATCAGGTGTTACCTCATCAATGAAGATTAATGAGCCCATCCCAGAAGAAGCCATGCAAGCCCAAGCCATGACATTGCCTCCACCATGTTTAACAGTTGAGCTTGTGTGTTTGGGATTATGGGCAGATCCTTTCTTTCTCCAAACCTTAGCCTCTCCATCACTTTGGTAAAAGTTCATCTTTGTCTCATCAGTCCATAACACTTTGTCCCAGAATGTTTGAGGCTCGTCTCTATACTTTTTGGCTGGCCTTCCTATTCTTCTTGCTGATGAGTGGCTTGCATCTTCTGGTGTAGCCTCTGTACTTTTGCTCATGAAGTCTTCTGTGAACAGTAGATACTGATACTTTCACTCCTGCCCTCTGGAGGTTGTTGGTGATCTTACTAACACTTGTTTTAGGGTTTTTCTTTGCAGCTCTCACAATGTTTCTGTCATCAACTGCTGTTGTTTTTCTGGGTCTACCTGTTCAACGTCTGTTACTTAGTACACCAGTGGTTTCCTTCTTCTTTAAGACATTCCAAATGGTTGTACTGGCTATCGCCAATGTTTGTCCAATGGCTCTGATCGACTTTCTATCTTTTCTCAGCTTGCCTCTTTCTCCCTCATAGACAGCTCTCTGGTTTTCATGTTTGTTACACTTCTTGCTGTAAATGCAGTCTCCTCTGGCAAAACCCAAATGTGAAACTGAGCAAGTGCTATTTATTGTTTGAATAATAGTGTAAGAGAAAACACCTGTCAGTCAGAAATGTAGTGTTCCTTTACAAATAATGTTATCTTCTAAGTTGTGCATCAGAACCAGATGTAAATACCTGGAAATCAAAGCTGAAATGTTGAATTTTTGTCTCATATTTGTTTTTTGATGTCATACTCAAATGTTTCCAGTCCACAGAAAAGATAAAGGAATTTGCTTCAATGTTCCAATACTTTTGGAGGGGACTGTATGTGTGTTTTTATGTTGTGTATGTAAACTTTTGGTTTCAACTGTAAATACACTTGAGAATTATAATTCTTTCTGTGTAATTTATAGAAGTATCTGAACATGAATAGTTTTGCCCAAAATACAGTTTTTAAGTGCTTGGTACGTTTTGAAAGCCTCTACATTCCTGCATGGTTTATAAATTTTATATTTACAAAAAAATGTTATTCTATACGGGGAAGTAAAACGTTTTCTATGTTGTGAATTTTAAATGATCTATGAAGCATTTGTGCAGATGTTCTTTGAGTTTTAAACACACAACTACATCATAAATGTAACTGACTTTACATTTATTAACATACCATTATTCTTCTGAAACACATACACTATATTACCAAAAGTATTCGCTCACCCATTCAAATGATCAGAATCAGGTGTTCTGGCCCCAGGTGTAAATTCAAGCACTCAGGCACGCAGACTGTGAAAGAATGGGCCGCTCTCAGTGAATTCCACCGTGGAACTGTCATAAGATGCCACTTGTGCAACAAATCCAGTCGTGAAATTTCCTCGCTCCTAAATATTTCACAGTCAACTGTCAGCTCTGTTATAACAAAATGGAAGCGTTTGGGAACAACAGCAACTCAGCCACGAAGTGGTAGGCCACATAAAGTGACGGAGAGGGGTGAGCGGATGCTGAATAGTGCAAAGAGGTCGCCGACTTTCTGCACAGAGCTACAAACTTCATGTGACCTTCAGATTAGCCCAAGTACAGTACGCAGAGAGCTTTATGGAATGGGTTTCCATGGCCGAGCAGCTGCAGCCAGGCACACATCACCAAGGCGTCGGATGCGATGGTGTAAAGCACGCCGCCACTGGCCTCTAGAGCAGTGGAGACGCGTTCTCTGAAGTGATGAATCACGCTTTTCCATCTGGCAATCTGATGGACGAGTCTGGGTTTGGAGGTTGCCAGGAGAACGGTACATTTCAGATTACATTGTGCCAACTGTGAAATTTGGTGGATGAGGAATTATGGTATGGGGTTGTTTTTCAGGAGCTGGGCTTGGCCCCTCAGTTCCAGTGAAAGAAACATTTAATGCTTCAGGATACCAAAACATTTTGGACAATTCCATGCTCCCAACCTTGTAGGAACAGTTTGGAGCTGGCCCCTTCCTCTTCCAACGTGACTGTGCACCAGTGCACAAAGCAAGGTCCATAAAGACGTGGATGACAGAGTCTGGTGTGGATGAACTTGACTGGCCTGCACAGAGTCCTGACCTGAACCAGATAGAACACCTTTGGGATGAATTAGAGCGGAGACTGAGAGCCAGGCCTTCTCTACCAACATCAGTGTGTGACCTCATCAATGCGCTTTTGGAAGAATAAACACTCCAATAGGAATTGGAGCAATTGGAAGAATAAACTTCCAATAAACACTCTCCCCAACCTTGTGGACAGCCTTCCCAGAAGAGTTGAAGCTGTAATAGCTGCAAAAGGTGGACCGACATCATATTGAATTCTGTGAGTTAGGAATGGGATGGCACTTCAGTTCATAGAATGAGTAAAGGCAGGTGAGACAATACTTTTGGTAATATGGTGTATCTGCAAGTTTCACACAGCCGATGTGTTCACTGTAAGGTTTGGTCCCAAATGGCCAAGGCATCTGATAGAAGTTATTGTAGATTATTTCAATGTGAATCAAGTTAATTTTTCAATGTCTTACAACCATTTACGGCATATTTAAAGAGTTACTGTAAACTCAGCTGTGGGCAGCTAAGTGTGTAAGGAACAGGCCTCACATTAATGAATAATAGCTAATACAATTTAAATTATTCTTCGATATCACTCATAAGCCAGCTGGCTCATCTTGAACAAACCTATTATTAAAGCGCAGTTAGAGCTAGACTGGTTACCTCCCCTGCGTCAGAGCTTTTCAATTATTTCCTGTTGCGCCCCCCCTAGGAAGAAGAAAATATTTTGCAGCCTCCTACCCCCACTCTCCGCCGCGACACGTGGCACGTTTTTGCTGATAAAACTTGAGTGGCTTATCAGCATGACTGCAGTGGTTAGAGCGTTCGCCCGCAGACCGGAAGTTCGCGGGTTCGCATCCCACAGAGAGCACGTCTAGGGTCCTTGGAGAAGACACCTACCCCCTGTTTCTCCCACCATTGGCGCCATCGTGGCAACCTGCTGCGGTGTAAAGAGTGCAGCACACAAATTTCCCCGGTGAGGGATGAATAGAGTAATCCTTTATTTATTTAATTTAATTGTCTTCATGCTGTCCGCTGCCAACATTTTTAGACCCAGTAAACACATCGTCTTTCCTCGTCTCCCACCGTAGTCGCAGTGAAACCAAGCGCTATCTATGCTTTGTCATATTTTCATGTCTTAGCTTTCGGGAGACTTTCGTTTGACTCATTATCTCCGTCTCTCTCCGCCTTTCTTTTCATCATTGTTAAATATTTTTTCATGGTGTCTGTTGAGGGTTTGTTTACTTCATACCTTGCTCTGTGCTGTGTTCGAGAAAAAAAACTCTACACCATAGAGTTAATACTCCCTGCACACACTCTGATAATGAGAGCACCAACAACTGTAGTGGATGTGCAATTACATTTTATTCTAGTACGAGAAAAAAAAAAAAAGTTCCACAGGGTCACACGCCTCAGGGTGGCGCGCTTTACTATTTGAGAATCACTGCCCTACGTCACTCTGGATCTTTGTTTGTGTGTGTGCGCATGCACAATCTTTTGTAATTTTCAAAATGAGGGATTAATATGGTTTTTAGGTGCTCAGTACACTTTGAAGGTCTTCCCAATACAGGAAGCATTTATACATTTATATTTTTTCCATTTTACTGCAGGCCCATTTTAAATAGCAAACCTAATTGTGATCATTTCTTGATCTAGAGATTTTTCTGTTGGAGATCCTGCTTAAATTGGATTAACGGATGAGTGCTTAAGTCTTTTGTCTTCTTAAATCTTCCCAGAAAAAGGTGAAATGTTCGTCTGGGGCTATGGAATTTTGGGAAAG
This sequence comes from Neostethus bicornis, assembly GCA_902685375.1. Taxonomy (NCBI): domain Eukaryota; kingdom Metazoa; phylum Chordata; class Actinopteri; order Atheriniformes; family Phallostethidae; genus Neostethus; species Neostethus bicornis. The sequence goes on along the minus strand of CACRXE010000005.1, from coordinate 264,025 downwards.
GGTCCGATGCTCTCTGAATCTCCAACCCCAGAAAAAATTCCCCCAACCCTGTTTGGACGGTCTGAGTTTAACCCCACAGCGGCTATCTCCAGGATCAGATGTGGTCTCAGCCACTTTGCAGCAGTGACAGGTAAGGCTGCAAAGTTAGCTTCAGCTTTGCACCACTTTTTTTCCTTTTAAGAGGAATTTTAACATCAGCAATTTATCTCTGTACCTCAATTAAAAAACTGCAGGGATGATACAAATATGTGAAAGAGCTCCTAGATTAGAGCTCCTTGTTTAAGGCAGACGAAGGTGGTGACTTGGGCATCAGGTGCAGCTTATGCATGTGCAAAATGTGTTTTTCTTTTAAAATGTTGTGGGTGTGGCATAAACTCAGGTGCGCTCCATTGACTGGAAAATTTGGGGCATCTCCCTGCAAGAAAGACTACATCTCCTGTGAGGTAGGGTGTGCGAAAATGCAAGCTTTGATATTGATCCGATACGAAGTAAACACCAGACCGATATCGCCGATACGGATATATATTTTTTTAAATGACTATTTTTGCATTAAGGGTTAGGGTCATATGTAGTATGACCAAGTATATGTATTAAAATTGGAGCATCTCTGTTAATGAGTGCTGCCTCTGGGAAACAGAAGGGGTCAGGGTTTTCTCCTCCGTTTCTCAAGTTTTTCTTTGGGGTGATTCTTTAATTTGTAGTGTTACCCCTATATTTAACAGCCTTTCTGTAAATGGTGCAGGTAGCCTCAAAGTACAGCCACACGCTACTTCTCTTTTTACCATCTCGCTCTACTTTTACTGACTTCTTTTTTTTTTTTTTTTTTTTTGGGTTTCCTGGCCCCAAGTCGCTGAGTCATGTGACAAGTCAAAGCGAATGAGAGGAGAGAGGGGGCGGGGCTGCCTCGCTTAGCATACAGGTGTGACACACAGCATTTACGCATATTTTGCAGACAGATAAATTAGATTGCCTTTTTAAAGAAAAAAAACGGAAGCAAAGTGCGTTGAAGTATAAAATTTCAACCAAAGTATCGTTTTTTTTTGTGCGAGTATCGATATTATCAATATTAGGATTGATACGCCCACCCCTACTGTGAGGAAGGAAGCCAAGACTTCTGGTTAAACTTTTGCCCAAAGAAGTTAACTTTTTTAATGGATGGCTGTTAAATAATTACTGGGTGGACATTCTTGATTTTTGTCCAGCTCAAAGGTGACAATGCCTTCTCTAATCCTGAGCACATCATGGTGTCTAAATGTAGTAGTGATGATTCTTAACCTCAAGTTGTTCTCTTCTGTTTACAGACCGGGGCGAGGTCTTTGTTTGGGGTAAAAATATCCGAGGGTGTTTGGGAATTGGCAAGACTGAGGACCAGTATTTTCCTTGGCGGGTAAGACTAATTTTTTTTCTCCTCTTTCCATCAAAAGAGTTCATAAACAGCTCTACCTCTGTGAGGGCATTGAGTCGAGGTAGACCATTATCTGTGCTATCAAGACTAAACAGTAATAGTGAGATTTTTGTTCTTTTTGACTCTTCGTCAGGTCACTGTACCAGGGCAAGTGGTGGATGTTGCATGTGGGGTTGACCACATGGTGGCGTTGGTAAGGTCCTTACTATGAGGCGGTTGGAAGATCACACCCTGCAGGAAGGAGGAGCCTTCCAAAGAAGATGTACCTTAGTGTCACTGCAGGATGGACGGTCTATCTTTTTACATGGCCGTGGTGTTCTTCAGGGATCTTTTTTTATTTTCTATCTGGTCTGATGCAAAAAAAAAACTTCCATATACAGATTACTTCTCATTCATGCTGATGGAAACAAATCTTTTACTTCTACCCATATGTTTTTATCTGCCATTGTTTCATCTTACCGCTGTGATTGATTTTTGATCTGGCTGAAGGTTCATAAGCCTGAGATATAAACCATGTGCACAATAGTTCTATGTTAAGATTCCTGTTACTTCCCCACATTTATTTTATGATAAAAAATAATCTTGAGGCCTTCTCCTGTCACATGCTCACTTCACTTTGAGGTATTTTAAAAGAAATTTGAACTTTTACTTTTAAACTTTGTCAACTTTTCCAAAGCAAACAGCGTTGCCAGGTGGGAGGTGCTGGATTATCGTACCAATGACGTAAAATTATCGTATTTTACAAAAAATTATTGTACACCCAGTAAAACCACGCCCATTGACAAAATAACACCCTTTACATGCACTCGTAAGGCAGTGGGAGTGAAGGAAACACACAGGAGGCAAAATTCTTGGATTCTTTTTCTAAAATTAGAAAAAAAAAAAAAACGGGGAAATAAGATTTTAAGAAACCAGTAGGGGCGGGACTTAAGAGACGGTATATATAAATTTATATATATACTGTACATATCTACATATATATGTGTACATATAAGGTTTTTTTAATGTTAACCCAAACATCTACATTATACAAGGGTGGGGAAGGATGGCTCGGTGGGTAGGGCGACCGCTCCGTAACCGGAAGGTCGCAGGTTCGATCCCCCGCCCAGAGTCCATGCCGAGGTGTCCTTGAGCAAGACACCGAACCCCCAGTTGCTTCTGATGATAGTGGTCTGCGCCTTGCATGGTAGCTCCCATCATCAGGAATGAATGTTGTGTGTGTGTGAATGATTGTATGGAGTGAATGAATAATGCATGTATATATGTAAAGCGTCTTTGAGTGTCTAGAAAAGCGCTATATAAGTTCAATGCATTACAATATCTAAGCGATGTGTAGTTTTAATCTCCTCAGTCAGTCTTTATAAACTAATCAATAACATTTTGGATGCTTTTAAGCACAAATACTTCATCCACTACTATTTATGGATTAATCAGTTCAATTAGCTTTGTTTCTAAAGATAAAATAGTGCATCACAGATCGAAATTATTTTTTTTTATAAAAATACCATCTACAACGTTTTCAGCAAAGATGTTCACAATGACTGCAGACTGAAAATAATAAAAAGATTTTTTTTCTTTGCTGTTGTTTTTTAAAACTGTTAATTCAATCAAAGTTCAGTGTTTCAGCATCAGAAACACTTTGATTTCCGAGCCCACAACAAGCCTCAAACACGCAAATTGACGTCCCTGCTCTTTATAACTTTGTGGGCGGGGCTACTCGCCCCAATGTAACCAATCGTTAGCCAGAATGATTGAGTGGACCTATCAGCCAATCATTCATCTGTTCCTTTGTTTGATGCATTCAGGGTTCATTAAAAAAAAAAACTCTGACAAACAGGCGCGTTAAATGAAAACAACTAATCCAATTACACAGACAAGAAACGTTCAAATTATCGTATTTTGAGTATTTTTTACAATTATTGATCGTACATCGTACGGAGGACAAAAAAATCGTACAAATACGATAATTATCGTACACCTGGCAACGCTGAAAGCAAAGCTGTCCTCCACACTTGAATCTCTTTCAAGACATTTTTGGTATAAAAGACGACAGGTATTACATTTTTTTTGTTTGAATAAAAACTATAATTCTGTACATGTGATGTTAGATCACATGATGTTACATAAGACATTTTCAATCTGATCATCAGATCACATTTTGCATGGGAGTCGAAACGTCTCGATCTTCAAATACGCTGTTCAGAAGCCTTTCAACGATGAGTCACTCATGGAACGAGTGACTATGCTTATGGTGTTGGAGATTTTGTGTGCCAGAGTGATCCTAGGAAGCAATGTTGTTTGGGGCTTATTTTGTTCTTAACAGGGTCACCTGTGAAAAACAGGTCCTTGATGAGACAACAAGGCACAGTAGAAGAGGCATGTGGACTCACCATCTGCAGAAGGGGCCATGCGAGATTGGTGAAGGAGGTGGTTCAACCCTTTGCTTCATAACCTGACTGTGTGGGAGGGGGGTGGAATGTCACTTTGTTGGTTAGGAAGGAATTAGAGCTGGTGTGCAAGGGGTTGGACTTTGTTCGACTTTGAAACCCGCCTCCTTTGGATCTTCTCCCAGGTTATGGAGGAGGTGGGAGACATTGAGTTTGAATGGACTTTGTTCCAAACACATTTTTTGTAGGCAGTAAGCCTAAACCTGTTGTGGCAATCCCAAAACTTACTGGTGGACCCCAGTGGTGAGGGATGCCAAGAAGGAGTCTTACCAGGCTTTTTTGGTCTGTGGCACTCTTGAGGCAGCTGACAGGTATCAATGGACAAAGTGGAATGCAGCTTTGGTGGTCACTGGGACAAAGGTCCAGGCTTGGGAGGAGTTGAAAGAGACTATGGAGAACTACTTTCAATCATCAAGATCTATTCCCACCTCGCTGGGAAGATGTTCCCTCCCACTGGGAAGGGACCCACGACCATCTGTATCAGTTGGCCAGGGAAACTCTTGGGAACCCCCTGCATGAACTTTAAGATGTGGCCAGAGTGAAGTAATGCTGCTGAGGCAGCTGGTCTGTGACTTGGGCCTGGTAAATGTTAAAAGATGTAAGAAAAAAGAAACACCAAAAAAAACTATTGAGATAGTTTTAATTCATACAACATCACGTCCATTTACAACAGACGGAGACTGTTAAGGGTACAAAATTTTGTTTAAACAAATCTTTTCAGTAGGATGTAGTGCATTCACAGTTTGGTTTTTCATACTGAAAATTGTATAAAACATGAGGCAGAGTCATCGGATGGCAAAAAGGTATTTTTCTAACTCATAATACTGAACTTCCAAACAAAGACAGACAGATTACAAAATTCAACTCACATTTTCATTTTTTCAGTAAGATAAGAAAGAGAAGGATCACTGGTTTAAAGGGGGACATTAAGGTTGCAGGAAGGTATCACAGCTTCACAAATCACGGTCTCAAAAAAGTCACATGGTCTGCTTGAAATTTACTCACTTTCTTTGATGGTTTGGGATCAAAATCACATTAACAGAAGGAAAAAAAAAAGAAAAGTAACTAAATATATCAACATCAGTATAGAAAGTGTGTGTGAAACAGAGTTGAGCTTCAGGGTAAATGATGATTAAAAGTAAAAGAGCAACATTTTATTCATTTCCATGAACCTGTCCAGGGATCAGCATTAGACAGCAGAATGTTTGCCCTGGCCTGGAAAAAAAAAAAAAAAACCTGTTCTCTAATGTCAGGATAGCCAAAAACCAAAGAACTTGAAGTTAAATCTTTCTTTTGATAACATTTTTATAAAAGAAATCAACTGGAGTTTATTGATCTAAACAAGTTGATTTATTAAACAAATTGAACTGCTGTGAGCATAAAGAACATATTAACACACCTCTGTGTGTAAGAAAGAAAAAGATTTTTGGAGACAGAACCAACATACTGTCAGCCAGACACGAAAGGAGACTGGGGAGAAAAGGGCTTAACATCTACGAGTAGTGACCTGGTCAGGGTATCAATGGTTGGGATAGGCTTGGAGTTGATCTGTTCTGAAACTGCAGGGTGTCTATTGTCTACTACTTGTAGTATTTGCTACTTAGACTACTTTCTGTGCTGTTTTTAGTTTCTGTGTGTGTGGCTTTGGTAACCAGAAAACTCTGCAAAACACTCGTAGAAAAGGCTTCAGAGTTGTCTTCTGGATAATGTATTTTCTGATCGAGATTTTTCGATCCGTTCCGTCTGTCATCCTCCACTCATTCGGGGTCGGGTCGCAGGGCAACAGCCTCGGACGGGAAGCCCAGCCTTCTCTCACTCCAGCTGCATCCTCCAGCTCACCCGGAAGGATCCCGAGTCGTTCCCCGGGCCAGCTGTGTGACATAGTCTCTCCAGCAAGTCCGGGGTCTGCCGCTCGGTCTCCTCCCGGTGGGACGAGCCCGAAACACCTCACCAGCAAGACGCTTGGGGGGTATTCTAACTAGATGCCCGAACCACATCCATCTGGCTTCTCTCGACCTGGAGGAGGAGCAGATCTACTCCGAGCTCCCTCGGGATGGCAGAACTCCTCACGCAATCTCTGAGTGAGAGGCCAGCCACCCAGCGGAGGAAAATAATTTTGGCCACTTGTATCCGCGATCTCGTTCTTTCGGTCCGCACCCACAGCTGGTTACCATGGTGAGGGTAGGAACATAGACCGACTTGTAAATGTTTCAATCTCCATCTGGAAATTATTTTCAATCTCAGGTTGAAAATGATTTTGACTATGATTCTCACTCCTGGATGAATGAAGGATTACATGATATTCTGCAGAACACTGTTACATGTTACATGTGTGGACATGTACCTATAGCTAGCCTGACCCATCAGACTATTTCTTTCTTTCTGTGGAAACAGTCTGATGTCTGTGTGTGGTCTGTTTACATAGTTTGCTGTAAACAAAGAAAACAATCTGTAAACAATCTCACATATTTGTATCAAACCGAATCTAAAAAGATTGAAAAAAAAAAAAAAACTAAAAAAAGTTCATGATATGTTTAAATAACTCCTACTGAAAGACAGATTTCTTGGATTTACGTAGGTTGTTGTTGGTTTTGCAATAGTTTGCACAATGCCCAGAAGTTTCACTTGATGGTATTTACAATATTTCAAAATAACATTTTCCCATTCAGCTGCTCTTGTACAGGACTTCAACCAACATGCACATTAAAAATATTAGCTACATGATTTAGTTTCCTCATCTTCTGACAGGTTCTTTATAAGAATGTGTGCTGTTGTTTTTAAACTTTTCATCTAATAGTTTTTACTCGTTTTATTATCCATGATTACACAAGAAAGCAGAGCATCTTGGATTCATTTATTTTGCTGATTAAAAATGTCCTAAAATAATGAATCTATTGTTTTGTTAGAGGAAGATGTGAAATATAAAATGTGAAGAAATGAATTCCAGAAGACATATTTCAGGTGTTGCTGTCACACAGAAATAAAGGAGAAAGATGTTGGGGAAAAGAATATTCTTGTATTCTGCAACTCTTAAGACAAATGGTGGGCGAGGGGTTTCAGTCGTTTAGTGTGCCCGGTAATTCATTTGTCAACGTGTGCCAACGCTCTATCTTTTTGTCTTTGTTTTTGAGGCAGTCAAACCAGTGTTTTAGCCTTTCTCCATTGGCATTGATGCCAAGAGACACACCCCCTGCAAAATATGATGCAAAAATGTTTGTTAGAATACACAGTTAACCTGTCACATGGTAGCATGTAGCGTTACGGAGCAACAAAGAAAAGCGTTCTACACATTATCATCCAAATGTCCAAATACCCTCAAATAAATTTGTAAGTTTTACGTACTTTTTATGTTTGAAGTCTTTTATGTTTATAAATTACTTTCACACCTGAGTTTTTGTATCAGTTTAAACAAACAAACAGAATGTAGGGCAGCAGTGCTTAATTTTAAACTTGTTAACTTAGATCTTGAGGGTTCTCTTGAGGCACAAAGCTAGGGAAGGAACCAGAGAAATATCTACTGCCTTGAAGGCTCCAAAGAGCACAGTGGCCTCCATCATCCGTAAGCATAGGAAGTTTGGAACCACCAACACTGAACTCCTCTGTCTCACCTACAGCACACCTCACCACTGTCTTACAGCCCTCATACATGTCCTGAACCACTCTAACATACTTCTTCGTCACACCAGACTTCCTCATACAATACCATAGTTCTTCTCTAGGTACCCTGTCATACGCTTTCTCTCGATCTATGAAGACACAGTGCAGCTCCCTCTGACCTTCCCTGTACTTCTCTATCAGCATCCTCAAGGCAAATACTGCATCTGTAGTGCTCTTTTTAGGCATAAAACCATACGTATTGAGCAAAGGCTGTGAGTACTTATGTGAGTATAATTTTTCAAAATTTTATTTTTCAATAAATTTTCAACAATTTCAAATTTTAAATATTGTTATTAGGGGTGTTTTAAAAGAATTCCGGATTTTTCAGGAAGAAAATGTCATGATCCCCTCTTCTGCAGCCAAGAGGGAGCCGTGGATGTTTCTCAACGACCTGATTAGGATCACCTGGGGTGATTCCTGATTTCACTCACCTGTGCACCCTGCTAACTATTTAGGGGGAACCATCCCTGACTTCCCTGTCAGGTCTTACTTTTACCCCCAGCCAGGTCACCCTGGTTGCCTAGCTGACAACCAGGGTGACATAATTTAGCAGGTATAGATCCTGTAATAACTTTAGTCCTCTTGATGCCCAGTTTATAAAGATAATATCTGCTCTACCTGGACTGAAGAACTGACCATGTTTTGTATTTTGATTTTAGTTGGACTTTTGAAACCTTAAATTAATCATGTTCTTCTTGCTTTACAGACTTTCCTGAATTACGTTAATAAACCATGTTTGAAGTCCTGCATTTGGCTCCTCTTTCCATCATCCTCAACATCCTTGACAGAAAACTGATTTGATTTATTTTTAAATAAGGCAGTGACATAATAAAATGTGGAAAAGTGGGGCTGCTTAAATGTTGAACTGTTTGTTTCATTGCAGCCCAAGTAAAAAGTCATTGTAATTAGTAATTTCTTCTTTTTATAAACACTGAGCACAGGGCCCGAATACTTGTGAGAATTTAATATTTCAGTTTTTTCAAATACATTTGGAATGAAATCTATATTCTCAAATTTATTCTAACAAAATGAGTTACTTCTGAAAAAACTATAACTTCTATATTTTGGCAAATTGCTAAAATTGGACGGTGAAAATTTCAAAGGAGCCTGAATACTGTAGGTTGCTAAAACAAACATCTGGCCTGATGCTGTTGTGAGGAAACAATAACTGGGGATCCACAACAGGAGGCGGCCTGCCCTCAACTGCAGGCCAGCTCTTGGTGGCCGGCTCCACTACTGGAGCCAGGTACACAGGCACTCCCAAAAGCCACATAGCTGAAATGAGGGACCTGAACCACCAATGCTAGTCCGACTCCCACATCAAGGATCCCCTGAGGAAACATTGGACTAATACTCAGAATAAAACTGTAGAATACAAACTAAAACTAGTCAAATAAGTTAGACCTGTTTAAGAAATTCATCTTAAAAGTAAATTAGAAAAATAAAACTGTGTAAAAATAAATGAGGAAACAAACAGATATAAAAAAAATACATAAAATCATACTATGAAAAAAATCTAAATCAAGTAAAAGCAAAGTTTAAAAGGTGGGGTTTCAGCCTCTTTAAAAACATGAACAGTTTCTGCAGCCCTGAGTTCCTCTGGCAGTCTGTTCTACGGGTGAGGACCGAATGCTGGAACGATGCTTCACTGAGGGTATTTGGTGTTACTACAACACCTGTACCAGAGGAACTCAGGGTCTGTGAGGGTTTGTACCTCACAAGGAGGTCAGAGACCATTAAGACTTTTAAAACCATTAAATCATTCCTGAAATGCACAGGGAGCCAATGCAGCAATTTTGTCAAGCTTACCAATAAAATCATTTGACTTCCCGATGTCATAGTCCCATACTGTCACCTCCAAGGTCTTTTTGGTGAGGTCTGCATATTTTATGTCGTAGGAGAATTCCTATGATAAACCACAGAGAAGATAATAAAAGGGTATAATCAGAATAGTTACACTTTGTCAGGTCCTGGTTCAAGTAGTTAAAACTAGTGGAGTTGATTAGTTCCCGATGAATAAAAATAGTAAATGAAAAAAAACAATGTGGTTACTCTGAACCACTTACCCCTGTGGTGCCAGGGGCATACCTTATGGTGGGTGCCAGAGCCAATCCTGGCTGATTTCAGGCGAGAGGCACGATACACCTCAAACAGGTCGCCAGTCTGTTGCCACACACACACTCATTCCCAGGGGCAATTTCCGTGGAGCCAATCAATTTAACATGCTTATTTTTGGAGAGTGGGAGGAAACCAGAGTACCAGGTGAACACCCACCCCTATCCAGGAAAAACATACAAACTAAACACAGAAAGGCCAGTATTTTAAGCCTCACCCCAACCTGGACTCAAACCTGCAACTTTCTTGCTTTGAGGCCACCGTGCTAACCACTGTGCCACCAGGCAGCCCTTTGAATTGAATCAATTTAACAATAAAAATTAATGCTGATACAAAAACATTCCAGTTAAACAGTATGTCAGTCCTAAGAAGGGCATGAGGGACATGTTCTAGTTTTGTTGAACATTCTTTGGTGGATAAAGATCAATGTCCTCAATTCAGGCAGACATTCATGGTGCCTTTGGGCTTCTTCTGAGTTACCCAGGTACTGAGAGAATTGAGAAAACCCTTTAAAAACCCCCTTGCAGCAGTAGTGTTTCTATGTACCTCATTAAACTCAGGATTAAGTGTCTTCTTTTTCACAGCTGTCTTGTGCTTTGACTTTTTATTTTCATCAGGCTTCAAGTACCTGTAAAACAGAAAGGGGTGAACAACAGTTTAATCCAGAATATCTGTCTGAGAAAACGATCAGAATATGGATGAGAACTCATGCGCCATCCTGGTTGTTTTGTGCTGCTGTTTTTTTTTAAATTCTGAATGGAATGCTGCTGCCAGAGTTTCAGAGCGCTTGCATTAAACAAATATAACACACAAGCTCACATTTTTTTTGTCTTTTTTTTCAACACTTTCTTATCCTTTTTGCACATCACAACATCAAAGTACAGTTATGTTCTTTTCAGTGTAGAATACAAAATAATAAAACAACAATAAAAACATAATAATAATAAAATCTAATGGTTATAATAATTCAAAACCAAAACAGATCAACCTTTGTCAATAAAAAATTGTAGTCATCCATTTAAAAATTTTATTTGTACAAAAATCAAATCAGTCTCATCTTTTAAAGTAAAGTGTGCAGGCACCGATAAATAAATATTGAAATGACTATAGAGGCTTGCAGAATATTTTTAGTCCGTCTCAGCTTTGTCGTCCAAATTAAGACAAACATTTTAAAAGGAACCCACACGTCTTCAAAAAGCTCCAACTTTCCGTTTTCTATACATGTTATCTGTTCAAAAGGAAAATCTGTGAGCATTTGTCTAATCCGGTGTGCCGTCTTGGGCCGACAAGTTTTTTTTCCAAAATATTGCAATAGTTCTTTTTGCTTGTAGAAAACACATTTCAATCATAATCTTTTCATTCTTAGTAAAGTTGTGTTTTTTGGGAAATATTCCTAAAATAAACATTGCAGGGCTTGTTGGCACACTTTTGGTGCAATCTTCTCTACTGCTCCTCTAACTTATTCTCAAAACAGTTTTATTTGAGGGCATTGCCACATGCAGTGAAACAGAGTTCCTTTTTTATTGGCGCATTTACCAGAAAGATCTGGAATATTATTATTATAACGGTTCAGATGGACTGGTGTGTATGTCCTCATGGGCCATTTGTATTGCAAAAGTCTAAAGCGAGTGTTGATTACCTGTTTATGAGGTTTGCTTACATGCTAACTCCCAGTCATCATCTGACAGGTCTGTCTTGAGATCCTCTTTTCATGCTTTGAGTTTAGAATCAGATTTTTCTTTGGAGTTGAAAAGTAACAGATCATACAACTCTGAGATGGCACCTTTCTTCTTACTCTCTATATTGAATTTGTACATAATTTCTTCAAAGGACATCAGTGTTTTGGAATTTAGCAGGTATAGATCCTGTATTAACTTTAGTCCTTTTGATGCCCAGTTTATAAAGATAATGTCTGCTCTACCTGGACTGAAGAACTGGTTTCCCCATAGTGGGGTGTAAAGAGATATGTTGTTAGACTCCTTAACATGTTTGCAAACATTAAACCAAGTTCTTATCACATGTTTAACAATGGACAATCATGGACAAACACCATGGACAATGATGTTTACAGATGACATTGTGATCAGTAGTGAGAGGAGGGAAGAGGTGGAGGAAAAGCTGGAGAGGTGGAGGTTTTGGAATGAAGATTAGTCAGAGTAAAACAGAGTACATGTGTGTGAATGAGAGGGATCCAAATGGAAAAGTGAGGTTACAGGGAGAAGAGAGAAAGAAGGTGGAAGATTTTAAGTATCTAGGATCAACAGTCCAGAGCAATGGAGAGTGTGGAAAAGAAGTGAAGAAGCGTGTTCAGGCAGGATGGAACGGGTGGAGGAAAGTATCAGGTGTGATGTGTGATAGAAGAGTTTCAGCTAGAATAAAAGGGAAAGTGTACAAAACTGTGGTGAGAGCGGCCATGCTGATTGGTCTAGAGACAGTGTGGTGAGAGCGGCCATGCTGATTGGTCTAGAGACAGTGTGGTGAGAGCGGCCATGCTGATTGGTCTAGAGACAGTGTGGTGAGAGCGGCCATGCTGATTGGTCTAGAGACAGTGTGGTGAGAGCGGCCATGCTGATTGGTCTAGAGACAGTGTGGTGAGAGCGGCCATGCTGATTGGTCTAGAGACAGTGTGGTGAGAGCGGCCATGCTGATTGGTCTAGAGACAGTGTGGTGAGAGCAGCCATGCTGATTGGTCCAGGGACAGTGTGGTGAGAGCGGCCATTCTGATTGTACTAGAAACAGTAGCACTGAAGAAAAGACAGGAAGCAGAGATGGAGGTAGCAGAGATGAAGATGCTGAGGATCTCTCTGGGAGTGACCAGGATGGACAGGATCAGAGGAACATCACATGTTAGAGGTTTTAAAGTCAGAGAGGTCAGACTGAGATGGTTTGGACATGTGCAGAGGAGAGAGAGAGAGTACATCAGAAGAAGGATGCTGGGTTTGGAACCACCAGGAAAGAGGACTAGAGGAAGACCAAAGAGGAGGTTCATGGATACAGTGAAGGAAGACATGAAGATAGTTGGTGTGACCGAAGAGGATGCAGCAGATAGGGTTAGATGAAGAAACTGACTTGCTGTGGCGACCCCTGAAGGGAAATAATGGAAGAAGAAGATTTGTAGTTTTTTGACCAAGTTAGAAATCTTATCAGAATAAAGATAGTATAGAAATTGCTCATATAGATCAGTTCTGATTCCATTTCTTTCCACTGAGGGGAATCATTAGTTTAAAAAAAAATTTTTACAGATCTTAACTGTGTTGCCCGGTAATACCAAATTATGCTAGGATATTGCAATCCTCCCTTGTTATATGGCAACTGCATTAGAGATAATCAAATTCTGGCTTCAAATCCGTGTAGTCCCTCATTCATCCAGGAGTGATCCATAGTAGAAAAATTTTCAAAAAAGTCTTCTGGACAGTTTAATTCTTGATCGAGACGTTTCGACTTCCATCCGGGAATCATTTTCAATCTGAATGAAATGGACAGAAAACTGGATCTATTTATACTAACCTGAGTAAAAGGTAAAAAAATAGTAAGGACGGGCTTGACCAATGAGCCTGTGTTACCTAAGATGGCCGTGAATGGCTCCTATTGTAGCCACAGACCAGTAAACAAACCTATTATAAAAATGCTAAAAGCCTAGTGAATAGAAAATGCCTGCTAACGAGAGGCGTGAAACTGAGTCACGAGGTGTCATCTTTAGTCCATGGCTTCAAAAGGCTGCTATAGATACCGGGCAAAACGTATCTAACGCCTCCACTCCGATTCAGTGAGGGATTTTCTTTCATCACAAAGATGGCTTCTTTCACCCCTCTTTCAAACCAACCTTTCTCTCTACTTAGAATCTTCACCTCACTGTCCTCAAAAGTGTGTTTGGTGGATTTAAGATGCAGATGTACGGCAGACTGTGGACCACTAGAGGCTTCTCTTCTGTGTTGGTAAAGTCTTTTGTGGAGTGGCTGCTTAGTTTCACCAATGTAGTGTTCTTCGCAGCCCCCTCACTGCACCGGATCGAATAAACTACATTGCTGTTTTTCTGTGGGCATCTTGTCTTTAGGATGTACTAGTTTTTGACGTAATGTGTTGACCGGTTTAAAGAAAACCGGGATGTCATGTTGTCTGAAGATTCTCTGTAACTTCTCGGACAGTCCTGACACGTAAGAAATAGAGACTCCATTTTTCCTCTTCTCAGTTTCTGTTTCCCTCTTCTCACGTTTCTTGGACGCTCTCACCCTATTCAGGGCCCATTTGGGGTATCCACAGACCGAGAGGGCTTTTTGGACATGCTGTGTCTCCTTCTTCGTAGCCTCTGTGCTCATGGGTACCTCCTCCGCCCTGTGTTGTAAAGTTCTGATGACATCCAGTTTGTGTTGCAATGGATGATTAGAGTCAAACTGTAGGTATTGGTCTGTGTGAGTGGGTTTCCTGTATACTTCCAGTTGCAAATTCCCGTCCTCCCCTATGATCACAGCGCAGTCTAAAAAGGCCAACCGGTTGTCCTTGGAGTCTTCACGTGTAAACTTGATGTTAGGATCCACAACGTTGATGTGTGAAGTGAAGGCTTCCAGATCTTGCTTGTTGATCTTCACAAAAGTGTCATCAACATAGCGGAACGAGTGACTGGGCGGATTTCCTGGGAATGTGCTCAGGGCTTGCTTCTCGACCTCCTCCATGTAAAGATTAGCTACTATAGGAGACACTGGAGAGCCCATCGCACAGCCGTGGATTTGTCTGTAGAAACCACCAAAACTGAAAGTAAGTGGAGTTGAGACAAATGTCCAACAGGTTGCAGATGTGTTCCGGAGTAAGTTTGGTCCTTTCTTGCAGTGTGGTGTCCTCTTGTAGTCTTTGTCTGACTGCTGCTACAGCTTCTTTTGAAGCTGCTTCTTCAATGATAACAGCGAGGTGAAGATTCTAAGTAGAGAGAAAGGTTGGTTTGAAAGAGGGGTGAAGGAAGCCATCTTTGTGATGAAAGAAAATCCCTCACTGAATCGGAGTGGAGGCGTTAGATACATTTTGCCCGGGATTTACAACAGCCTTTTGAAGCCAGGGACTAAAGATGACACCTTGTGACCCAGTTTCACGCCTCTCGTTAACAGGAATTTCTATTCACTAGGCTTTTAGCATTTTTATAATAGGTTCGTTCACTGGTCTGTGGCTACAATAGGAGCCATTCACGACCATCATAGGTAACACAGGCTCATTGGTCGAGCCCTTCTTACTATTTTTTTTTTACCTTTTACTCAGGTTAGTATAAATAGATCCAGTTTTCTGTCCATTTCTTTCAGATTGAAAATGATTTCTGGATGGAAGTCAAAACGTCTCGTTCAAGAATTAAACTGTCCAGAAGACTTTTTAAAAACTTTTTCTACTATGAATTCTGGCTTCATTATTTTTTCCAAATAAATGCAATAAATTGTGATTGTATTTTTTTTTTTTAAATGATCAGGTGGGGCAGAGGCACATTCTACAAACCCAATTCCAAAAAAGTTGGTACACTGCACATATTGTGAATAAAAACAAAATGCAAATATCAATGTTTTATTTGGAATATAACTTAGATGACTTATCAAATATTTAAACTGATCAATGTATAACTTTAAAGAAAAAACAAGTTGATTTGAAATTTCAAGGCATCAACACATCTTAAAAAAGTTGGGACAAGGTTATTTTTACCACTATGTGCGAGCCCCTCTTCTTTTGATCACAGTCTGTAAACATCTGGGGACTGAGGAGACAAGTTGCTCAGGTTTAGGAATATCAATGTTGTCCCATTCTTGTCTAATACAGGCTTCCAGTTGTTCAAATGTTTTCTATAGATGAAAGATCTGGACTGCAGGCCGGCCGTTCCAGTACCCGGATCCTTCTGGAACGCAGCCATGATGTTGTAATTGATGCAGTATGTGGTCTGGCGTTGTCCTGTTGGAAAATGCAAGGTCTTCCCTGAAAGAGACATCTGGACGGGAGCATATGTTGCTCTAGAACTTGGATATACAGTGCAGAAAATAAGTATTTGAACACCCTGCTATTTTGGAAATCATGGAGGGGTCTGAAATTTTCATCATAGGTGCATGTCCACTGTGAGAGAGATAATCTAAAAAGAAAAATCCAGAAATCAAAATGCATGATTTTTAACAATTTTATTTGTGTGATACAGCTGCAAATAAGTATTTGAACACCTGAGAAAATGAATGTTAGTATTTGGTGCAGCTCCCTTGTTTGCTATTACAGAGGTCAAACGTTTCCTGAAGTTTTTCACCAGGTTTGCACACACTACAGGCGGGATCTTGGCCCACTCCTCCACACAGATCTTCTCTAGATCAGTCAGGTTTCTGGGCTGTCGCTGAGAAACACGGAGTTTGAGCTCCCTCCAAAGATTCTCGATCGGGTTCAGGTCTGGAGACTGGCTAGGCCATGCTAGAACCTTGATATGCTTCTTACGGAGCCACTCCTTGGTTTTCCTGGCTGTGTGCTTTGGGTCATTGTCGTGTTGGAAGACCCAGCCACGACCCATCTTCAATGCTCTGACTGAGGGAAGGAGGTTTGTTTCCCAAAATGTCACAATACAGGGCCCCAGTCATCCTCTCTTTAATGCAGTGCACTTGTCCTGTCCCGTGTGCAGAAAAGCACCCCCAAAGCATGATGCTACCACCCCCATGCTTCACAGTAGGGATGGTGTTCTTTGGGTCGTGGCTGGGTCTTCCAACACGACAATGACCCAAAGCACACAGCCAGGAAAACCAAGGAGTGGCTCCGTAAGAAGCATATCAAGGTTCTAGCATGGCCTAGCCAGTCTCCAGACCTGAACCCAATCGAGAATCTTTGGAGGGAGCTCAAACTCCGTGTTTCTCAGCGACAGCCCAGAAACCTGACTGATCTAGAGAAGATCTGTGTGGAGGAGTGGGCCAAGATCCCTCCTGTAGTGTGTGCAAACCTGGTGAAAAACTTCAGGAAACGTTTGACCTCTGTAATAGCAAACAAGGGCTGCTGCACCAAATATTAACATTCATTTTCTCAGGTGTTCAAATACTTATTTGCAGCTGTATCACACAAATAAAATTGTTAAAAATCATGCATTTTGATTTCTGGATTTTTCTTTTTAGATTATCTCTCTCACAGTGGACATGCACCTATGATGAAAATTTCAGACCCCTCCATGATTTCCAAGTGGGAGAAATAGCAAAATAGCAGGGTGTTAAAATACTTATTTTCTGCACTGTACCTTTCAGCGTTGATGGAGCGTTTCCGGATGTGTAAGCTGCCCATGCCACATGCACTCATGCAGCCTCACACCATCAGAGATGCAGGCTTCTGAACTGAGCGCTGATCACGACTTGGATTATCCTTGTCCTCTTTAGTTCGGATGACATGGCGTCCCAGTTTTCCAAAATGAACTTCAAATTTTGATTCGTCTGACCACAGAACAGTTTTCCACTTTGCCACAGTCCATTTTAAATGAGCCCTGGTCCAGAGAATACGCCTGCGCTTCTGGATCATGTTCAGATGTGGCTTCTTTTCTGAGCTATAAAGTTTTAATCGTACAACGGTGAATGCCCCGGCGGATTGTGTTCACCGGCAATTTTCTCTGGAAGTAGTCCTGAGCCCGTGTTGTGCTTTCCATCATAGTGGCATTACTGTGTGTGATGCAGTGGTCTCTGAGGGCCTGAAGATCACGAGCATTCAAGATGGTTTTCCGGCCTTGACCCTTACGCACAGAGATTGTTCCAGATTTTCTGAATCTTTGGATGATATTATGCACTGTAAATGATGAGAACTTCTAATTCTTTCCAATTTTTCTCTGAGAAACTCCTTTCTGATATTGCTCTACTATTTTTTGTCGCACCATTGGGGGATTGGTGATCCTTTGCCCATCTCGACTTCTGAGAAACACTGCCAATCTGAGAGGTTCTTTTTACACCCAAGCATGAGGCCAATTGACCTAATTATTAGCAAACTGGTCTTCCAGCTGTTCCTTATGTGTCCATTTATTTTTTTCACCTGTTATTTCTACCTGTCCCAACTTTTTTGCAATGTGTAGCTCTCAAGAAATTAAAAATGAGCCAATACTTGGCTCAAAATTTCAAAATGTTTTACTTTCAACATAATATGTTATCTACATTTCACTGTGAATAAAATATGTTTGTGATATTTGTAAATTATGGCATTCCTTGTTTATTCACAATTTGTACAGCGTTCCAACTTTTTTGGAATTGGGTTTGTAAAATAAATAGAGCATTTTGGGAAGTATATTTATTTTTATTGCAATAATTCTTCCAATTAAGGACAGAGGTAAAGACATCTACCTACTGTATCAATTGTCTTGCTTATATTTTAAACAAATAGTATGACATTGTCTGCATATTAAGGCAATTTTATGTTTGACAATCTGTATTCCTGCTATGTTCTTGTGTTTTCTTATGGCAATTGCTAGAGCAGTGGTTCTTAACTTGGGTTCGGTGTGTCGGTCTCAGGGGTTTGGTGGAGCCTCCGCCGCAGAGGTCCACCCCTCAGTCTAGTTTGCAGTTCGTGGGCACAGCCTTTGAAAGCTTCCTGCTCTGGGGTTTCCTAACGGTCCGCTTTGAGGTCGCTGGTTTATACAGTAGAGTGAGACCTCCTTCTCAGTTGAGTTTAACAACACCTTCTTTAATAACCCTCCGTCTGACCAGCGGTGTGCATCAGGGATGTTGGGTTAGCATTAGTGACGCCAACCCCACGTCCACCTCCAACCGCCACAATGTGTGACTGTCGTTGTGTTGTGTAATTTCTTACGGAATATTTTAATCCATGCTAACTATGTCGGGCAAAAAAAGAAAGTGGTCAGATGAATATGTAAAATATGGATTTACATGTATCGCGACGGGAGTCAGCGTCCCATCTCCATGATTTGCAATGCCAAGTTGAGCAACTCTAGTCTCGCACCTGCAGAACTGTAGGAACACTTCTTGAAGCTGCATTGAGATGGGATACAAGAACACAACACTTGCTGAATTCAAGGTGAAGAGAGCCAGATTCGACGAAAGGGCCACTCTGCCCGCTCTTGGATTTGTACCCATCAACAAACCGATCCTCACAGCATCGTACGAAGTTGCTTATCTGATCGCAAAGCAGGGCAAACCGCACACCATTGGCGAAACACTTCCGTCATCTTCCGTTCATCTTACTGTCAGGAGAGTAGTCTGTTCTCCCTCTGTGTCCTGTTTCCCCCCTCCCTTTTGTCCCTGTTTGTCTGTCTGCGTGTGTGTGTGTGTGTGTGGAGTTGGGGGGAGCCAATCAGGAGCTGCAAGAAGTCACACCTGAAACTAATCTACTCTTCTCCTGCAGCATAAATGGATCCGTTTTTCACACACTCCCCAGATCATTTGTTTATCATGCTTGACCTGTCATCCAGTTTTTGGCTCTAGCTTTCATCATTCACTTAAAAAAAGCGGCTTTTATGAAGAAAACAGGAAAACAATACTTGCTGCCTTTTCAAGGCATCAATCAACTAAAGTAATACTGAAAGGATGACTGAAAGCACCGTTACAAATTAAAATTGGCTGTATACAAAACTACATTCTGCTATTTAATTTGTAGTCCCCATGACTATGTGCTATCAGGTATTCTAATTATTATTTGTGATCTACGCATTACTGCCATAACATTTTAAATGTTAAAGAGTTGCCCATTATTTCAGGCTTTGTGTCTTTACTTACGTTTTTACGTAGGGGTCAGAGAAGCCGTTGGCATCCATGGCAGCGAGGTGAGCACAGCGTATGATGCCAACTACCAGGCAAGACTTCTGTGTATGGTATCTGAGAGAAATCATGATGCGTCCACGTTCTTCCAGAGACTTTTCTTCTGTCTTGCTGACCTGAGAAAAAAGAATGACCTACTATATCAATTTTCTTGCTTATATTTTAAACAAATAGTATGACATTGTCTGCATATAAGGCAATTTTGTGTTTGACAATCTGTATTCCTGCTATATTTTAAAAAAATACTGACTGCCTAGTGCAAATGGTAACTTCATTCTTATTTTTAAACAAGTGTTTTATAAAAACATTGAGAAACATAACAATAGACAAAGACACTCCATTCTACAGACTTTGCAAAAAGTCTCTTATGCGTTCTGATATCCAATTATAATGTGTAGCCCACTCATCTCAGTACTTACTCAGTCTTTTTTTGTTTGTTTTGGGAGCGGGGGGGGGGTGCAAATGGTTAAAATCCAGTTGCATCCTGATCGGCTTCCATGAAAACAATGAGTGAACTACTGCTGGCGAAAATATTATTTCGTGTCTAACTTGTTTGTTTCCGTACGTCATAATTCTGGGATTTTGGGAGAGTTAAGAGTCATTGTGTGAGACTGTGTATTGTGTAGTGTGCGCGTAGGAGTAGAGGGGCTCCGAAATTTATTTTAAATAGTTGCTCTGTATTAGAATTTTTCAGGACACGTATCAATTTCAGAACAATACTGAATTCTTTTGATATGTCTGGTCTATCACCCTATCTAACACCTATCCAGTCTGTTCTCTGTTATTTTTTGTTTATGTGGTAACTTGACTTCCCACATATGTCAGTCTTTAGGTAAGTAGTATGTGGAAACATGTCTCAAGACAGAGAGACCTGACAGGGTGAGCAGAGAGTAAGTGTGGTATTGAATGAGGAAGTCTGGAGTGACAGAGAAGTATGTCGGGGCAGTGCAGCATATTAATGAGAACTGTAAGACAGTGCTGTGGTGTGCTGTAGGTGTGACAATGGAGGTGGGACTGCTTAAGGGATCTGCATGAAAGAGGTGGAGGAACAGGATCACGAACATCATATTAGAGGGTTTTGGAGATAAAGTCAGAGAGACCAGACGGAGATGAGAGAAAATGAATCTGAGTTTGGAACTATCAGGCAGGAGGTCTAGAGGAAAACCAAAGATGGCGGGAAGGATGACATGAGGGAGACACATGAAGAAAACTGTGATGTCTCCTGGAGGAAAAAGCTAAAAGAAGGAGACTAGATGGTCCTGTGAGAGTTCTCTTTCAACTACTAATTGTAGGGATAACTGTTAATCGAAATAGAATAAGTGGTTATTAAAATTAAATGAACCTGAAAATGTGTTTATCCCTTTGGTGTTTTTAGATCATGTCACCCAAAACAGTTAGGTGCTCACGGATGCATTCAGACATTCCCACGTTGTTAAATAATCAATGGCTCCTGCTAACTTAAATGAGAGTAGCCTACTTATTAGTGATTGCGGGAAATGATGGTTAGTGCACACATGGAGTTTCAAATTTTTGATCCTTCAGCATAAGTGTTTGATGGCTCAGGTGGTGCTTAGGCATTCTGCCTTAACACACGGAATATGTTTAAGTGATTTAAAAGGACATTTTGCAATCCTGGGAAATTCTTTCACCAGATGGAAATTCCTGCCAAGTATTAGACGAGGCTCATTTCTGTTTCTCTGTCTTGCCTGTGAAAGGAAATCCTAGAATACAGGTACACAACATACCAAACTTACAGGTAACTGTTTCTCCAGGCAGTTGTTGAAGTTTTTAACTTGGTTGGGCTTCAACTTCTTCAAGGGAATTCGGGTTTCCCCAATGAATTCATTGTGGCGAAACTTATCCTCGTCACACACTGAGATCCTGAGAGAAAAAGATAGCTTGTTGGTGAAGAAAAACACCAATAATTAAAGGGACTATTTGAAGCAGCAAGTTAATCCATCTGGATGCTGTCATTCTTTGTCATCTCAGAAAGTCGAAATATAGCAAAACTGCATAGAGCCAGGTGGATGTTCAATTTTGTTGCTGAACTGGTATTGGCATTTCCATTTGAATGCCTAAAACAAAAAGACAGTTCTACCTTTTATTTTCCAGAATCAAAAACTGCTGGCACAATTATTTGTCACAACTGGCCAGGAAACAGCTTGGAATCTTCCTGGAGAAGCTGAAAGTTCAGGCTTTCTGCTTCTGCAGTTTCCTGCAGTGGAGCTCTTCTCTTTGCTAACCAGTCAGCATAAAGAGGAAACGTCCTACCTCTCTCATCACATGATCTTAGTTTTTTTCTCATTGATTGCAATCGGATGGTACCTGAGTGTCTTGCGGACCATGTCCTCATCGGTGATGCCATAGTAGGTCAGGGTTTCACTCCAAATGGGGTTCAGGGTGTTGCGCAGTGTCTTGGTTCGAAGTTTATTGGCCTGAAGGGTAGAAAAGCCACCATGGTCAGACCCTGCCCAACACATTGACAAGAAAGAAAGTCTAGCAAACAAAGCCCAATTATAAGGTAAAGATTTCCCCATTTTGGATAAAACCTGATACATTGAGAGGTGTTTCTGATTGAAAAACAAAACTTTATTTTTCAAAGTGCAGTCTCATTTTGTATGTTACAGCTATATTCAAATATCCAAATGTGAAACATAACAAAGCAAGAAAAAAACCCAACAAAAAACAAACTCAACTGTTACCATGACAGCAACGATTGTTGCGTTATGAATACAGACAGTTGACAACTGACAAAAGTTGACAGTTGAAAGCGGTTGTTGATTTTTGAAAGACAACAAAAAGCTAGCCGTTAATAACTGTCATTGTTGTAGTTGAAATAGAAGGAGTGTGTATAAAGCTATTGAAGAGCTGTCTTGAAATAAATGCATGTTTTGACTCTACCCTGAGTGTGGTCTCCCTCCGAAACAAAACCTGTAAAGAAATCTATTTGTTACCACTCGGCCACCGGTAACATCAACAAAAAAAGCAATAATTGAAAATTTTCTTTGTTATTCCAATTATATTTTTGTTTAAATTGGTCAAATGTAGAGATTTTCTTTTTAATGAACAATGGATCCTTTTAGAACCCCATTGTTCAAATGTGTCATGTGAAAGTAATGTGTAAGCTTGCTTATTGGTTAATGTCATTTGAACTGAACAAAAGTTCCATTTAAAATACTTTGTTATCTGAGGCCAGGCTTTAAGAGAGTGAGACACTACTGGGTTTTGGCATTTAAATTTGGAAAGATCTAATGTACATTATAGTAGGCACTTTAAAGTTTGAAAAATCTTGAGTGAAACCTTGATTTTCCAACCAATCCAATCAAGTCTTGGTTTTCCATCCCAGAAGGATTTGCATAGGATATTATAGGAACAATGATAATACAGACAAAAGCTGGGTAGTCCTAAACCTCCTGAAAGTTTTGGTCTTTGCAAAATATTTTTTGGCCGTTTAATTGTTCCAAATAATTGGTATTAGAGAATATATATATATATATATATATATATATACAGTATATAACTTAAAAAAACATTTTTGCTAATCATGATAGGGATGCATTGGAAAAGAAAAATATTTAGGGAACATGTTCATTCTAACCATTTTTATACAACCAGCAAGTAAGATGGATAGATTGTTTAGTCTCTTAAATTGTTAGTCTGTTTATCGATAGAGATTTGAAAATTTTGTTTAAAAAATTAAACTAAAATTGTTTAAGATGGTACAAAGGAAAAGATGTCAGCACAATTAATTTTGTAAAGCTGAAGTCTTTAGTAATATGCTTGTCAGGCTTAGACTAAGGCAGGACCCAGATGCAGAAAGTAAAGTAATAAATTTTAGTTTCTTTAATGTGGCTCAAGATAAGTATCCAAAACAATCTGGCACAAGACAAAAGAAGACACAGGCTTTTATAACATGAGGTAGGGGAAAACGCAGGAGGAAACAATCAGGGAGGATTAGACAATCACACCTGTGGGAAACACACCAGGACAAGAAGTAACATGGCCTGAAACGAGAGGAGAGTTAATGTTTCAATGTAAAACAGGAAGTAACACAAGACAACACAAGTGAGACATGGACCATAAAGTAAAAAAATAAAACGAAACAGAAGATTGACGAGACATGGCAATGCTCTTTGAAATATTTATCTTGTATATTGATATATAACCAAACTTAGTCACAATAGTCACAATTGATGGCACAAGCAAATCATCTGTGTACAGAGCAGTGACGTGCGGTGAGGTTTGTGGCCGGGGAGGTACTGGCTCCTCAAGAGTCAGATTTACAATTGTTCTGTTCCGTCATCTTCCGCTCATCCGGGGCCAGGTTAGGTGGGCAACAGCCTCAGTCGGGAAGCTCAGGTTTCTCTCACCCAGCTGCAAACTCCAGCTCACCCGGAAGGATCCTGGGTTGTGGACCCACTAGTGGCAGCAAAGCTAGAGCTAATGACTTCAACATCTTCTTCAATAGGTTTAGCTCTCTGAATGCCTCTGCCTCCCCTTCCCTACCTTCACCACACCTGCCACCAGCGTCTGCTCCTTCTCAGCTATTCAATGGACCAGTTCCTGACCCCCCCCACCTCCCCCCACCCAACTGTTTGACTGTGACCACCTTTCAGGTGAAGAAACAGCTGGAGAAGCTAAACCAGCACAAAGCAGCCGGCCCGGATGGCATTAGCCCCTGTACCCTGAGGACCTGTGCGCTCCAGCTGTGTGGGGTTCTCCAGCACCTCTTCAACCTGAGCCTCAGGCTGGAGAGGGTTCCGCTTCTCTGGAAGACATCGTGCCTGGTCCCTGTACCCAAGAAACCATCTTCATCTCACCTCAAGGATTTCCGTCCAGTTGCCCTCACATCTCATGTGATGAAAGTGCTGGAGAGGCTGGTGTTAGCCCACATGAGACCGCTGGTGAATTCCTCTCTGGACCCCCTGCAGTTTGCCTACCGGCCGCGCCTGGGAGTCGAGGATGCCGTCATCCATCTGCTGCAGCGAGCTCATTCACATCTGGATGGCGGTGGAGGCATGGTGAGAATCACCTTCTTTGATTTCTCTAGTGCCTTTAACACCATCCAGCCCTCATTACTGGGTGATAAGCTGCGGCTGATGGGTGCTGGTGCGTCCGCCGTCTCCTGGATCACTGATTACCTGACGGACAGGCCACAGTTCGTCCGGCTGGGCAAAGTCCTGTCTGGTGTGGTTCTGAGTGGTGTAGGAGCCCCACAGGGCACGGTGCTCTCTCCATTCCTCTTCACATTGTACACTTCAGACTTCCAGCACAACTCGGAATCATGCCACCTACAGAAATTCTCTGATGACTCTGCAGTTGTAGGGTGAATAAGTGGTGGGCAGGAGGAGGAGTACAGGAGGGTGGTGGATGGATGTGTGGTGTGGGCGGGAGAGAATCACCTGCTGCTCAATGTAGACAAGACCAGGGAGATGGTGATTGACTTCCGGAAGAGGAGGAGGACTGCTTTTCAGCCGCTCTGCATTCTGGGTAGAGATGTGGAGGTGGTTGAGGAGTACAAATACCTTGGAGTGATCATCGACAGTAGACTGAGCTGGAGGAGCAACAGTACTGCTGTGTACAAGAAGACCTGCAGCCGACTTTACTTCCTAAGGAAGCTCAGGTCCTTCAATGTCCTTCAAAGATCCTGGAGACCTTCAATCAGTCTGTGGTGATCAGCTCCTTGTTCTTCTCTGTCATCTGCTGGGGGAGCAGCATCGCAGCCAGTGACACCAACAGACTGAATAAACTAATCAGACTGGCTGGCTCGGTTATTGGCTGCAAACAGAACTCACTTGAGGCAGTGGTAGGGAGGAGGTCACTGAATAAACTTTTATCCATCATGGAGAATCATGACCATCCTCTCTACCCACTCCTGGACAAACAGCGGAGCTCCTTCTCCAAGAGACTCAGACAGCTCCGCTCGAGAACATCTCGTTACCGGAGGTCTTTCTTTCCGTACGTGATCGGGCTCTACAACGACTCACTTAGCAGATAGGAAGTTGTTGCTGTGACACACAAATTTCCCATGTGTATTTCAGTCCAATTTACACCCATCCTTGAACCGTCGGCCCTCGCAGTCAACTTTCCTCCTTTTATTAATTGCCGCCATTTTAGAAAATTGGGGGGCTGTTCCTATTTTAGCCTCTAGATGACAGCATTTAGAACACGCAGGTAACAGCGCTGCTGCCCCATGTATGACGCAATTCTACACACGGGCCAGGCTCTATTGATTTTATGACGGAGGCTGAGGGCCAGATTAAAATTGACAACGGGCCGCATTTGGCCCCCGGGCCGGACTTTGGACATGTCTGCCCTAGAGTTATACTGTACATACTTGACTGGTTGGATCGTTCAGTCAGTCATGTGCAGATCACTATTAAGAGCCTTTAATATCAAATTTATAAGCCACAGTAATATTATTATTTTATTATAAATATTTACAAATGAGGCATGGACCGTTGACCTTTCTGTGTGGAGTTTGCATGTCCTTCCTTTGTTTAGGTCTGGGTAATCCTGTTTCCTCCCACCCACCAAAACTATGCGTGTTAGGTTTATTGGGTACCATAAAATTGCCCCTAGGAATGAGTGTGTGTGTGTGAATGGTTGTGTGTGTGTGTGGCTCTGCAACAAACAGGGAACCTGTTTGGGATGTATCCTGCTTCTCGTTTTAAATCAGCCAGGGTAGGCTTCGATAACCTCCACGCCCCCTTTAGGGAGAAGCGGTTTAGAAGACGAAATATATACAAAGAAATTTGACATGTTGAAAAGCCTTTTCAACTTACACTAAAGCAAGCATGCCAAACTAATGAAGGAGAAGACACACCTTACTAGCTCCAGGCAGCAAGTGCAGTTTAACATAGGGGTCAGACAGCCCACTTTGATCCATTGGCTTGAGCCCCTGTAAAAAGAAGAATAAGTTTACAGGAAATATTCAAATAGACCGGCAAAAAACTGTTAATCTGTTCAGGGTGTACTCTGCGATGTTTCTTGCACCCAGCTGCGTCCCTGAGACGTCTAAACAGATATCCCTTCCTTAAGCTCACTCACTGGGATGAGTTCCAGTACACAAGGTACCATAGTTATGCTGATACTCAAAACTGAAAGCAACAGCTCAGCTTGGATGGATGAAGGAGTAATTAAAGAATGAAGAACTGCATTACTGGGGGCGGTGTTAAATAAGATTTCTTTCCCCCACTTCTGCTTGGACATAAGAACTTTGATTTGTACATTTGTTTTATTGTATTATTATTATCATCGACTTTTAATTGAACAGAGAAGGCCAGAGGGAGCTGCACTGTGTCTTCATAGATCTAGAGAAAGCGTCTGACAGGGTACCTAGAGAAGAACCATGGTATTGTATGAGGAAGTCTGGTGTGACGGAGAAGTATGTTAGAGTGGTTCAGGACATGTATGAGGGCTGTAAGACAGTGGTGAGGTGTGCTGTAGGTGAGACAGAGGAGTTCAGTGTGGGGGTGGGACTGCACCAAGGATCTGCTCTGAGTCCTTTGCTGTTTGCTATGGTGATGGACAGGCTGACAGACGAGGTCAGACAGGAATCTCCATGGACAATTATGTTTGCAGATGACATTGTGATCTGTAGTGAGAGGAGGGAAGAGGTGGAGGAAAAGCTGGAGAGGTGGAAGTTTGCAGTAGAAAGAAGAGGAATGAAGATTAGTCAGAGTAAAACAGAGTACATGTGTGTGAATGAGAGGGATCCAAATGGAAAAGTGAGGTTACAGGGAGAAGAGATAAAGAAGGTGGAAGATTTTAAGTATCTAGGATCAACAGTCTGGATGGTTCATTTCAGTGCTACGGTTTGGAAATGTGCAGAGGAGAGAGAGAGTACATCAGAAGAAGGATGCTGGGTTTGGAACCACCAGGAAAGAGGACTAGAGGAAGACCAAAGAGGAGGTTCATGGATGCAGTGAAGGAAGACATGAAGTTGTTGGTGTGACCAAAGAGGATGCAGGACTTAGGGTTAGATGTAAGAAACTGATTTGCTGTGGTGCCCGAAATGCCAAAAGTAGAAGAAGAAGATGATCAACTTTTAATTGATGTGATATGTAAAAGAATGTTAATGTAAAATTTTAAAGCACGTTACCCTGTCTAAGATGAATAAATAAAAAAAGAAAGAACGACATCTCCCAACAGGAAAGAGATGTTCCTACTAAGATATTTATATTTCTTAATAAAAGGCTTACTACTTTCTAACATTTTCACTCTTCTGAAATCTTGCTTTGTTCAGGGACCTTGTCTGTTTTGTTCTTTCCCTGTCGAACATTTAGCACAAAAAACCTATCAGAAAAGTAAAATAAATGTTTTAATGGATAGTTTTTCTTCAAAGGATTTTGTTAGATCAATTAATTTGAAAGCTGCTCTTTGACTTTACATAATCATGTCGCTTGTGCATTTCCTTTCTCGCTTGTAATCAGAGGCAGTGGTGGGTGAAGTATTCACTTTTTGTACTTAAGTAAAAGTACAGATAATTAGGCAAAAAATTTACTTAAGTAAAAGTAAAAGTACCAACAAAAAAAAAATCTACTTAAGTAAAAGTACAAAAGTAGTTGGTGTAAATTGTACTTTTTAAGTAAAAAGTAAAAGTATTCGACCATAATTCAAATGTTATTTTTTGTGCTATAGGGTGTCACCATGGTAACCAGGATAAATACTCTGCAGGGGTGTGACCCCTTCTCCCGCCTCTTTTGGTCCACAAAAAAATAAATAAAAGGAAAGGGGACAAATCAAGCTATCCGCTAGAAGGGCCAGTGAATGGGCCGCCAAAATGGAGGAAAATGACACTTACTTTTTAAAATGTTTTGGGGGGGAGAAGCCCCCCAGTCACTATATATTGGCTGTGTCAAAGCCCCGCCCCCCTTTGGAAAATTCTAGATCCGCCCCTGCTCTGTGTAACGATGGCTCAACTTTTTATTTAGAAGTAAACACAACGAACAACGATCTTCTGACTCTTTTTAATTTGTACTATATTTGATGTTAGGTTTTTGAATGAATGCGGAAAATGTTCGATTCATTACTTCTTCTCCCAATCAACTGCTTCTTTTGATTTTGGCGATGCGGCTGATTTTGGCGATGCGGCAAGATGCGCTAAAAAAACCCTGTGTATTTGTCAAATTCCTGAACGAAAATGTAACAAAAAATGTAAAACACACTTTTAAAAAGTAGCGAAGTAAAAGTACAGATATTTGCTCTAAAAATGTAGTGAAGTAAAAGTACCGGTTTTAAATTTTACTTAAGTAAAGTACAGATACACAATTTTTTTACTTAAGTACAGTAACGAAATACATTTACTTAGTTACGTTCCACCACTGATCAGAAGCAAGTTGGACCAAGAGAAATGTGTTTTCTGTAGGGGATCAACAGAGTAGAGGTTGGATAAAGATAAGTTGGAATAAAGCTGGATTAACATCTAGCTTGTGTGGATGGCTTACCTTTTTGTATCTGGGCACAGGAAGCTGAATTACCACATTTAACACAAAGCGGGGAGAGAGAAATGAGAGCATGCAGAAACAAAATTGAGAAAAAAAGACAAAAAATAAACAATCCGTGAAAACAAAATAAAAGTGTTGCGTTTTGTATCCAAAATAAAATAATAAAAAAAAGATCATTTTTACAAGTTCTGGTAAATCAAGGAAGGATGGGTGTGACTTCTACATTATTAGACTGAAGATGCTGGAACACTGTAAGAACCCATAATAGGTTTTATGTCAAGCAGAAAAACAAACAAAATACTTTTAATTATTGGTTGGAAAAAGGCAAATGAAAGATAAAAACTTAATATCTCTTTCTCCATGGCAGGTGAAAGCAAATTAACCTAACCTTTAAACTTTGAGTTGTTATTTACAAAGCTAAGAATGACAATCCTGAACATTTTCAAGTTAATTGTGGCCATTTTTGGACATAACACTGTAGTTAATCCTTTCGATAGCAGAGCTATGAGTTGCCACTGCAACCTTTTTTTGTTTTGAAAAAAAAAATGAGTAAAAGAAGGATCTGTACAGCATGTCTTTGATCTCCTGTGACTGAGAACTACTAGCGGCTGGTGACGTGGGGTACAGGTGTGTCACGCTCCAGCCCTGATGATCAAAAATACATACTTTGTAAATAGAAAGTATGGCTGGGGTGGCTGGAGATCGGGTGAGGAGCTCTGCCATCCAGAAGGAGCTCGGTGTCGAGCCGCTCCTCCTCCAGCCCGAGAGGAGCCAGATGGGGTGGTTCGGGCATCTGGTCAGGATGCCCCCCGAGCGTCTCGTGGGTGAGGTGTTTCGGGCACGTCCCACCGGGAGGAGATCAAGGGGCAGACCCTGGACCTGCTGGAGAGACCATGTCTCACAGCTGGCCGGGGAGCGACTTGGGATCCTTCCGGGTGAGATGGAGGATGCAGCCGGGGAGAGAGAGGACTGGGCTGCCCGTTTGAGGCTGTTGCCCCTGCGACCCGACCCCGGAACAAGCGGAAGATGACTGAATGGAAAATGTATTTATTTATAAGTGTGCAAAACTGTCGAGTGTGTATGTAAAACTGTATTGTGTGAAAATTATATACACTTTAATATCATTTTACACCATTGTATTTCACTATGTGCTTTATTTTGCTCGTCACATCTATGTATGTGGTTTCTGGTATTTCTGAAAAAAAGAGACATCAGCTCTAAATCTTTTTTTCTTTCATCTGTATTGCAAACCATAAACATGCCCGTGGGGCACAATTAGATGCGCATTCAAACTCCTCTCTGTCACTCTGTTAAGTGAACCAATCAATTAGCTATGAGCTGAAATTTAATCCCGCCCACGGCTCTCATTGGCCGAACTGCACTGGCCATGTTGTTCATGGAAAAAAAATTATCACAAGTATGTGGGACTTTAATCAGAAGGTGTTTGAAAAATTTGCGGAGCAGAAAGAAAGAAGGGCCAAATTCCTGTTCAATTAGGATGGATTGTATACATATAAAAATAAAACTTTTAAATATTTATGTACCGGCATGTGATATCTTTTATATAGAGGATATCTCAAAATGTACTTTTTGTGTGTGTTTGAAAAATGTGCGAAAAATGTTTCTTTTTAAACCATCAGCTGCCACTGGTGTTGACTAGCGTTAGTGGAGCTCTGCACAGCCAGTCCCTTCATTTTTCGTCAGTCAGGAAACCTTTTGGGGCTGTTGCCATTTCCAATTTGTCATGAGTTAGAGGAAGATGTGAAAATGTCCTTTTGTTTTTTCTTTTACCTTCCAGATCCTCCTCATCTTGTAAGTAAGACTAATTTAAGCAGCATCTGATGCTTCTGGTCTAACAACATTCTGAACCAGACACCCTTCAGGTGGGCATCATTACCTTTAAATCATTCCAACTGCATTTGATTTTTTAAATTTACCAATTAAGTACAGAAAAACTCGCGAATGAAAGACAAAAAAAATATTTTCTACAGATCATCACACAGTAACTTGGCAAACTCATATTTTAATCCGTATATTTTGCACTTGGACACATCAATTGTGCTTTTATTGCTATTAATGTAACTATGTAATGTGAAGTGATTATGGTTAAAAACGTTAACTGGTATCAAGAATACAGTAAACTGTGTGCTCTGGGATCTCCATACCACTTACCTGGGGAGGTCACCCCAGCTTCACTGTCTCGGTGCAGACTCAACATAGGGCGCAACACATACCAGCTATAAGCCCAGGCTCAATTGGCATAGAGCTGGGTGACAGGGGTTGCTCTGGATGGTAAGACGAGTCCTGAGACTCTATTGGGAAGTTACCACCTGCCTCAACTCGGGTAGTAAGATACTACCCCGCCACAATTTGCTTGCTTCGTCGGGTGCATGAAGCTTAGACAAAATCGACAGGCTAGATGTAAAACTGAGCAACAGGCAAAAACAGAAGAAATAAACTGCCAGCTCTGCGACTGGCAACCATCAGAAAAATGCGTCCTGGCCTTTTTAATGAACTCGAGCAAATTGACGATGCCAGGAAAACTGCCATCATGAACTGAATAAGCAAAACGTCGGCATTGCCTCCCTCCAGGACACACGCCTTGCCTCCAGCTGCAGTATCCAGGAAAAGGACAACACTTATCGCAAGATCTGGAGTCAGACGAATGCTGACTCTACAGAGTTGGCTTCACAATCCGCAACCCCTCCGGTCAGGTGAACTGCTCTATCCGAACAGTAACAGGTTTTCAATGCACGGGTAGGCGCAGATCACTTATCCTGGCCTCATTGCATTGGACATGTTGGCATTGGCAAGCTTAGTGCAAACAGACATGGTCCTTCTTGCTGGAACATAAAGTTCTTCCTGCTGGGAGATTTAATCCTTCCTGCTCAGAGGTGTGGTTCTTCCTGCAGTGAGATGTACTCCTTACTGCCAGATGGTGTAGTTCCTACTGCTGGGAGATGCAGTCCTGCCTGGTATAATCCTTCCTCTTTGGTGATGTAGCTTTTCCTGCTCGGATATGTAGTTGGTCCTGCTGGGTAATGTGGTCTTTCCTCTGGGACACGTAGTCCATCCTGCTGTGAGGCACGGTCCTTTCTGCTGGGAGTTGTAGTTGTCCTTTCATGGAGATGTAGTCTTTCCTGCTAGGAGATGTTCTTTTCCCTGCTTGGAAATGCAGTCCTTCCTCATTTCAGGAGGTATTTTTTTTAATTTATATCAACTGTACAATTTAATGTGAGAAATAGTAGATATCTTTGTGTTCATGTTACACTTGTACTGAAACTGCAGAAACAAAATGACCAATTATATACGTAAGTTTGAGGCCTGTAGTCCCAAGTACA
This sequence comes from Neostethus bicornis, assembly GCA_902685375.1. Lineage (NCBI taxonomy): Eukaryota > Metazoa > Chordata > Actinopteri > Atheriniformes > Phallostethidae > Neostethus > Neostethus bicornis. The sequence goes on along the minus strand of CACRXE010000005.1, from coordinate 231,880 downwards.
TTGTTCTTGGTAAATAGTCCCATACGACATGCAAATCTTCCAATAAAGCAGTTTCTACATGAAGTAACAGCCAGGAATAGAAATAAAATCGGAAAAACTCACCTTTGCTTTGCAGATCGTGCAGAGCAGTGCGTTCTTCTCCTGATCATACAGCAAGCTGAACTCCAGTGTCCCCAAAGTGCCTGTGAAAGATGGAGACAGACATTATATGTGTATCTTGTCCACACATTTAAAACATGCCACGCTTGGCTATAAACTGCCCTGAATGAAATCCCATTTAATTTTCAATGGTACTACAAAACCGGTACAGATGTAATATAGTTCTTGCCGCAAATATATTCTATAGCAGTCATAATTACAATGAACTTATCAGTACAGTCAATAAGGAGCTCAACAAAATAAAGAAGTGGTTGGATTTCAATAAATTATCTCTTAATCTAAACAAAACTAAGGTTTTGTCCTTTGGAAACACAAAAACAAGCTCCAGAAAACCAATTGTATGGAAAATGTTGAAATTCAAGTAAGAATAAATTCAAGTAAGAAAGTCTGTGGTGGCCAGCACCTTGTTCTTCTCCGTCATCTGCTGGGGGAGCAGCATCACAGCCAGTGACGCCAACAGACTGAATAAACTGATAAGAAAGGCTGGCTCTGTCATTGGCTGCCAACAGGACCCACTCGAAGCAGTGATGGAGAGGAGGTCACTGAATAAACTTTTATCCATCATGGACATCCCTAACCATCCTCTCTACCCATTTCTCCAAGAGGCTCAGACAGCTCCGCTCAAAAACCGCCCGGTACCGGAAATCTTTTATTCCCAACACAATAACACTTTTTAATAATAACTCACAGAATAACAGATAACTGGTTCATGCTCATGTAATTCATCACTGTTTGTCACTTTATGCTTCTTATGTTACTTTTTTTACCTCCTTATGCACTTACAGTCTGTATTGACCTCAATGTTTTGTCACATTATTCCTTCTATTTTATTATTTTAATATTTTATTATTTTTTTAATTTTTCTTTTTGTATATTTCTTTCTTTCTTGTTTGCTGCTGTAACGCACAAATTTCCCAAGTGTGGGATCAATAAAGTAAATCTAATCTAATCAAACAATACATTTTAAAAAAAAAAAGTGGAATTGTCTGACTTGGAAAACCCAGGTCAGACATGTCAAATAAAAAATATCCAAAAGTCTCTCTATAATAAATAAAATATTATCCAGATTTCAACTCTTTGTGCACATTATATTGTTGTTGGTTCTTCCTTACATCACATTTGGTGTTGAAGTATGGTGTTGAAGTATGGAAGAATACCTATCAAAATACAACAAAACCTTTAGTTGTTTTACAGAAAAGAGCCGTTTGGATCGATCATGAAGTTGGGTTTTCGGAACATACTCATAACCTCTTTATACATTCTAAAATCTTAATATTTGAAGTCCAGTCTCAATGTTACACAGTAATTAATACGTTTAAAGCACATTACAAACAACTACTAAACAATTTGAAAAGTTTATTTGCTCTGAATGAAAAATTCCATAACTTAAGAGTAATAGGAGACTTTAAATTACCCAAAGTTGGAACCTCTAATAAAAGGTTTTACGTGTCTGTACATGGTGTGAAACTCTGGAATAGTGTGGAGAAACACTACAAGCAATACCAAAATGTAAATACATTCAAATTAAATTACAAACATACAGTATGATCTGGTCACAATATATAAAGTGTCGGGGCTCACGCGCTTGCCATGTTCTAAAATGCACATTTTATTTTAGTGTGGCTCCATGAAATTCTGCAGAATTAGCCACTCTGCCAGTCTGTGTCAAAATAGTTTTTAAATTAATCAACAGATCGTAATTTCGACTGTGATTAACTTAGGAATCCATATTGCCTATCGATAGTCACATGTGCCAGCTGGTGTTATGAAGCAACAACATTTACACACGTCCCGATTATCATACTAAACAGGGGACCTGATCACCACATCACGTAGAAGTAGTGCAAAATTTGCAGCCTGAAATTGTCAGTAAGATGGCGAGATCACGACCAAAACAGTCATCAATTGAATCTTATTTTGGCGCAAAAAACTCAAATCCAAACAAAGAAAATGTATCAGAAGAGAGAAAACGTTAAAAGAAGGCAAGGTGTGTTGAAAAACCAATGAAGTCCGCATTGTAAACTTAGCGACTTTGACGCTACATTTAGTGAGTATTCAGGCCCTCTAGTCAGTAGAGTTGCAAAAATTTGAAAGTTTTTTTAAGCATCAATCTAGCGGCTTTTCAAATGTTATTAGAGATTTTCGGAGTCTGTGACGTGGAAGCAAGTTGTTAACGCTAATCAATAAGCAGCGCCTGGTGCTGCTTAAAAACATGTTACCCTGTTCAAGATGATAAATTTATAAATAAATAAAATGGTTGCATTTTAGTTTTGCTCAAATTGAAGGAGAACATTGTTGTGACAAAGTCAAGAAGAGAAACATTTTGTAAAATCCATTAAAAGCGTTTAAAACGAGGTAACATTTCAGATTTAGATTTATTCATATGGTCAGACAAACTTTACAAAATCTTAATAATAATACAGTATGAAACAAAGAAACAAATAGCAAAAAGAAAAGCAACAGGCTTGTAACTGCCTATCCTTATACATCTATATACATTTAACTGAAAAGCATTTTTACAATCAAACAAAAATTAAATTTACAAAGTACACATCTCCAATCAAACAGAAAACCACAATAAATTTTACATTATCCTCTTTTCTCTCTTATTTTTAACTTACTTATAATCACTAAGATTTTTATATTTAAGATGTTGTTTAAATTTTAAGAAAGAAGAACTTATTTTAAATTCATTCTATAATTTTACTCCAACAACAGAAACACATTTTGATTTTACCAAAGTTCTTACTTTAACACGTTCAAAAATATAACATCCTCGTAAATTATGATAACCAACTCTAAATTTTAAAAAACTTTGTATACCTTTTGGAACTAAATTATTTTTAACTTTGTATATAATCTGTAATATTCTAATATTTACCATATTTTGTAGTTTTAAACAGTTATTCTGAATAAACAGTTGATTTGTGTTTTCATAAAATCAAACTCTGTTTACTTTTCTTATTGCTTTTTTTTTGTAATTTAACCAGTGAATCTATCTGAGTTTTTCCCCCAAATCGCAGCACAATATGAAAAATAAGGCATAATAACCAAGGAACTGTAAATCAAATATAACCCTTTTGTATTTAAAGCGTCTCTTGTTTTATACAGTATACCAATAGATTTTGAGATTTTTTGCTTAATATGATAAATATGTGATTTCCAAGATCATTTTTCATGTATAATGACCCCCAAAAATTTAGCTTCATAAACCCGTTCAATAATAGTTCCACTCAAACATAAAGTAGCTTTATCAACATATCTATTTCCTGAAAATATCATAAATTTAGTTTTATCTTCATTCAGTGATAATTTATTATAATCAAAATACTTTTTTTATCAAAACAAATTCTTTTTCCACAACATTCAATAAATCATTAATATTTTCACCGCTACAAAAGAAGTTGGTGTCATCAGCAAACATAACAAACTTTAACTCTGTTCAGATTGTAAAAATATTATTTATATACAGTGTGAATAATTTTGGTCCAAGGACGGAGCCTTGTGGAACCCCACATACAGTCGACATTATTTATACTTGAATATTGTACTCTATTATCTAGATAACTTTGCAGCCATTGATTCGTTTTTCCTCGAAGGCCATAGTTTTCACATTTCTTTAATAAATGAAAATGATATATTGTGTCAAACGCTTTACTTAAATCAACAAAAACACCCACAGTATAAAGTTTTTGATCCACCGCAGTTGCAACATTCTCAACAAAATCCATCACTGCAAGAGATGTTGAACGGTTTGTCCTAAAACCAAACTGGTGTTCGTTTAACAAGTTGTATTTTGATATAAATGAATCGAGTTGATTTGCAAACAACTTTTCTAGTATCTTAGAAAACTGTGGTAGCAGTGAGATCGGTCTATAATTAGAGATAACTTCTTTGTTGCCACTTTTGTAAACTGGGATCACCTCGGTAATTTTCATTAGATCTGGAACAATACCACAAGAAAAAGATTTATTACAAATAAACGTAAAAGGCTCAAGAATACAGTGAAAGACCTCCTTGATGAGGGACATATCAATACCGTGGCAATCTGTGGACTTCTTATTTTTGAATTGAGACACTTCACTTTGAGTTACACCACTTAAAAACATTGAATTACAATGACAGAACGTTTTCCTTTTGACATCATCAGCAGCAGCCGGTATGTTTTTAGATAAATTCACACCTACATTAACAAAAAAAATGAACTCATTGACAATTTCTTGCTTATTTCAGATAATTGTGTTTCTAGTTTTAATACATGTTGGAAAATGCTTTTCTTTTTTATTTTCCATCACTTCATTCATCACCCTCCAGGTACTTTTAGTATCATGTATGTATTTCTGCAGTAATATTTCATAATAATCCTTTTTTTGTTTTCTCATTATACTTATTAATTTGTTTTTATAATCTTTGTAAACTTTTTCTTTTGCTTTAGTAGGATTTTTAATAAAATCTCTATATAACTTGTTTTTTTTTTCTACAGGTCTTTTCCAAACTTATCCATGGTTTTGATCTTATTTTTACTTTATGGTTACCTTGTTTCAGAGGACAATAATAATCATGTATCCTCATAAATACAGTATGTCTAAGAAACATCTGTAAGAATCATTAACTTTATCAACATAAATTTCTTTCCAGTCATATTGAAAAAGTTCATTCTTCATTGCTTCAAGTGCAAGCGGAGATTTTTCTCTGATTTTATTATAATTAATAGTTTCCATATGTGTAGATAATTGGTCATGATTACTGCTTTCTAAAACAACAAAAACAGGAAAACTATATGTGATATCTGTAAATAAAAGTCCACTCTTTCTTTTTTTACTAGTTTGATTAACAAATATATTATCAATCAAAGCAGCACTATCTGTAGTTATCCTGCTTGGTTTTAAAATTAGGAATAAAAACACAAACTAAACATTATATTAGTAATCTCTGAAGTTTTTATGTGATCATTTGTTTTTAACAAATCAATGTTAAAATCACCACAAACTAAAGTCAACTTATTATTGGTTCTTTTAAATAACTCAGAAATCTTCTTGTTAAACTCATCTAAACATCCACCAGGGGATCGATATATATACAACTTATTAATCATTTCTTTAGTTTTTACTTTGTGTTTCAATTGTTAAACATTTCATTAAGTTTTCAATAGAAAAGCTCAAGTTTACAATCTCATTACATTCTAAACCTGATTGAACAAACAAAGCGACCCCACCTCCTCTTTTTGTGTGTCTACTCTGAAAAAAGGCTTCATGTCCGTACAATTTGTCCAAAAGTTCTTTCTCCTTCATTACCCAAGTTTCTGAGACTGCAACAACCGAAAATTTCTCCTCAAATTTGTTTAAATAGTCTTTAATCTCAGAAAAATTACTGCAGAGACTCCGACTGTTGAAGTGTATTATAATAATAATACATTTTATTTCTAAGGCGCCTTTTTAGGCACTCAAGGTCGCCGTACATTACACTTAAAAATATAGAGAAATACAGTAAGAGTTAAAAACAACATAAAATATTAAGTATGAGAGAGAATAGTATTCACAGTCACAGAGAGTGTTACCAAAACAAAGAATCTAAAGGTCAATGTCATCTCTGATGTCATCATTTTTATCTTTTTCATGAAGCCTTATGTTTTTTAGTTCAGATTTTATACAGTCTGAAGTCATTAAAAAACAGAAAGAAAGGTAAATAAACTAACTAGTCCAAACTGAACATTAAACTTCATTTCTAAAACTCTAACTGAGACACATTCATTTCATTTATATTTCTCCAGCTCAGATAGATTTCTGATGGTAACATCTTTAGTCTGTTCCGGTGGTCCCTTGAGCTTTATCATAATTTTACAGTTCCTTGTTCAGGTGTCTTGTATTTTTTCTCCTTTTTTAAAATCCTTGCTTGCCGAGCAATCTCTGCATTCCTCTTGGTCAGGTGCTCATTTACATAGACACCTGTGCCCTTGAGTGTTTTTACAACTTTAATCAACTCAATTTTATTCTTTTTACTCACAATCCGGATGATGATATTTTGCCTGTTTCTGATGAATTGTGTGACAAGCAGCTGTAGTCTTACTGTCTATGGTGATGTCTTTACTCCTGAAGAAATGAATGACTTGTTGCTCGAGTGTGTGGAGTTCACCTGATGATGCGTCTTCTCCTTCACTGGTACCTGCAGTGACCCCGGCATAGGAGCGATGTGTAGTCTTCAGTCCAGATATCACCACATCTTCCATTCTTGTAGATTGCTCCAGCTGCTCCACTCTATTTTCCAGGTCTTCTATTTTCTTATCTTTGTCTTCAATAACATCACAATTTTAGGTTTAACTGACCCCAGAAAACTAGGATCACATAAAGAATCCAAAATTCTAATCCACCACAACAGTCCCCACCCAGAAAGCCAAACGAAAACAAACGACAATTTCAATTCCCTATGATATTTGATGGATTCAAAAAGCTGTTCAGCACGAGATTTTCATCCAGCAGCCATGTTGTGGGCGTGCCCAGCTGTCACATGACATTAATGATGGAGAAACAGTGTACAGCGACTGCTCCTGCAGCTCACCATCCGTTTTTGTTTTTTTTTATTTCTTCCTGCACTTACTTTCACATGATACTTACTAAAACTTCTCTGAAGATGACGACTTAAAGAAGGATTGTGAAATCGACAAAAACCGGGATAAATTACAGCTCTACATCTGCTGGCGCTGTGGAAGGTGGGGAGTAATGTGGACTGACCCTGCGATGGAGAGAAGTCCCTGCGGTAACTTCTCAACTAGTACAAACTCTGGATATTGATCATTTAATGTCGGGAATCACCACAAAGGTACTGGGGCTTGGAAGCTTTGCTTGACAAAAAGATCAATCAGAACGGGATCGGCTGATACGCATGTTCAGCGGATATTCTGGAGCTGAACACGTGTATCGGCCATGTTGAGCAGCACATATCAGACATGGAAGACGCCGGAGCCCTGCACGTAGCAGAGATCACCAATTTGAGGAATAAGTTAGAGGCCGCTTTTGACAAGATTGATGATTTGGAGAATAGGAGCAGGAGATGTAACATTCGGATTGTGGGTCTCCTGGAAGGTAGTGAGGGGACCAACACTGTTTCCTTTGTAAAGGCCTGGCTCCCAGACCTGGTTGGTGAAAGTTTTAAAGGTTGCGCTGCGAAGATATACCATTGCCATCGCATTTCTGTCAGTCGTCCTCCTACTCCTTCCAGTCAAAGATCACGTCCTTTACTTGTAAATCTCCACAACTTCCAAGATAAAGTCAGGATCATGCAAGCAGCCAGAAAGAGTCATCCCCTGATTTTCAAAGGCTCCAACATTTCAATCTTTGGAGACGTTTCATCTGCTGTTGTCAAGAAACGAGAGGATTTTTCCTCTGCTAAGCAGCGTTACCGAGAAAAATGGATTTCCTAAACAATGCTGTATCCCGCTGTCCTCAAGATCAAGCATGATGGATCAGAAAGATGTTTAAACGCCCAGAGGATGCGATGAGATGGGATGGGATGTCCTGCGTCGGTACCCCATCCAACCCATCCCTGCGGTCTAATAGCTCACCATCTTACACGAAGACTGGCTGATGTTCACTATTTTGAGCATGACAATCTCATTTTGTTTTTATCTGCCCAATATATGGTTTGGTAAGACTTATTCTTATCCATTTGTAGTTGTATCTGTGTTTTTTTTGCTGTGTACCAGAGCAGTGAACAGGGTTGCAGATAGTCCGGTGTTTAAATGAGAGCCATCTTCCTATGTGTTGAAGGTAGCTTGACCCCCCTGTTGGGCATTGAAGGCCGTTGTCTGGCCCTTTTGTTTTTTCTTTTAATTTTTTTTAACTTTTTTTGTGTGTAGTTTTTGGTTTCTTGTTTGCAAAGCAGTCTCATTTTTCCTTTTCTCAATCAGCCGTTGCCTATTTGGTGTATTTTCACTTACTTTAAAGGTCATTTTGGTTTACCTTTGTAATGACTAGTTTTGGTTCTGGTTTAAAAATCTGTACTTGGAATGTTGGAGGTGTTCACAACCCACTTAAACAGCAATGCATTGAATTATTATGGAGCTTTTTAAGGACTCTCAAAGACGCTTCACATATGCATTATTCATTCACTCCATACCAGGTGATGGTAAGCTATTGTTGTAGCCACAGCTGCCCTGGGGAAAACTGACAAAGGCGAGGCTACCATTTTGCACCATCGGCCCCTCTGACCATCACCAACCAATCACACACACACCATTCAGACAAGGCAAAGTGTCTTGCCCGGGGACACAACGGCAATTTTAATCTCCTAGGCCGTCCCACCATGGCACCTAGGGTTCCGGCAGTCTCTCATCCATGTACAGCCCAGATACAGCCTGCTTAGCTTCTGAAGTCTGACGGGATCAGGCATTGACAGGCTGGTATGGTAAGAAATTTTTGAACTTTCTGAAAAAGGAAGGTGTGAATGTAACTTTGTTACAGGAGACACATTTGTCCACTGAGGAGCACTTAAAACGAAAATGTGACTGGGTAGGACAGGTATTTAGTTCCTCTTTTACAAGCAAGAACCGTGGGGTTGCCATCCTAATACACAAGCATTTCCCACTGGTAGACACACAAGTAGTTACTGACCAATCTGGAATTATTAAAAGGCTCTATGCAAAGCAAATCCATCTCATTCTTGAACATTTACTTGTAATGTTAACCTCCATCATTCCGATGGAGGCTTTTCTGCTTTTTTGATTGACAAACCCTTTAAATTTTACAAAACTCGGGATCCCTTTTTGGACTGTTTGGATATTTCTTCCACACAAAGACTGCAAACTGGGTTATTTTCTTTGAGCTTGGCAAAAAGACACTTAGAGTCAACACCCTTTTTCTTTCTTTTATTCTTTTATCTTCCTCCTTGTAATACAGTACACCAATAATTGTTTGTGAATTCGGTTTTGCAGTAATGTTGAAATAAAATTTTGAAAATAAAAAAAGAGCATTTAAAACAAACTGAATGTCAGAGTTTTTTTTTAATTATTAAGTAAAAATGTTTTTTAATTGGTAATTTATTAAAATTTTGTGTTTAAGCAAGTTTTTTACACCTAAATTGTTTGCAGTATCACTGTTTTTTATGATTAAGTGATGTTTTGTCATGTGTGGAATTTGAACCATGGTCGCTTAAAAGGGAGAACCTTGAACAGCAAAAGAAAATTAGCAATTTCATTGGCTGTCAGTGCATGCCAACTATTCACGGCTTGCCAGCTGAAAGGAGGCTGTTTTTCTGTTCCTAATCCAGTTTACGTTCACCAGCATCACCACAATCTACTTCACATCTGTCTTATGTCTCGTGTCTTTTCATGATTGTTCGTTTAAGAGCCCTGAACAATGGAGTGTAGACCTTACAAATCACAATGAAAACAGGACTAAACAAAAACAAGTCAGCATTTTTTTCTCTGACAGAAATCGATTTTTATTACGAGCATATTGTGACTTTAAGCCCATTTGTTTTTGTTTTTTTTGTAGAAAGGGCAACATGGCTGCTGCAGCGGTAATGTTTGGTTAGGCTTTGTCCCATGCAAAGTAAGGAAATGTTTTCAGACCAGTCAGTCATCTTCTCAAAAGCTCATCACAACCAGTGTCACACGAGTGCCGGAGCCTATCCTGGTAGGGTACACTGACGACCACTCACATAAACACTCAATAACCCGTGTTTTTGGAGGAGAAAACTCTAAGGGGTTTGTGTCTAGGAAACACAAAAAAATTACAGAAAAGATTTGAGGGAGAACAGAGACACTTTCCAAATTATTCTCCATAAAGTGGTGTGCTCTGCATTCTTTTTGTCATAAAGAAGACTATTGTTTGCAACCAAAAAACCCGCATAATGCAAGAGCTTGCTTTTCCAAATGGGTTTAACTTACCCCACTTTTATGGTTTAAGTTATCTTTGTTTCCGAAACCAAAATTCAAAATTTAAAATTAGTTTAAAATGAGAAAAAAATCTGAGTTTTGACAAAACTTACTACCGATGGGGGTTCAATGTGGCATTGAACCCCCATCGGTGTGGAAAATAGGACCTAGAGAAAGACTACCGTATTTTTACGACCATAAGGCGCATGTAAAAGTCTTAGATTTTCTTCAAAATGAGCGCCGCGCCCTATCGTGCAGTGTGCCCTATGTGTGTTGTGAAAAAAAAAAACAAGTGGAGCAGATGAACGCTACGCTTGCTGTGATTCCGGGAGGTCTGACAAAGAAACTCCAATCGCTGGACATCAGCGCGAACCAGCCGTTCAAAGTAAGGCTACGAGCGGTGTGAGAGCGATGGATGACCAGAGGAGACCACAGCTTCACAGGGGGTGGAAGGCAGTGCCAGGCAATGCCAGTGGATTGTAGAAGCTTGGGCTAACGTGTCTGCTGACACTGTTGTCCGAGCTTTCCCAAAAGCAGGCATCATTTCCGAGGAGCTGCACGGTACAGAAAATGACTCTGACAGCGAGGAAAGTGAACCTGAGAGGTTGGATTTAGAGCAGCTGTTAGATTCTGAAACAGAGGATGAGGACTTGGATGGATTTAATAAATGACTTTATGACGACAGTAACTAATATTTAAATAAAGACAAACAAACTCAGTTTTACTCCTGATCTATTTTTAAATACACACACTTGTCTGCTTGTGTGTGTGTTGCTGTAAGGTGGACGTACGTAGTAGACGATTTGTATATAAAACACGCACCCTATCATCAGCTGCGCTCTATCATTAGGTGCGCCCTATATGTGTGTTAAATACAGATCACACGAAACTGGGACTGCATTCTCGCCTTTTGGTCGAGAAAATACAATATTTAAATTAAAGCCATTAACGGAGACAAAGGTTTGTGGCACCACAGCTTATGACCCCTCATAAGAAAAATTCTTTTTGAATGCGATGTTGCCAGGTGGTTTACTTAACAAATTGCCGTCTCAATTGAATAAAGGACAAACTTCTGATTTCATTCTCTTGTTGACATAACAGCATTTATCTCGCTTCACAGTTTTCCAATCACTCATGGATGATTACTTTGTAAAGAAAGTGAGAGGTATTTCTTCTCAGTAATGCTCCCAACCAGGCTTTTGTTTTGAATGAATTGTGTATGGTAATACGATGTGATTGAAATACTAAACATTCATATACATAACACACATTCGAGGCACTGGAACAGACAGACCGAAGGTTGGGAGACATAAAAAACAGGATGGACCCTCAAGAGGCAGGAGGCCGGAGCTTGATAGCGGATAGGTTGGTAAAACCCAGAATCTCAAAGGGCTCTGAGTAATCAGAATCAGAATTGCTTTAGTGAACCCACACATGGGAAATCTGTGTAAGTAACATGGAAACAGTCACAGAAAACTCTGAAGTTGTTTCATGGTGTTGAGGGTCGGCAATTCTGCCACAGCCTTGATCTTTTCAAGGAGCCGAAGCTTTAACCCTATTGTGACGTCAGCAGCGCAAATGAGCCAAGCTTAGAGACAAAGTCCAGGTACAAATTGTTTCAGAAAGGAAGAGACATGCTCCAGACCTCTGTCTTGTTTTTTTTTTTCCATCTTCAATATAAATATAAAATTCATAAAGCATTAAAAAATGTGGAAGCTTTGAAACCTTACTGAGTATTTAAATACTCTATTCATCGGCAGATAATTTGGGCAAAACTATTTATGTTCATATACTTTTATGAAGTACACATAAATACTTATGAATATTTGTCAGCTTTTACAGTTTATTTTACAGTAATGCATTTGCATAAACTTAAAATCACAAGATTCTTCTTTGTTGGCTTTTAAGGGCGGTTGCTGCCAAACTGTTGCATTGCCAAACCCCTTAGACTAGAAGGCCAAAATCCAGGACAGCGACCCTGTTATCACAAAAGAATGCCCAGTCAATTTGTAATGAGCTAGAGTGACATAAGGGGAAGTAACCGGTCTAGCTCCGACTGCCGGGCCCTTGTAACAATTGATTGATTGCTTCTTGAGTTTTTTGTCTAGATATTATTACAGTTTTTCTTTCATGATGTGATTTTACAACCATCTTTTTAACCAAGAAAACAGGTAGGTGGTCTGTTAAGTCAGTTATTATGAGTCTACTTTTTAAATCACTTTCAAAAACATTTGTAAATTTATTGTCTATCAATGTAGCACTGTTACTTGTGATTCGAGTTGGTCTTAATGTAGTTGGATATAAACAGAAACTATACATTAAATTCATAAACTAAGTGACTACAGTTGATTCTGAAGGATTCAACAAATCAATATTAAAATCCCCACAGACGAAAACCATTTAAACTTTCATATAGGTCCATGATCCAGGTTTTCTATAGAGACAACTTAATATTATATTTCTTGACTTTTCCATTTCAGTTTCTATTGTAACACATTCCATACGTTTATCAATGACTAAAGACATCATCAACTCATCATCAACTTTATCACAGAAAGACACAACTAACTAACAACAACAAAACAGAAAAAAACAAAATAATTATAACACATCAAACCACTGTTAACATCAAACAATTGTACCAATGGTTCCACAGTTCAGACTTGTAATCTGTGGAACATCAACCAACCTCCTACTAATAGAGTTCTCAGAGTTATTAAGACGACTAATAAAACTGTACATCAAACAGCGCAGAGTGGTTTGGAAAGTCCTGCTGAGACAAACAGGTGACTTGCACTTTCCCATCTTGGTCTTTTTATTAGAATCCTCAGACAGTCATTGGATGCCACATTGAGTTTTCTTGTGCCAGCTCTCTTGTAGTTCCACCACAGGTGTGCTGTATGTAAGGACGTGCAGTAGGCTTTAAAAAGTGTCTCTTTCACTTGCTTGTACAAGCACCAAACCTGCGTGTGAGCATGTTTTCTTGCCCATACATCATACGACTGTGTCTGTAAATGTCCTCATCATCTGACATGTCATCACAGATATAATGTTCCAAATATTTGTATTTGTGACAAACAGACAGATCATTTCCACATAATGTAAACAGAGGAAACTTCACACTTTTATCATCCTTAGTTCTACAGACCGTTATGACACTTTTATTTGTGATATACTTTATGTCAAACTCCAACCCATAAGTAGAGCAGACATTGAGAAGTTCCTGTAGACCTGAAAACAACAAGATCATCTGCATACATTAGATGGTTCATCAAAGAAGACCCAATCAGACAGCCTGGTGTACATGCATGTAGCTGGTGTGACAGATCATTCATGTATAAACAAAACAAAACTGGAGACAAGATTCCTCCTCGCTTCACTCCATTACCAACACCAAAGTATCTGATACACTATTGCCCCATCTCACCTGCATTTCTTGGTGAGCATACCAGTAGACCAGTATTCTCAAAATATACTGTGGCACCCCTCTCTGACAAAAAACTACAAAATAAAGTTATAAAACAACTTAGAAATACAAAGGCATCCTTTTTATTAATGGCATCAGGGTAGCCAAAATAAGAACTGCTAAAAGAAAAAAAACCTGAGAAAGTCATTGAGATGTTTTCAGAAACCCTGTTTCCTGCCGGCGGATGGAAGTCATACAATAAACTCTGCCCGGATCTACAGTCCTCCCCCCACACCGCAAACCCAGATTAGAGATGGCATAAACACACCCTCCTTTTAGCATGTGGGATTATCTCCAACTGAAGCTGCTCTGATGTCCTACATGACCCTAAAATCATGCCCAACCTCCCCAGCCAGGCAATGGATCTATCCCATGGGATTGCAGGAATATGTAGCAACTCTTTCCAGATGTTTCTAGTGTACATTAATGGATTCTACAATTATTTATCTAGTCAGATTTGCAGATTTTTCTCTCTTTGTGATGGAGATGGACATGAACGGCCAGCTCTCTGCTTCAGGGCAGCCCGTATCACATTGTATATCTCTTCCAGCACAATCGCACAAATCATTTTCTCTGCTGAACAGCAAGAGGATGGAAAGGTAGGGGAGGGGTTTCACCAGCATCAACAGTTGTCTGTCTTTGCAACACAAGTGCAAGACTCAGCTGCAGCGATGAGCACGCCAACCAGACAAAGATAAGAAAGCTGAAGAGAGAGATGTGAAGGCACACACACAATCATCACTCACTGGAGTCATCCGAGTCGTAAGCTTCCACATCAGGCTCTTCCTCCTTTCTGAGGGAGGCTCCCGCGCACACGCGCTCAGGGCTGTCCTCATTAGAGCGGCCTCTCTCTGCCCCGGCAGCTGGCTGACCCCGTGGGTAACGGGGGAAGTAATCTGAGATCTGCTTGATGGGCTGTATGGGCCCGGGGCATACGTCAATTGCCATGTGCTCTTGGATGCTGATAGTGGTTTTCTCGCTTTTGTGCTGTGTCATGCATGCAGTCCAGCCCAGAGCCCACTCTCACACCAAAGAAAGTAAAGAAAAAAAAAAAAGAAATGGAGCCACCTGGCTTCTCTCGTTGCTTTCCTGGAGAAGGGGCTTGTCTTAGGTGGGGGTTGCTGAGTGACAGGTCCAGGAGAGCTGCGGATGTCACTTGGTTAGTCTACAAGGAGTCGCTGAGAATCATGTTGACCAGTAGGCTGACACACACTACTAGCATTCCGCCTGGCTCTGCCCACGGCTGCTGGAGAGAGGGAGCATAGAAATGAGTGTGTGCAAGTGAGAAAAGGGGATTAGAGAGGGAGGGATAGATCTGCTGATGTCACTGCCTAGCAACCAGACACTAAACAGGAACCTGCTTACCTCTGATCCATCTGTCAGAGACACAGAGCATGCTGAGCTCCGCTGAGTTCCTGCACGCGCCTGTATTGTTGATCTTAAGTCCTACTCCTTCTTTATCTCTGTAATCTCTTTCTTCTCCTTCACACACATGTTCTCTGTCTCGCTGCAGCTATCCTTCATTCCTCCAGGACAAACCTCCACATCTCCTGCTTTTCCTCCACCTGATCCTTCACTACTTATCACAGCTACACACATCATTATGCATAGAAATTCCTGTCTAACCTTATCTTTCAGCCTGTTCATCATCATTGTAACAATCCCTGATGCAGTCCCACCTCCACTTTGAAGTCCTCTGTCACACCTACACCACATAGGCTATAACCACCATCTTAGGCCTGACTCACTGCGGTTGGGGTGTGGCTGTGGTGTAGACTTTGCAGTCCTTTGGACTCATTCCATAATAATAAAACCATGAGAGTGGCTCACACTGGGTGCGGTGCGGCTGCGATGTGGTCCCACGCCCCTGTGGAGCTATGCGGCGAAAGGACTCCTTTCCGGAGAAAGGAACTTTCTCCGCAATGCCACAGACCCCCGCTGCGCACAGTGGTGAAGTTGTAAAAATAACATCAGGCAAACAGGAAACCATCTTGCGTGAGGGAAGTACATCTCACTCACTAGCTCAGTGGTAGAACGTTTGCCTTTGGACTGGGAGTTCCCCATAAGTTCACAGGATCATATCCCACTGAGCAGTGTTGTCTAGGTGTTTTTGGAGAACACACTTAACCACCTGTTTCTCCCACCATTAGTGCCAACGTGGCAGCCTGCTGTGGTGTAATGCAGCACACAAACTTCCCCATTGAGGGATGAATAAAGTACATTTATTTTTATTTAAAAAAAAAAAAATAAAGACAAAGTCTGGAATACAATTGCAGATGTTAACAGCATGGAAGGTGAGTTTGTGTAAACACAAGGAATGAACGAACAAACTAAGTTAAAGTTTATAGTGTGGCGTCATATTATTCATATACGAGTCATTTTTAAAAAAGAAAAATTTGCATATTGCGATAAAGTTCATTATTTTTTGTAACGTACTGAAATTCATATATTTTAGATTCATTAAACACAACTGAAATTACTTCAAGTCTTTTATTGTTTTAATATTGATGATGAACACACTAACTTCCTGTCTCAAAAAAATTAGCATATTTCATCTGACCAATAAAAGAAAAGTGTTTTAATACAAAAAAAAACCCTAACCTTCAAATAATTATGTTCAGTTATGAACTCAATACTTGGTCAGGAATCCTTTTGCAGAAATGACTGCTTCAATGCGTGGAATGGAGGCAAACAGCCTGTGACACCGTTGAGGTGTATGGATGCCCAGGATGCTTCGATAGCGGCCTAAAGCTCATCCAGAGTGTTGGGTCTTGCGTCACTCAACTTTCTCTTCACAATATCCTACAGATTATCTATGGGGTTCAGGTCAGGAGAGTTGGCAGGCCAATTGAGCGGAGTGGTCAGTAAACCATTTACCAGTGGTTTTGGCCAGTTCGCGATGAAAAATGAATTCTTCATCTCCATAAAGGTTTTCAGCAGACGGAAGCCTGAAGTGCTCAAAAATCTCCTGATAGCTAGCTGCATTGACCCTGCCCTCCATAAAACACAGTGGACCAACACCAGCAGCTGACATGGCACCCCAGACCATCACTGACTGTGGGTACTTGACACTGGATTTCAGGATTCCCCTCTCCCCAGTCTTCCTCCAGACTCTGGCACCTTGACATGCAAAAATTGAGTGACAGACCAATGCTGCGTCTCAGTAGCCCTGGTCAGGTGCTTCTGCTGTTGTGTGGGAGATGAAGAGAGGAGGATCCAAATGCAGGTATACAACAGTTTATTGAAAGAGTAACCAAAAGTGTCCACAGGGAAGTAGTGATGGCTTCAGGTGGTGCTGGATGACCAGGAGGAAGGGCTGAAGGTTCCTGTGGGGAGAATGACGATATAAGTGCAAGATGTAAAAATAAGCACAGTTTAGAGTTTTTTTTTATTCAAACAAAACTTTATTGTTCAGAAATATACATATTTACATTGAAAATTTCACATTCACATTAACCCACAGAACAAAACTTTAACCATTTCACACTCACTTCTCCAGATGTGCTCCCCACTCTAATTTACTCACAAGCACAAAGAATTCAAATCAAAACAGTCACCCTCTTGCTCCCCATCCCATCTCTCTCCCATTTGTCCTGTTCACACGTCCCAGGTATGTGTCGCCACATGCAACTCCCTGTAAAAGTCCACCATTGCCATTACATTTGCAACAATTGTCCGTGGTGGAACCAGTCTCTTCTTTTGAAAGGTAATGTTCCTTGCCCGCCACAGGGTGTCTTTGACGCAAGTAACCGCAATCCACCAGCGCTGGAAGCGTGTCCGGTCACCAACAGTCCACCCATATAGCACAAGGCTATAGGTCAATTTGGTTTTGTCCATCTTTTCAAACCAGGGTGTCAACCGTCGCCAGATTGTACTTGCGAAAGGGCAAGTCCAAAGGAGGTGCCTTACAGTCTCCAGGTTCCCGCACCGTGGACAGCTCCCATTCCTCGTGAAGCCCCTTCTCACCAACAAGGCCCCAACTGGTAGGCACTCATGGGCCATGAGCCAGCCCAGGTCTTTGTGGGGGTTGGTTAAAGTCTTATCTGCCACATTCCTCCAGACATTTTGTGTTTCCTCCGCATTCAGAAGGCCAACACACGACAGGCACTCACCCGCTAAAAGAGCCTTCTCGACTGTTTTCCGATTTAGTTTGTCTGGAGCAGACCTGGGCAAATTAAGGCCCGCGGGCCACATCCGGCCCTTTGTACGTCCCTGTCCGGCCCGCGTGAGGCCAATCATAGACACCATAATTTTTTTTTTTTTTTACTTTTATTTTGACATTTTATTTCATTTTGAAAAGTGTTACGTCGCTACGTATGCACGTCGTACTCCGCCCTCAAAGAGGAGAACTTTCCACACCTGAGGAGGCATGCTCAGAGGATCCTAGTCCTCTTTGGATCTACCTATCAATGTGAACAGACATTCTCAGTTATGAAGTTCAACAAATCCAAACACAGATCCTCTATGACTGATGACCACCTCTCAGCTGTCCTTCCACTTCAGACATTCCGCCAGATTTCAATGTTCAAGCCCAGAACAGACTGGATTATTCTCACTGAAGAGATAACATGAGGTGGAAAGCATTACAAGTTATTGTTTGTGGAGATTAACAAGTTAAAAAATAAATTGCACCGGTTCAATAATTGTTTTTCTTATTTAACCAGTTTCACATAACCTAATATACATATTTACAAAGTGCTTTATTCTTCTGATTATCAGTACCAGCTATTCAAAATATTGAAGTATTTTTCAATGAATGAAAGTTGGTGGCCCTCTGACACAATTCAGGCTTCTCATGTGGCCCCTGATAAAAATTAATTGCCCACCCCTGGTCTGGAGGGATGTCTTTGATGTTCCCCTGCAGGAAACTCAAAACAGTCTCATAAACAGGGGGTTGGGGGGACACGGGGGGGGTTCAGCAAAGGGTCGTGACAGGGGAATTCGTTGCTTCCACGCCATCAGAACCTTCCGTCCTATCCAGAATCGTGCAAAGGATGCCCATGGTGGACCGTTTGTCTCGTCCACCGCTGCTTCAATCATTGGAGTCATGAACATGGCCATGAGTTTTGCCTTTATGTCCGGCGCTGCCCTCCTGCCCATTGCCACGGGCCTGTACATGATCTCTCGTCTGACCTTCTCATGTGTGCTTCCCAGATGAATCTAAATATAGTCTTTTGAAGTGCCCGGACCACATTTGGGGGGAGGAGATTACCTCAGTTTTAACAACGAGCACCTTCCCGAACAAAGACAAATCTTTGTCTTGCCACTGTGCCAGCTTACCTCGCACTTTTGAGACCTTTTGTGTCCCAGTTATGGGAAACCATGTTGTCCCCTACATGCACTCCCAGAACTTTTACCGAGTCTGTGGTGACAGTCAGGCTGCATGGGGTTCTCGGCTCCGACCAATTAAGATACAGGACTTCACTTTTGGCCTTGTTAACTTTTGTGCCAGATGCTTTTGTATACTGGTCTCAGAGCTGCAGCGCATGGAAGATGGAGGCGTTGTCCGTCAACAGCAGCGACAGGTCGTCCTGTCGGCTAACTTTGTCTCCATTCCTCCACAACCAGGGGGAACTAAGCCTCTTATGCTGGGGGCTTTTCGTATGGCACAAGCCAACGGTTCCATCGCCAAAACAAAGAGAAGCGGCGACAAGGGGCAACTCTGCCTTACCCCGGAGTTCACCTTTAGGGGGGGGGGACAGGTGTCCATTAACTTGAACTTGGCTGATGCAGTCAGTGTACAAAAGCCTCACCCAACTGGTCATGACCTCCCCCAACCCCAAAGCAGATAGGGTGGACATGAGGTATTCATGTCCAAGGCTATCAAAAGCCTTTTCCAAGTCCAGCCCTAAAATGGCCAGAGGAAGACGTCTGTCCTTACTGTACAAGTAAGAGTCTCTGATGAGAGCTATGTTGTCAGTGGCTTTTCGACCTGGAACCACAGAAGTCTGCTCAGGTCCAACAATGTGGACTGAGAGTGAGCGCAGACGTCGAAAGAGACATTTAGCCAGGATCTTTACGCCAACCCCCAGCAAGGTGAGAAGGCGCCAGTTCTTAATGTCTGCTTTACTTCCTTTTTTATGAAGCAACGTTATAGTTCCAGTCCGCATGGATGGGGGAAAAAAAACATTCTGGAATGCTTTTTTGTACATCAGCAGGAGTGGATGCTTTAACTGATCCCAGAAGGTGGCATAGAACTCCTGGGGCAGGCCGTCTGCTCCTGGGGTCTTGTTCCGTTTCATCGACAGCATTGCCACCGAAAGTTCCGCCACAGTCAGATCTCCGTTCAGGACTGGCCGCGCAGAGTCATCAAGTTTCCGCTGGAGCCCTGATAGAAAGAACTCCAGCTGCTGACTGTCCGACTCCGCCGCGTTGTACAAATCTGAATAGAAGCGGTGGACATGATCCAATATGTCCGCAGTGTCTGTAACTTTCACTTCCTCAGAAATCGACAAGCTTCTAATGGCAGTCCTTGAGTGCGCCAACTTTCGGAAAAAGAAAGCTGTACACCTTTCATTTACCTCGAAGTTGTGCACTCTGAAAGCTAGTGAAATTATGAAAATTGTCAAGGAATGTGCAAATAAAAAATGAAATGACTATGCAGATGTAAACATGATACTGATAAAGAAAATTATTTATGTTATTATTGAACCGTTTACTTATTTATGTAATCTTTCTTTTTGTACTGGAGTTTTTTCTGAACATATGAAAGTAGCAAAAGTTATTCCACTTTTTAAACAAGGAAATAAAAATGAACCATCTAATTATAGACCTGTATCACTGCTCTCGCAGTTCTCTAGAATTTTGGAAAAACTTTTTGTGAATAGATTAAACAAGTTTATTTATAAGTATAGCATTTTAAGTCACAGCCAATATGGATTTCGCTCAAATCATTCAACTGCTACAGCGTTAATGGAACTGGACGAAGCTTATTCATTTAAGAAAAGTGTGAAACAACTGTTAATTGATAAATATGTGCAGCAGAAAACTCTCTTTTGTTGTTGTTGTTGATGTTGTTTGATGTTTTTTTTTTTTTTGTCGTGCATCACCCTGATTGTACAGTACATACTTTCTGTTGCTAAGGGGCAGATATTATAAGCTTTTGCTTCTTTCTGTACCCTTTCATTCATAATTTCTTTTTACTGAAGACCTTTTTTTTAAGATGCATTTGTTCTTTTGTTTTGAATGAAATGAAACAATAAATAAAATAAATAAGTTCATTTCATTTTATTCGTATTGTTTTTGGAGCTTGATTGGACATTGTGACAAATTGTGTTGTTTTGGGTTTTTTTTTACCTTTAGTGAGTGCCCACTACATTTGCATAATCAACAAGCAACAGTCTGGCCTTTCAGGACAGGCAGGACAGGAAAGCATGGGGTTGGGGGAGCATCCTCTATGGTGGGGAGCAATCATTCTATGGTGTGGTGTTATTACATTACAGATTTTTCATGTGTACAGTAAAGTCAGTTTTATTAAACAACAAAATTACAGTTTAATTAGTAAATATTCTCTACTTATAAAGCGTTTTTCCACCTGCGTTGGCACTCAAAGCGCTTTACAGTGTCGCTCACATTCACCCATTCATATTCATACCTGATGGGGATGCTGCTATGCAAGGTGTAAACCACTATTAGGAGCAATTGGGGGTTCGATGTCTTGCTCAAGGACACCTTGGCATGAACTCCTAGCTGAGGATCAAACCAGCAACCCTCCAGTTACAGGGCAATTGCCCTACTCACTGAACCAATATTTGTCATAAAAAAATAAAAGAAAATTGTGAATTTTATTTTGCACTTTGAAAAAAGAACCTGAAGACGTGTCTACTTAATTTAATTTAGAAAACGGAATATTTTAATGCTACATTGGCTGTTTACACTATGTACATATGTTCATACAGATGTGTATAATGATATGCATTATCAGTAGTATTTTTGTACATATTAATAATGTGTTCATCTTGTAAATAGTTTGTATTGAAAGCATTACATTTTCAAAACTTTTTGTAGGTACTTGTGGTCCAATTGCTACTTCTAAATTGTCTTTTCATTTTTAAAAGCCACTTCATCTTTCAGTAAAGATCAGTAAGTATCTTTACTTACTGATATTTTGTGTAAAGATTTGTGTAAAGATTTTGTGTAAGATTAAGTGTAAACTAGACAATAGTTTTTTTCCTTTAGACATAACACTCTAAATAAATGGTTTTGTGTGTCAACAGTATTTACTGGTCTGGGTTCGGTAATCAGTTGTAAAGTTTGAAGCAGGAATGCAAACTCCAACACAATAGGAAGAGGACACACGGTGAGGGCCATCTACAGAGGAATGTCAGTCAGTCATCTTCTTCTCCGTCCATTCCTTTCGGGGCTGCCGGATTCCATCCCTGTTGATTTGAGGTGAGGGGCAGGGTACACCCCAAACAGGTCACCAGTTTGTTGTGGGGCACAGAGGAATGTATAAATCTAAAAAAGTTTGTAGTATGAATATATATATATATATATATATATATATATATATATACAAAGGTAAAGAAACTGATCAGAATTATTATACTTCTATTAAATATGTTTTTATCAACAAAGTTACTCGTACAGTTATTCAAAGAGTTTAATATTATAATGTGAATTATAAAATAATAAACAGAGATAAAACCTTTTTACCCAATAAGTATTAAGAAAGAAAAATATGAATCAGTTCGCAATAGTTACTGAACATTGGGAGTTTTTAAACATTAATATGCTGCAACAATAACATTTAAATATGATCCTAGATTTAAGAGTTAAAAATATAAAATAACAACTGAATCTGTCCTTTTACATTAAAAAAGGATTTTCAACAATCATCTCGTTTTGTCTAAAACCTAAAATGAGCGCCACCTACACAAGGTGGGGAACTATAGCGAAGGAGGGCTCCCCAATCTCTATCTCGGCTGCCGCTTCTGCTCGGCATGTTTTTAAAACACAGGATATTAAAATACTCCACCTGCTTCATTAACGAATGTTTTTTTTTTCTTAAGTGAAACAAAGATGATCATATTGGGCATCGGTAGCATTAATCGATAGGGGGCGCACATTATGAACACCGGTTACTTTGGTGTACCGGGTTGCCTCGTCGGAAATGAATGGTGTGAGACCGGTAGGTGGCGGTAATGAATCCTACCGTCCTTAAAATTCAAGGAAGAAGAAAAGGAAATGACGTCATTGTGATGAAGTTTCAGATTGTGATATGAGCTGCTTTTTAAGGGCTTTATATCAAACGGTCTCACTGGTCAAATATATGCTTCCGGTGCGGACTTCTCCGCTGCTGGACCATCAGACATCCTGTTTCCTTACGAAAACCAAGTGTCGCTTTCTGAGCCGCTCCACTCCAGATATCCGAAGAGTCGGCATGTCATCTGCGTGCACGAGCCAGAGACTGGTGTGGGTGGATCTGGAGGTACGTGGTTGTCTTGTGACGACAAAGAGAATTGTCTAAATTATGTTTTAAACCTTTAGTTTTTTTCTGAACAAACAAAAAAACCCCAAAACGTGGGTTTTTATGACGTTTTATTTCCAAGATACAGAACAACCCTTTTATTTTGCATTAAATAAAAAAATCACAATTGTTTTGTGGCGGCACGGTGGCACAGTGGGTAGCACAGTGGCCTCACAGCAAGAAGGTTGTGGGTTCGAGTCCCGGGTGGGCACGAGGCTTGGAACACTGTCCTTTCTGTGTGGAGTTTGCATGTTCTCTCCGTGTGTGTGTGTGTGTGTCCGTGACAGACTGGCGACTGTACTCAGCCCTTCGTCTTAAACTGGCCGGGATGGGCTCCGGCACCCCTGTAACCCCATAAGGATGAGAAGATGACTGATTTTTGGACTATTGAATCAGTTTGGATTCAAAGGTAGAACCTGACTGACTGAAGGAGATCAATGTTCTACAAAAATTTTGAAAATGAATCGTATACATTCTAAATCTAATAGTTTAGGGGTCAGGCTTGAGACCCTGACTGCTGTCCAGTGGTTTCCTGCTGGACGTCATCGTCCCATGTGTGGGATGATTAAAGTATATTTTGATTTTAAAGTGGCCGCGAAATTTCAATCTGTCATGACATATGTCCAGATTATTAAGAATCGTCCAGAAGGTGGATTTAAAGCTATGGAACATTCTTTTTTGAGGAGTGGGAAGCAAATTCCCTTAGTTCTTGTGTAAGTTTAGTCCTTTTAAAATCCCAAAACATGTATGGAAAAATAATCTTGTTACAGATTCAATAAGTTCCTTGCAGTTTTGCTACTGTGAACAGAATTACAGGAACTTGGGGAGGGTCTTTGTAATTCCCTGAGGTTTTCAGAAATAACAAACATTAAGCACTGTGATTGGAGTAGATGTTATCCATGTGTTTTATATGTGGTCTGTTTGGGGATCATAAAAGTAGTTAAAAAAGAAAATGAAAGGTTTTAAATTCATCAGATAGTTTTCTGTCTCCCCCCCTCCCTTCCCCCTCCTCCTAGATGACCGGCCTGGATGTTGAATACGACCAAATAATTGAAATGGCCTGTATCATCACCGACGCCGACCTGAACATTGTGGCTGAGGTTAAAACACTTCCTCTATAATATTTTCATTTCTGTGTCCTCTTCTATTTTTCTCCTCTCTTCCACCTCTCTTCTTTGTTGTCATGGTGACTAAAACTGTTGTTGATATGCAGGGCCCAAACCTGATCATCCACCAGCCAGATGAACTGTTAGATGGGATGTCAGACTGGTGTAAGGAGCATCACGGGAAAGTAAGAAGTAATGTTTTTATCGATCAATCAAGTCAAACCAAGTTTTATAGATTTGAATTGATTTCAAACTCTTATTTCATTTAATATATAGTTAATCAAATAATGGAATAATATTAAAACCATTAACATGCTGATAATATAAACAGACCACAGTGTGACCAGTGAATCCAGTAACATGCTAGAAGTGGTCACAATGGAACCTCATGCTTAAACATTGTGACAAGCTTCTGAACGGCTGAGACTCAGACCACCAGAGTCCCAGCTCGGCTCCAGTGGCGCCTCATGAAGCTGTGCAGTCCTACTGTAGTTATTTGCATACTCGTAGCTTTGTCTGGCACCTCCTTTAGGACCTGGGTGTCATGTGTTACCCTTCCAGGAGCCTAAAGCTACCAATAACAAAGGTTTTTGATCTGGTAAAGCAGCACATCCTTCCACCATATTAGGCGTTCGCTCAAGGAAGCGACAGACCCCATAGTGAACAGTAAAATCTGTGATGCGGTGCCGTGTTTGTGTCTCAGTCAGGACTGACCCAGGCCGTACGAGACAGTAAGATGAGCCTAAAACAAGCCGAGGACGAGTTCTTGTCCTTCATCAGGAAACACACGCCTTCTGGACAGTGTCCACTCGCAGGTCAGTCAGAACATTTCTCTCATGTTTACCAAACCAGCCCATATCCTCCTGTTTTGATTCCTTATTGTGGTTCATTCCGATTTGAATGCTGCCAGTTCAGACCAGTGAGAACGAGGTTGATGACTGGATCCGGTTCAAATCCAGCAACTCAACCTATTTCTTGTTCTTCAGGAAACTCTGTGCATGCAGACAAACAGTTCCTGAACAAGTTAATGCCTCAATTCATGCACCACCTTCACTATCGAATTGTTGATGTCAGCACCATTAAGGAACTCAGCAGGTGGGTCCCAGTAAGAACCAGTCCTGAACCAGTCACATTCATGTGTCTGTGCTGGAAATGGAAATGTTATGTAATGCTGCAGGAATATTCACATTAGAAAAATGACTATGAAAACAAAATACAAGTTAAGAATTTTACTGTTTCCTTCTTCTCCTTTTGTCATTTCCCCTCAGGGGTCGCCACAGCAAGTCAGTTTCTTCCATCTAACCCTATCTGCTGCATCTTGGTTTACTACAAACCCTAAACACATGATGAGAAATGAGCTGATGTTTCGATCAATTCAACTTGAAATGTTGTAAGACATGGAGATATGGAACTTAATTAACTTAATTCATATTGAATTAATCTACAATAACTTCTGATATCAGATGTTTCAGCTATTTACAAACCTTACAGTGAACACCTAGGCTTTGTAAAGATTGCAGAATTTTCCGTTACTATGACTGTTAGACATAAGAACTATATAAATCCTCTTAGAGCATTGAGGCGTTGTCTCAATGATAGTGTGTTTTGAAGCCTGCTGAGGTAGGTGTCCAAGGAGCAGACACCCAACATTCCTAGTTGCTTCTACCATTGGCTACAATCACTACATAGTGCAGGCCATGAAGACGAACAAAAAAGTCATCATGGCCCATATTCTAAAATTTACAGGAGACCAGCTATAAACCCTGAAAAAAAATGGGTCCATTTATTCATAATTTGTTTTCAATAAATCTTGGTAACAATTTAAGCCAGTGCTCCGAGGATAACTTTTTTTTATGTACAAAAACCTCGATTATGAAAAACTTATAAATTAAAATCTCTAAAATAAAGGGTGTCCGCTGTGTTAAAAAAATCCGAGCCAAACTTTTATAAGACCACAGAAAAAAAATTTAATGATAATGAAAGCTTTAATGAAGGAACTTGAAATTTCTTAAGAACGTTAGAGAGAAAAACAAAAAATCTGCATCTTTCATTCATTTTCTGAACCGCCTGTCCTTAACAGGGTTGCGGGGAGAGTGCTGGAGCCTATCCCGGCTGATCTAAGTCAAGAGGCAGGGTACACCCCAAACAGATTGCTAATCTATCGTGGGGCCACACACATACAACCATACACACACACACATCCACTCATTCCTAGGGACAATTTCATAGCGGCTATTTAGCCTAACATACATGTTTTTGAAGGATGAGAGGAAAGCCATGCATACACGGGGAGAACATGCAAACTCCACACAGTGCTCTAAGCCTCGTTCCTAGTCGGGGCTCACACACTGACCTTGCTGTGAGCCCTCCATGCTAACTGCTGCACCGTTGTGCAGCTCAAAAAAATCAGCATCTTGCTCGGTCAAAGTAAACTGTGGCAAATATTACCCTGATGCCAGTAAACAGGAAGTTACAATAACTTTGGAATAATTGCGCTTAAACTGATCGGCAAATACTTCATGTGTAGTGCTCTTTTTAAAACCATACTGCTGCTCACAAATTCTTACTTCAGACCTTAGCCTTCTTACTTCTCTGTCACACCAGAATTCCTCATACAATAACAGTTCTTCTCTAGGTACCCTGTCAGACGCTTTCTCTAGATCTACAAAGACACAGTGCAGCTCCCTCTGACCTTCTCTGTACTTCTCTATCAGCATCCTCAAGGCAAATACTGCATCTGTAGTGCTCTTTTTAGACATAAAACCATACTGCTGCTCACAAATTCTTACTTCAGACCTTAGCCTAGCTTCGACAACTTTTTCCCATAACTTCATCGTATGACTGATCAGTTTTATTCCTCTGTAGTTACCACAACTCTGCACATCTCTCTTGTTCTTAAAAACAGGAACCAGTACACTTCTTCTCCATTCATCAGGCATCTTCTCACTTTCTAATCTCCAACCTTCATTTCCAAAATTCTGAAAAAAAACTGTTGCTCTTCAGCTCTGCACTCACCTTTCCACTAACAATACCTACGAACAGTTTCGATCTGGTTTCCGCCATCTCCACAGAACAGAAACAGCTCTACTTAAAATCACAAATGATCTTCTTTTAGCTTCTGACTCCGGTTTACTTTTCATTCTCATCCTTCTGGAATTAACAGCTGCTTTTGATCCCATCTTCCACAACATACTCCTTCACAGACTCCAGTCTATTGGTATCTCTCACACCGCTCTGTCCTGCTCTCTCTTCACCTGCCAGTCTTGTTACTATAGGAGGCAGAGCCTTCAGTCGCTCTGCTCCCCAGCTTTGGAATTCTCTCACCCCTGATTTACGTAATACAGACTCTTTCCCACTTTTCAAATCCAGCCTCAAAACTCATCCTTTCAGGGAATTAGACAGTTGGTCCAGTTGACAAATTTGATTTGTTTCGCTCTGCTTTGCCTTGCTTTGTTTTGCTTTGTTTCTACTTTTATTTGATTTATTTTGTTATTTTAATTCTGGTTTATTGATATCACTGTGAACTGTAAAGTGTCCTTAGGTGTCCTGAAATGCACTTTTAAATAAATTTTATTATGATTTTATGAAACAGGAATTTGCAATACCTTTGGGATGGGTGCATTTAAATTAATCAAGTTAGAAAATTTTGGGCAATTCCGGGTGAGCTGGAGGATGCAGCCGGGGAGAGAGAGGCCTGGGCTGCCCGTTTGAGGCTGTTGCCCCCGCGACCCGACCCCGGAACAAGCGGAAGATGACGGAACGGAAGTTAGAAAATTTTGGGCAATTCTGTTAGACTGATAAAATGAAGTTTACAGCTACGTGCTTTAGAGGAGAGGAGGCGGGAGGAGACAGCAGTTCAGTGGTTAGAGCGTTCGCGCGCGGACTGGAAGGTCGCAGGTTCGCATCCCACAGAGAACACGTCTAGGGTCCTTGGAACAGACACCTAACCCTCGCTTCTGCCACCATTGGCGCTGTCGAAGGGCAGCCTGCTGCGGTGTAAGGAGTGCAGCACACAAATTTCCCCAGTGAGGGATGAATAGAGTAATTATTTTCTTTTTTCTTTTCATAAATCAATCTTGTTATAGTCGAAATCTGAAATATAATTTGCGTCTTTTTTTTTTTTTTAAACAGTCTCCAAAAATGGGTCACCAGACTCACATAATTAGTCTTTATGTGGGCCTGAAACAAACGAAATGGTTGATCCCGCATCAGATCATGTGAATAATGAGGTCAAAATGATTGTAATCAATGAGGATGATGGTTAACATTTGGATGTTTTCAGACGATGGTACCCTGAAGAACACAAGATGGCTCCTCAGAAGAAAGCAAGTCACAGGTAAATCCGAATCTGTACAAATCACTTGCACCCAACATATTTGTGGCCCTCCAGCATAAATTAATACACATAGAGCAAAATTGATTTTATTATACAAATGAAAGAGCACGCAAAATCCTTTCAAACAACAAAAAAAACCATGAAAATATTTTTTTTTTACCAAAATATGAGGTTTTGATGTTTCCAAATTTACAATTTCAGAAAAATTTAAATTTTGACAGGAAAAAGTTTCAAAGATACTAAAATTGACTCTATAGCAACATATATTTATTTTCAAGCACATTAAATTAACAGTATATATTAGCCATATTTAAACAAATGTATTCTGAAAATGTGGTGTAAAAAATCCATCAAAAATATAAGAAACAGATCAGATGTATTTTTCAAAAAAAGTTTTTTTCAACAGTCTGCTAAAGCCTTTGGCCTAAACTTGGCTAAGAATAGTTAATATCATCCAATTTCCCGTCAGAATGCAAGTTAATATTTCGACAGTCCATATGGCAAATAGTTTTTTTAAGATTGTCAATGAGGGCTGTGGCTGCACTTCTGCCGTGACCATTTTTGTGGGCTCTTGCCCCATCCTGCTATGTCATTGTATTGCTTCTCCTATTGTCTTGCGTCATTCTCCTGATTGTCAGAACCCTCCAAGGGGTCTGTTCTAGGACAGACAACATCTTTGTAGAATCATCTAGAAATTGCCAAACTGACTTGTAGTGTATTGCATGTGGTAGTCATGGTGCAGTATTTAGCTGGTGACGAGGCTGGTCAAAACTAAAAGTAAAGGACACGTTGATTAGGCTCATGTACAGTACATACTGCGTTATTGTAAAGACATAGCAGTTTAAAGTTTATTCTTCTTCCTGTAACCTCACTTTTCCATTTAGTTTAATGCCTAGCTTTTTGAGGGATATGGGGGGAGTTGTAGAAAAGTAAATAAAAAAGTTCAGTTATAACAAACAGTTCCAACAGTTCATAATATTTTAATAATGCAAAATGTAAGCGTAAAAAATTACACACACATACAGTATGTACAGTGGTGGTCAAAAGTTTACATCCACTTGTAAAGAACATAATGTCATGGCTGTCTTGAGTTTCCAGTTATTTCAACAACTCTGATTTTTCTCTGATATAGTGATTGGAACAGATCCTTCTTTGTCACAAAAAACATTCATGAAGTTTGATTCTTTTATGACTTTATTATGGGTAAACTGAAAATGTGACGAAATCAGCTGGGTCAAAAATATACATACAGCAATGCTAATATTTGGTTACATGTCCTTTGGCTATTTTTACTTCAATTAGGCGCTTTTGGTAGCCATCTACAAGCTTCTGGCAAGTTTCTGGTTAAATCTTTGACCACTCCTCTTGACAGAATTGGTGCAGTTCAGTTAAATTTGTTGGCTTTCTGACATGGACTTGTTTCTTCAGCATTATCCACATGTTCTCAATGGGATTTAAGTCAGGACATTGGGAAGGCCATTCTAAAACCTTAATTCTAGCCTGATTTAGCCATTCCATTACCACTTTTGATGTGTGTTTGGGGTCATTGTCCTGTTGGAACACCCAACTGCGCCCAAGACCCAACCTTCGGGCTGATGACTTCAGGTTTTCTTGAAGAATTTGAAGGTAATCCTCCTTCTTCATTGTCCCATTGACTCTCTGTAAAGCACCAGTTCTATTGGCAGCAAAACAGGCCCACAACATAATACTACCACCACCGTGCTTGATGGTAGGCATGGTGTTCTTGGGGTTAAAGGCCTCACCTTTTCTCCTCCAAACATATTGCTGGGCATTGTGGCCAAACAGCTCAATTTTTGTTTCATCTGACCACAGAACTTTCCTCCAGAAGGTCTTATCTTTGTCCATGTGATCAGCAGCAAACTTTAGTCGAGCCTTAAGGTGCCGCTTTTGGAGCAAGGGCTTCCTTCTTGCACGGCAACCTCTCAGTCCATGGCGATGCAAAACACGCTTGACTGTGGACACTGACACCTGTGTTCCAGCAGCTTCTAATTCTTGGCAGATCTGCTTTTTGGTGCTCCTGGGTTGACTCTTCACCCTCCGGACCAGTTTTCTCTCAGCAGCAGGTGACAGCTTGTGTTTTCTTCCTGATCGTGGCAGTGACAAAACAGGCAATGCACTTTATACTTACAAACAATTGTTTGCACTGTTGCTCTTGGAACCTGCAGCTGCTTTGAAATGGCTCCAAGTGACTTTCCTGACTTGTTCAAGTCAATGATTCTCTTTTTCAAATCTGTGCTGAGCTCCTTTGACTTTCCCATTGTAGCGTTTGTAGGTGTTTTTATCCAATGAGCCCTTTTTAAATGGCCTCAGAGAAGTCACCAGCTGTAGTCACTCATAATCACTCACAAGAAGTTAAGAGGTCATGCTATGAAGCTCATGTCATTGACACAACTTTCTAAGTCTCCAAAATTGCTCATTCATGTTGCTGTATGTATATTTTTGACCCGGCTGATTTCGTCACATTTTAAGTTTACCCATAATAAAGTCATAAAAGAATCAAACTTCATGAATGTTTTTTGTGACAAAGAAGGATCTGTTCCAATCACTATATCAGAGAAAAATCAGAGTTGTTGAAATAACTGGAAACCCAAGACAGCCATGACATTATGTTCTTTACAAGTGTATGTAAACTTTTGACCACCACTGTAAATATACACGGTATATCTATGCTTACGCTAACCAAGTTTGCTACGTTCGCAAATGCAAATTTTATTTTAGTGTGACTAAATGAAATTTTGTGATTAGCCACTCAGCCAGTCTGTGGCGAATCTGTTTTTAGATGAATAGACAGATCGTAATTTTGCCTGAGATTAACATTAGAATCCATATTGCCAATCGGTAGTCACAAGCGCCAGCTGGTGTTATGAAACAACAACATTTACACTGGTCTCAACTAAACGGAGTACCCGATCATCACACAAGTAACGCGAGATTTGCTGCTTGAAGTTGTCAGCCAGCTGGCGAGATCACGACCAAAACAGTCGTCAATTGTGTCTTATTTCAGCACAAAAAACTCAAATCCAAACAAAGAAAATGTATCGGAAGAGGGAAAAAGTTAAAAGAAAAAAATTTATGATCGTGATGACTCACAATCTGTTCAGGCTAAGGACTTTTTTCGACTGAAACTTGACTGAGAGCTTCCCAAGCGTACACGCTACATCCGGGGTGCCTAACTACTCAGCCAACTACTTCCTTCCTCCTTCCCCGCCAGAGAAGTGACATTCCACGTCCCTAGAGCTAGCTTATGCAGCCGAGGATCCGACCGCCAGGGTCCCCGCCGTTGGCTGCCACCCATCTCCTCCTTCACCTGACCCCTATGGCCCCTCCTGCAGGTGGTGAGTCCACTGGAAGGGCAGCCCATGTCCCCTGTTCGGGCTGAGCCCGGCCGGGCCCCATGGGTAAAAGCCCGGCCACCAGGCGCTCGCTCTCGTGCCCGACCCTCGGGCCTGGCTCCAAGGGGGGGCTCCGGTGACCTGCGTCCGGGCAAGGGCAACTTGGCCATGTTTGATCGCTTCATAGGGGTATTATGAGCCTGGCAGGCCCAAACGATCTGTGAGAGTCTGCTGGGAACGTCTGGTTGATCCTTCCGTCAGAGAGAGTTTCAACTCACACCTCTGGCAGAGCTTTTCACGAGTACCGGAGGAGGTGGGGGACATCGAGTCAGAGTGGACTCTGTTCCGCACCTCTATTGTCGAGGCGGCAAGCCGGAGTTGTGGACGCAAGGTCATCGGTGCCTGTCGAGGCGGCAATGCCCGAACCCGCTGGTGGACACCAGTGGTGAGGGATGCTGTCAAGCTGTAGAAAGAGTCTTACCGGGCCTTTTTGGCCTGTGGGACTCCTGAGGCAGCTGACAGGTATCGGCGGGCGAAGCGGAACGCAGCTTCGGTGGTCGTTGCGGCAAAGGGCCCGGGCTTGGGAGGAGTTCGGCGAGACCATGGAAAACGACTTCCGAATGGCTTCAAAGAAGAGATGGTGGAAAAGCTGGTGGAGGTGGAGGTTTGCACTAGAAAGAAGAGGAATGAAGATTAGTCAGAGTAAAACAGAGTACATGTGTGTGAATGAGAGGAATCCAAATGGAAAAGTGAGGTTACAGGGAGAAGAGATAAAGAAGGTGGAAGATTTTAAGTATCTAGGATCAACAGTCCAGAGCAATGGAGAGAATGGAGTGTAAGACAGTGGTGAGGTGTGCTGTAGGTGAGACAGAGGAGTTATTCTTCTTCCGGCATTTCCCTTCAGGGGGCAAGTCAGTTTCTACCATCAGAAGAGTTACTCAAGCAACTTTATTTTCTTTCTTTGAGACCACTTCATTGTTTTCTTGGCCTTGTGTTTGGGTTAATTGTCTTGCTGAATTGTCCAACCTCTTCTCATGTTCAGCTTTCTGGTAGATGGCAGCAAGTTTTGATCCAAAATGTCCCAGTACATTTCTCCATTCACCCTGCCTTTAACAATATTTAGTTTGCCACTACCCCTTAACGCAAAGCAGCCCCAAACCATGAAGCAAACCCCCAAACTTAACTGTTAGTGTGGTGTTGTTAGCGTGGTGGGCAGTACCATTTCTTCTCCAAACGTGATGTGGAGAATGACTACCAAAACGTTCAATTTTTATTTCATCTGTCTATAATAATGTCCTCCAATAATCCACAGGCTTCTCTAAATGTTGTTTTGTAAACTTTAACTGAGCTTCAAAAACTGGTTGTTCAGCAATGGAGTCTTGCTTGATGAGCGTGCATGGATGCCATGACAGTTCAGTGCATTGCTTCTGGTTTTCTTTGAAACAACAGTAGTTGTAGATGCCAGATTTTCCTGAAGTTCTGCCTGAGTGGTTCTTGGTTCCAGAAGAACTCTCCTGATTATTCTTTGGACTCCACAGTGCTCATAGGAACATTCAGCATTCTAGAAATATGCCATTCCCATCAAAATGCTTTTTAACAATAAGATTATGAAGATCCTGAGAGAGTTCTTTGCTCTTACCCATCAAGGAGTCTTTTCTGTGTGCATCCTGGATGATCAGAAGTCTTAATAGGCAATCAGTTGAAACTAAAGCAGCTAATATAATTTGGTACTGAAATTTGCAGGTTTTTTTCTCTCAATACTGGTGAATTTCAGGCGATCTCCTGGGTTCTATACCATTCAGCACCCTGTTATTTTCATGTGTTCAATATTTATTTCCTGTGTTCTTTCTCTTTATTTGTCATAACTCCATCTGTCTACTTAAAAATTCTGATTTCTTTGTATGAATTTAATATTTGGTTTTATGACTATATCTGGTGTAAATTTTGTGTCAATGGCCTACTTAGAAAAACCTTTTACTGATGAAAATGCTGACGTGTCAAATGTGCACCCCCTACCCCTCGCTGTATGTATTTAAAATCAGATTTTTGTAGTTTTTACTAATTTTGAAGTATTTAGACATTTTTCTTGCATTCAATGCATAAACACATGAATGATTTATTTTTTTTTACTTTGACAATGCATTTTATGATAGAACTAGACTATTGTTAAATATACAACAGTGCGGCTTCCATACGGTTTAGTGCTTGCTGGTCACATTTCAACAATATTGGGATTAGTTTCCAATTAAAATTAGTTGTCTGGGCTTAAACTCCAGTGAATGATGGGACTTTTAACTACATTTTAAAAACCCCACCAATAAGTCTCCCAGCAACCACTATTGAAATGCTTGTAAACCCTAAGTCATCATCCACAGTAAGTCCCTAAGTAGACCAGTACAGCACCAGTTACACTGGTCTTGTTTGTTTCATTCTTTGATGTTTTTACTTTGGCAGAGCTCTGAACGACATCCAGGAGAGTATTGCAGAGCTGCGGTTCTACAGAGAAGCCATCTTCAGACCTTTGGTGGACAAGAAGAAGAGGACAATAGAAGAAAATAGCATAAGTAATTAGTTTGAAAGATATGGGTTCATGATGGTTTCTGACAGTTCATGCTGACGAAAACTGTCGGAAACCGTTTGAAACCTGGTAGAAACTGTCTTATACTGTACCTCTGGTGAGATGTCAGAAACCAAAGACTTGTATTCAGGTTGTAGTCTACTTATGTTACATAGAACCATGCTGGCCTGCATACAGATTACATTTAGAATTATATTTCTAGTGGAATTAAGAATTTTGAAAATAGGCCTTTTTTGTGATTAAAAACAAAGAGTCTAAGACACACGTCACAATATTATTATTAATAGATTTTATTTATAACACGCCTTACATTTCAAGAAACGTTCCAAAGCACTTCATCAAAAGGTAGAAAAAATAAAAACAATTTGAAACCTAAAATCTACGTTCAGAAAAACAGAAAACCATAAAGTCAAAACTTACATTAAATCATAAAGAAACTATTTCTCTCACATAACAATAGTAAGACTGATCAGTTCACTTGTCGATTATTGTAGGTCTCCGTTCAATATTCAAGTTCATTGCTGCCCCTTAGCTTTCGGTAGATGAACACCAGCTTCTTGACTTTTGCAAATCCAAACCTGTTGTGTAACTTTGTTATGACAGGGCCAAATGTGCTGAATACTCTCTCCAGTGATGCTGGCGAAGCACAGGCTGACTGAAGAGCAACCATCAGGTTAACAAAGCCATCTGGTAGGTCATGGCACTGATTCCACTGCTTTTCCACCAAGTTACAGGTGATAACAGTCTTGCTTATTCCCAATACCTAAATTGTTAAAAAAAAAAAAAAAAAAAAGAACAGAAGCCTGTGTTTTAAATTGTTGAGCATAAAAAAGTTTTATCAAACTTAAAAGTTGTGGAAGCTTTCAGAAACACTGCAAAATACTTTAATTAGGAGTAAATATATACGTATTTATACAGTACAGACCAAAAGTTTGGACACACCTTCTCATTCAGTTTTCTTTTTTTTTGTCACAGCATTGATAACGTTAGATTCACTCTGAAGCATGAAAACTATTGGAATTATAATTTTAACAAAAAAGGTCAAATTATTAAAAATATTCCAGATTCTTTAAAGTAGGTTTTATTTTTTGCCATCTCTACTTTTTCACACTATTAGAAGTTCTAATACATGTGTTTTTTTAATTTATCTTCAAAGCGTTTTATTTCACACCGTTGTTTTTTTTTTACTTGTTCATATCTTGTCTCTTTATTCAGATTCTTTATAATGTTTAACATATAAATAATTCTATGGTATTCAAACAAACAAAGCAGTGACTATGTGTGAAGCCACCGAGGGGATGTTGGATAAACCATCCTTGGTCAAGGCCGGTCACAAGGAGTCCAGACTAAATTATCAGTGGCAACCCCAATCAGATGAAATACAGGGGGTCACTTTGATTTTATTTCTCGTCCAGTCGAGCAGCCATCCTCTCCAAGTTGGTTCTATGTTTTTGGATCAGTTTGTGTACCTCAGCAAGACTGCTCTCCAGAGCCTTAATGACCCCCTAGTGAGTGTCCAGCCTGCCGTTCAGCCTTGCAAGAGTCTGAGTCCAGGATGACATTCCACCGAGCAGGTCAGGCAGCTTGCCAACACCTGCTGAACTTGTTTTTTTTTTTGAAGAGTGAGGCTGCACAGAGAGCAAGTAACGTAGATCGATTGGTAAATCCAGAGCTTTGCTTTATTGGCTCAGCTCTTTCTTCACCACGACAAGTCGATGCAATGCCTTGATTATTTTTTTTATTTTTTTTGCTGAAATGTGAGAAACTTCAAAGGTTCTTTTTATGCCACTGTATTTAAATATCCAATAGTGTTCTTCCAGTTCCTCTTAACAGCTCATAGATATCTGTTTATTAAATTTTAAGAATTGATTTTTGTTTCATCTACTCTGATCTGCTTGTATTGTTAATGTTACCAATCACCAAATAAAATTTGTAAGAAGATCCCCTGTTTATTCATCTTCTATAATTCACAAGCTCCTTCACATTTTTTCAATTACAGAGAGGTTGGGTTGATGGATGATTATTAATCTCTGACCTTGTAGTTTGGGTGACATAGACAGTGTGGCAAAAAAGTATTTGGTCAGGCACCAAATGTGCAAGTTCTCCCACTGAAAAGATGAGAAAGGCCTGTAATTTTTATCATAGGTACACCTTTTGTGTTCTTCACCGCGACCTAGCTTTGTGGACCTATTCTGGACTCCAGCTTTTGGGTTGCTGGATATCTGAGTATTTCCTGAGCCCAGATATCGCTCAGTAAACACAGTGCGACCGGACTGGGAGGCCGGCATTGAGGGTGAGCAGGCATTGAGGTGTTTACACTGCAGCACTCAAATTTTCTTCCAGGGATTCATAAAGTAATTCAATATGAGAGACAAATTGAGGGAAAAAAATCTAGAAAATGACTTTGTCTGTTCTTTTTTTGTTTTGGTTTTTTAGGAATTTACTTGCAATTTATAGTGGAAAACCATTTTTGGTCACCTACAAACAAGCCAGATTTTTGTTTCACAGACCTGTAACTTCTGTAAGAGGTTCCTTTGTCCTCCAAATTACCTGTATTAACGGCTATACTGTTTGACCTTGTTAAAACACACCGCTCCACAACCTCAAACACGCCAAACTCCACTGTGGCCAGGACCAAAGAGCTTTCAAAGCACACCACTACATTGTAGACCTGCATGAGGTTGGGAAGACTGAATCTGCAATAAGTAAGCAGCTTGGTGGGACAAAAATTCAACTCTGGAAGAATTTATTAGGAAATGAAAGACATACATTGAAAGACTTACATTGGGAGAATGTAAATATGGTAAATAGAATGGTAATGGAAGTTTTTCGTAAAGACTCTACTCATCTTGTTCGGTGGAGAAAGAGTGCTGAGTTGAATCCAAAAAACACCATGCTTACTGTAAAGCACCAGGGTGGTAATGTCATGCTGTGGGACTGTTTTACAGCAAAGACTTGGATCTATGTAAACGAAAAAAATGAAAGCTGGCTGTTTCTTCTTTATAATTATGACAATAATCTCAACCACACTGCCTGGGTAACGAAGAAGTGGCTTCGTAATAAGCATTTCAAGGTCCTGAAGAGACCTAGCCTGTCTCCAGATCTCAGCCCGAAAGAAAACCTTTCTTTTCACGGAGTAGAAAGTCCGTGTTGCCCAGCGACAGCCCCAAAACATCACTGCTTCAGAGGAGATCTGCATGGAAGAATGGGCCAAAATACCAGCAACAGTATGTCAAAACCTTGTGATCACTCACAGAACCAAATTTCCTGGTGAGGGATTAATAAAGTATATTTTAAAAACCTTTATTTCTGTCTTTGCCAACAAAGGGTACCTTACAAAGTATTAAGATGATTTTTTGTTATTGACCAAATACATTTTTTGCACCATAGTTTCCAAATAATTATTAAAAATCAGATGTGATTTTCTGGATTTTTTTCCCTGCTCACTTTATCTCATAGTTGAGAAAACTAGGAGTGGGAGAAGTTGCACATTGTGGCCTCGTGGCACGACGGTTGCTGGTTCGAGCACCGGTCGGGTCAGGCTTGAAATGCTGCCTTTTCTGTGCGTTCTCTGGTTCCATCCCATCTTCTAAAGACATGCATGTTAGGTTAATTGGCCATTGTGTTTGAATGGTTGTCTGTCTCTACATGGACCCACAACAGACTGGTGACACAGTCAGGGCACCCAACCTCTCCCCTGTGACCTGACTGGAATGAAGCAGTGCAGAAGATGAATGAGAGTTTGTATTTAAACAATACTGTGTCTGCTCGCTCAAGCTGCAGTCTGCCAGAGCCTACCCCAAGAAAGTTTTAAAGAAAATGGAAGTTGTAATGTAAAAAATGAATAATCACTTTGTCCCATCACCAGGCGCTCACCTGAGAACTGAATCGCAATATTGATGTTTAGGTTGTCATTGTCCCTTTTTTTAATCAAAGTTTGGTTTGTATTTGGTGCTTGACTAAAGTGTCGAGTTCATCCAGATTTATCAAAATGTTGTAAGCATTTACAACATGCACAAATTAATCCCAAATTATGTTTTTACAATATACATGTTATTGTGTTTTGTACTTTAATAATGCAATTTAATTAAAAATGCTTTATTAACCTCTTACTGGGGAAAGTTGAGTGTCCAAAGCACTCCAAACAGTCTAAGAGAGAGCTGTGAGCTTCATGGGCTCTATAAAGCTAAAAAGAAAAGTCAAATCTTAAAAGACTGTCGGTGGGTGGTGCCAAGTTGGGCGGGGTGAATATGGTGGAACAGCCACATTGTTGAACAGAGCTGGGACAGTTGCTAGAGGACGTCACATACTACTGTTAGTCCTGTGCAGGGCAGACTGTAGGTTACTATTGCAATGATGTGAGAAAACTTCTGTGGCACATAAGATCTTAAACTAAATACTTATCCCCATCTTGATATGAGGCTGGAACAACACCATTTGTTGTTCACAAAAACCATGAGTCTATCAAATCAAATTTTATTTGTAAAGCACTTTTACAACGAGAAGTTACACAAAGTGCAGAAAAAAACAGATAAAAACTCAAACAGCATTAGAAATTTAGATTAAAAAAAACCCCAACCCCCCACACACCCCACATAACTCCTCTCCCCCCTTCCCAACTCTCCCTTTTTCACCTGAACCGCTAGTTACTGTCTCTTTAACTGAAATAAAAATCTGTCCAGATGCTGTGAGGAAACAATAACTGGGGATCGATCCACACCAGGAGTCAGCCTGCCCATGACTGCAGCGGCCTAAACCACAGGGGTCCGCACCACCCAGGCCAGTCAGACCCCAACAGACTGAGAGCAGGCAGATCTGCTGGAATGGAGGATCCTCATTAGGAAACACTGGATTAAGACATAGAATAAAAACTAAAACCAGTAAAACCCCTAAAAAATCTATTTAAAAAAACTCAATCAGAAAAATAAAATTGTATAAAAATAAGAAAGTAAACAAACATAAAAAACATCTTAAACAAAAATAAAAATCAGGTAAAAGCCACGTTAAAAAGGTGGGTTTTCAGCCTCTTCTTAAAAAAAACATGAACAGACTCTACGGCCCTGAGTTCCTCTGGCAGGTTATTCCACAGGCAGGACCGTAATACTGGAATGAGGCCTCACCGTGAGTTTTTGTTCTAACATGTGGTACTACTAAAAGGGCGGTACCAGAAAACCTTAGGGTCCGTAAGGGGTCATACCTCACAAGGGGGTCAGATAAATTAGAAGGCCCAAGACCGTTAAGACTTTTAAAAACCATTAAAAGAACCTTAAAATCGATCCTGAAATGCACTGGGAGCCAATGCAATGATTTTAAAACTGGGTTAATGTGTTCCCGGCTCCTGGTCCTTGTTAGAACTCGTGCCGTCGAGTTCTGGAGTAGCTGTAAACCAGGGGTCGGGAACCAATGGTTCGCGAGCCAGCTGTGGCTCTTTTGATGATTGCATCTGGCTCGCAGATAAAACAAAATATTCTCACTTGTTTTAATCCATCCATCGATTTTTCACTGCTCATGTCTGGTTCAGGGCTGCAGTTTGCTGCAGGAACAATTGTCCATTATTTTAATTAGATGATACTGGCCTACGTTGGCAGTTGCTGGGTAAACAAGTAAACGCCCCCTTTTGAATCAGTCTGCTCAGCGTTGCCAGGTGTACGATAATTATCGTATTTGTACGATTTTTTTGCCCTCCGTACGATGTACGATCAATAATTGTAAAAAATGCTCAAAATACGATAATTTGAACGTTTCTTGTCTGTGTAATTGGGTTAGTTGTTTTCATCTAACGCGACTGTTTATCGGAGTTATTTTTTTTTAATGAACCCTGAATGCATCAAACAAAGGAACAGATGAATGATTGGCTGATAGGTCCAGTCAATCATTCTGGCTAACGATTGGCTAACCAATCGCTAGCCAGAATGATTGACAGCATTGGCTAACCAACGTAACCCAATGGTTACATTGGGGCGAGTAGCCCCGCCCACAAAGTTATAAAAAGCAGGAACGTCGATTTCCGTGTTTGAGACTTGTTGCGGACTCGGAAATCAAAGCGTTCTTCTGATGTTGAAACACTGAACTTTTGATTGAATTATCGGTTTTAAAAAAACAACAACAAAGAAAAAAAATCTTTTTATTATTTTGAGTCTGCAGTCATTGTTTAAGTCTTTGCTGAAAATGTTGTAGATAGTATTTTTTATTTAAAAATCATTTCGATCTGTGACGCACTCTTTTATACTTAGAAAAAAAGTTTTTTTTTTTTTTTTTTTTTTATTTCTGTCCGACAAAGAACGTTTCAGTTCTTGCCGGGTTTGTCACGAGTTATGTTAGCTATTCTCAGACAGGGTCATTAATGATAGCAAAATGGCCTTTGGAACATTTTCAAAAAGTGCTCCTCGGTTCTGAGTTTGTCCTTTCTTGACCCAGTGTCCGTAGATCTTGAATGCACAGCCATCGATGAGCTTACGAACTAATTAATTGAACTAATGAATGAATGAATGAATAGTAGTGGATGAAGTATTTGAGCTTAAAAACATCTAAAATGTTATTGATTAGTTTATAAAGATTGACTGAGGAGATTAAAACTACACATCACTTAGATTTTGTATAATGGAGATGTTGTGGTTAACATTAAAAAAACTTGATATGTATATATATACATTTATATATACCGTCTCTTAAGTCCCGCCCCTACTGATTTCTTTCTGGGTTTCTTAAAATCTTATTGGTTATTTTTTGCCTCCTGTGTGTTTCCTTCACTCCCACTGCCTTACCAGTGCATGGAAAGGGTGTTATTTTGTTAATGGGCGTGGTTTTAATGGGTGTTCGATCATTTATTAATTATCATTCATTATTATTATTATTATTAATAATTGATTAATTATTATTCATTAATCGCATTAATGGTGAGTATTATAACAACATTATTTAAAAGAATAAATTCAGAGGCTTATTATACTGATCATACTTGAATTCACTTTTAAAATATATTATATGGCTCTCACTGAAATAAATTTCCAAATATTTTGCTTTCATGGCTCTCTTAGTCAAAAAGGTTCCCGACTCCTGCTGTAAACTATAAATACTTTTTTTTGGGGAGAGCACGGCATTACAATAATCTATTCTACTAGAAATAAAACATGCATCAGAACCTCATTGCTGGCAAGAGAGAGAAATGGGCGAACTCTGGCTGTGTTTTTAAGATGATAAAATCCCGTCTTTGTGACTTTTTTTATTTGTGGAATAAAATTCAGCTCAGAGTAAAAAAGAACGCCCAAATTTCTTACACAATGGGTTGGTTTAAAAGGGTGCAATCTGGCTAAAATCATCTCTCTCTTGTCTTCAGGACCAACAATTAAAACTTCAGTTTTGTCCGGGTTGAGCTGTAAGAAGTTTTCTGCCATCCATGACTTCATATCTAAAGTACCGTAATTTCACGACCATTTGGCGCACTGTACGAAAAGGCGCAGACTCAGTTATGTGTGCCATTGCTGTATTTAATACACACATAAGGCGCACCGTACAAAAAGGCGCAGACTCAGTTATGTGTGCCATTGCTGTATTTAATACACACATAAGGCGCACCGTACAAAAAGGCGCAGACTCAGTTATGTGTGCCATTGCTGTATTTAATACACACATAAGGCGCACCGTACAAAAAGGCGCAGACTCAGTTATGTGTGCCATTGCTGTATTTAATACACACATAAGGCGCACCGTACAAAAAGGCGCAGTCTCAGTTATGTGTGCCATTGCTGTATTTAACACACACATAAGGCGCACCGTACAAAAAGGCGCAGTCTCAGTTATGTGTGCCATTGCTGTATTTAACACACACATAAGGCGCACCGTACAAAAAGGCGCAGTCTCAGTTATGTGTGCCA
Source organism: Neostethus bicornis (assembly GCA_902685375.1). Lineage (NCBI taxonomy): Eukaryota > Metazoa > Chordata > Actinopteri > Atheriniformes > Phallostethidae > Neostethus > Neostethus bicornis. The sequence goes on along the minus strand of CACRXE010000005.1, from coordinate 189,668 downwards.
TTGCTGTATTTAACACACACATAAGGCGCACCGTACAAAAAGGCGCAGTCTCAGTTATGTGTGCCATTGCTGTATTTAACACACACATAAGGCGCACCGTACAAAAAGGCGCAGACTCAGTTATGTGTGCCATTGCTGTATTTAATACACACATAAGGCGCACCGTACAAAAAGGCGCAGTCTCAGTTATGTGTGCCATTGCTGTATTTAACACACACATAAGGCGCACCGTACAAAAAGGCGCAGTCTCAGTTTTGTGTGCCATTGCTGTATTTAACACACACATAAGGCGCACCGTACAAAAAGGCGCAGTCTCAGTTTTGTGCGCCATTGCTGTATTTAACACACACATAAGGCGCACCGTACGAAAAGGCGCAGTCTCAGTCACACACCGCCTTACAACAACACACACGCAAGCATGCAAATGTGCGTATTAAAAAATAGATTGGGAGCAAAACTGAGTTTGGTTGTACTTTATTTAAGTAGTATAAACAAGCACATTACTGGTAATAGTCTTTATTCAAATCCGTCAAAGTCCTCATCCTCTGTTTCCGAATCGAGGAGCTGTGCGAAATCCAACAGAGCAGGTCCACTTCGCTCCTCGCTGTCAAAGTCACCGTCTGTACTGTGCGGCTCCTCAGAAAGGATACCAGCTTTTGCGAAAGCTCGGATAACAGTACCAGGAGACAGTTTGGACAGTTAGTCCAAGCATCTACAATCCATTGGCAAACTGTAGCGTAACTCGCCCGGCGCTGCCTTCCACCCTTCGTGAAACTGTGGTCTCCTTCGGTCATCCATCGCTCCCACGCCGCTCACACTTCACTCTTTAACGTTCTCATGCCTTTTCTTTCAGGTCCGCCTCGCGGGCACCGCGTTTTCTTTTAGGGCCACCTTTTCTCACGAGCACCGCGTTTTCTTTTAGGTCCGCCTTTTCTCACACGCAAGGCGCACCGCATGAAAAGGCGCACCGCTCATTTTTAAGAAAATCTAAGACTTTTATATGCGCCTTATAGCCGTGAAATTACGGTACAATTTAAAAGAACATTAACAGGTTCTAGGTCATCAGGAGACACGGCGATGTAAAGCTGTGTATTATCAGCATAGCTGTGAAAATCCACACTGTGTCGCTTGATGACATCCCCAAGTGGCAGCATGTACAGATTAAAAAGTATTGGGCCTAAAATTGATCCTTGGGGAACCCCACATTCAATTTTATGACTTTTTGAAGAGCACTTATCTATACTTACATAAAACTGCCTATCTGTGAGATAGGAGTAAAATCATTTAAGAACAGTACCAGAGAGGCCCACCAGACTCCTGAGTCTCTGAAATAAAATCTGGTGATCTACTGTGTCAAATGCGGCACTGAGATCCAGTAGCATCAGCACAGAAAGCTTCTGTGCATCCATGTTATGTTTTAGGTCATTAACAATCTTTAACAGGGCTGTCTTTGTACTGTGGTTTGACCTAAATCCAGATTGATATTTTTCTAAGATATTGTGTCTATTTAAAAACTTGTGTATTTGATTAAACACAACTTTCTCAACTAATTTGCTTAAAAAGGTAAGTTGGATAAAGATCTATAATTATCAAGACTTTTAGGATCCAAATTGCTCTTCTTCAGAAGGGGCTTCACCACCGCCCGTTTTACAAGCAGATGGAAAGACACCCGTCCGAAGAGAGCAATTTACAATATTTAAAAGCTCAGACTCAAAGAAGTCACATAAAGTCTTAAAAAGTGATGTGGGAATGGGGTCTAAAAGGCAGGTTGTTTTGTTTATTTGGGAGAAAACTCGACCAAGTGTAATAGCATCAACCAGAACAAAACTCTCCAGTGTTTCCTCAGGTAAATATGATGCTACAGATTTGATCAAATTAACATCATGTTGAGCTGCAAGGCTGGATCTGATAGCATTAATCTGACCCCTGAAGTAGCAAACAAAGTCCTCACAGGTTGCATTGGAAGCTGTCATGGAGGACTTTTTAAAATCTGTGTTTATTAAAATGTCTATTGTTTTAAAAAGAAACTTTGGGTTGTTTTTATTTTCTGTAATTAGGTTTGAAAAATAGAGTGTCCTGACTTGTTTGACAGTGTCATTATACTCTTTAAGTAGTTCCTTTAAAATATCATGATGAATTGTTTATTTAGTTTTCCTCCATTTCCTCTCTGCTCTCCTGCAATTTCTTTTCAGCTGCTGAACTTCTGCATTATGCCACGGTGGGACTGGTTTTGTTTTTATCTCTTTTGTTTTAAAAGGAGCAAAAGCATCAATTGCTGATTTCAGTTCAAATCATCGACACTAAGATCAGCTGATGCAGGTAAAACAGAGCAGGAGTTTCAGTTAACATATTAATCAAACTTTCAGCCACTTCAGGAGTAATATATCGTTTCCTCACAGTTCTCACTGAGGCTTCAGTTTGGCTAAACCCAGAAATGTTAAAAAACACACAGGAATGGTCTGAAATGGCAAGGTCAACAACAGAGGACACACCAGCGGACAGGCCAGAAGTGATGACCAGGTCCAGGATGTGTCCTCTGTTGTGAGTTGGTTGTGTTACATGTTAATAAAAATCTAAGCAGTTTAAAGTATTTAAACATTCCTTTGCAAAGGGGTACGAATCATTATCAATGTGTATATTAAAATCCCCTGTTATTAAAATCTTATCATATTTAAAGTGAATACTTGATAAAAACTCTGAAAATTGCTGTATAAAACACGGAGAGGGCTTTGGAGGTCTATAAACAGTCACACATAAGATGGGTGGGGTATTAAAAACAAAAGCATTATGCTCGAATGACTGATAGTGATTAAAAGTTGCTGCTTTGGATAAAATTGTGTTGCGAGCAATTGATGTAGTACCACCACCTCTTCTTCCCTCTCTGATTGAAAATAAAAAGTTAAAATTAAAAGATGAAGCCTCAGTGAGAAAAGATGGCGCCTCTGCACCAAGCCAGGTTTCAGTTAAAAAGAGACAGTCAATGTTTTTATCTAAAATCAGATCATTGATAATAAAAGATTTGTTCACGAGTGATCGGATGTTTAAAACGGCAAAGTTAAAAGTGATGAGTGGGATTAAAAGAGGTTTCTGTGTGTGAGATGCTGTGTGAATGTGATGCAGAAATCTAAACAAAGTGTGTTTATGTAGGCGAGATCTGAGCTGTTTGTGATTCCTGTTTGTGATGTGAACTGGAATGTGTTGAGCAGAAAACGGATTTGTTGGGCATGTCCATTGGCGAAGTCAGTCTGTGAATGATTTACAGGAGCGAAGTGTGAGGTGGATGTTTGTGGATAAAAGTTGTGATCCTGTATGGTTGAGGTGAAGACAATCTGGTTTGAATAGGTTTGGTCTATTGTAAAAAGACCAAACCTTTAGTATTTTCCATACTTGACCATGTCTCGGTCTGCACAGACTACAGTGAAGCAGGAATTTTCAGACAGAACTCATAGTTGATATTGCTCAGTAAAGTATCTGTTAAACAGAGTAAGTTGCACTCCAGGAAGACTCTGGCATTAAAAAAAAATCATCAGGCCTCCAACACTTCGTATTTGTTAGATTAAATATAAACATATATATCTATATAGATGTGTATACATACAGTATACATCTAAAGGTAGCAAGACTAGAAGTCTTTGCTACCTTTCCATACATGGAAAGAGAAATTTTGGTCAGACCTTGATGAGGCAATCCAGAGCATCCCTAGAAGTGAGGGAGTTATTATTGGAGCAGACTTCAATGGCCACGTTGGTGCAGGAAACAGAGATGATGAGGAGGTGATGGGCAGGTTTGGTCTCCAGAACAGGAATGCAGAAGGTCAGATGGTGATCGACTTTGCAAAAAGAATGGAATTGGCTGTAGTGAATACTTTCTTCAAGAAAAGGCTGTAATCTACACAGGTACAAAGTAGATTACATTTTGTATAGGCGGTGTAATCTGAAGGAGATTAATGACTGCAAAGTTGTAGCAGGAGACAGTGTAGCCAAACAGCATAGGATGGTGGTGTGTAAGATGACCCTGGCAGTGAGGAAGTTTAAGAAGATGAAGGGAGTGCAGAAGACTAAATGGTGGAAGCTGAAAAAGGAAGAGTGCTGCTTGAACTTTATAAAGGAGTTGAGACAGGCTCTTGGTGGGCAGGAGAAGCTTCCAGATGACTGGACAACTACAGCTAATGTGATCAGGGAGACAGGCAAGAGAGTACTTGGTGTGTCATCTGGAAGGAAGATAGATAAAGAGACTTGGTGGTGGAATGAGGAGGTGCAGGATTGTATCAAAAGAAAGAGGCTGGCTAAGAAGAAGTGGGACACTGAGAGGACTGAAGAGATTAGGCAAGAATACAGGGAGATACAACATAAGGTTAAAGTAGAGGTGGCAAAGGCAAAACAAGCAGCCTTCGATGACCTATACGCTAGGCTGAACAGCAAGGAGGGAGAGATGGACCTATACAGGTTGGAAAGACAGAGAGACAAAGATGGGAAGGATGTGCAGCAAGTTAGGGTGATTAAAGACAGGAATGGATGTCTTTTGACAGATACCAGTAATGTGATGGGAAGATGGAAAGAGTACTTCGAAGAGTTGAAGAATGAAGAAAATGAAAGAGAACAAAGAGTAGAATATGTTACCATAGTGGAGCAGAAAGTGGCTAGGATCAGTAAGGTAGAAATAAAGAGGGCACTGAAGAGGATGAAGAGTGGAAAGGCTCTGGGTCCTGATGATATCCCTGTAGAAGTATGGAAATGCTTAGGTAAGGTGGAAGTAGAGTTTCTGACTGGGCTGTTTAACAGGATATTACAAAGTGAGAAGATGCCTGATGAATGGAGGAGAAGTGTGCTGGTTCCTATTTTTAAGAACAAGGGAGATGTGCAGAGTTGTGGTAACTACAGAGGAATAAAACTGATCAGTCATACGATGAAGTTATGGGAAAAAGTTGTCGAAGCTAGGCTAAGGTCTGAAGTAAGAATTTGTGAGCAGCAGTATGGTTTTATGCCTAAAAAGAGCACTACAGATGCAGTATTTGCCTTGAGGATGCTGATAGAGAAGTACAGAGAAGGCCAGAGGGAGCTGCACTGTGTCTTCATAGATCTAGAGAAAGCGTATGACAGGGTACCTAGAGAAGAACTATGTTATTGTATGAGGAATTCTGGTGTGACAGAGAAGTATGTTAGAGTGGTCCAGGACATGTATGAGGGCTGTAAGACAGTGGTGAGGTGTGCTGTAGGTGAGACAGAGGAGTTCAGTGTGGGGGTGGGACTGCACCAAGGATCTGCTCTGAGTCCTTTGCTGTTTGCTATGGTGATGGACAGGCTGACAGACGAGGTCAGACAGGAATCTCCATGGACAATGATGTTTGCAGATGACATTGTGATCTGTAGTGAGAGGAGGGAAGAGGTGGAGGAAAAGCTGGAGAGGTGGAGGTTTGCACTAGAAAGAAGAGGAATGAAGATTAGTCAGAGTAAGACAGAGTACGTGTGTGAATGAGAGGGATCCAAATGGAAAAGTGAGGTTACAGGGAGAGGAGATAAAGAAGGTGGAAGATTTTAAGTATCTAGGATCAACAGTCCAGAGCAATGGAGAGTGTGGAAAAGAGGTGAAGAAGCGTGTGCAGGCAGACTGGAACGGGTGGAGGAAAGTATCAGGTGTGATGTGTGACAGAAGAGTTTCAGCTAGAATGAAAGGGAAAGTGTACAAAACCGTGGTGAGAGCGGCCATGCTGATCTAGAAACAGTAGCACTGAAGAAAAGACAGGAAGCAGAGATGGAGGTAGCAGAGATGAAGATGCTGAGGATCTCTCTGGGAGTGACTAGGATGGACAGGATCAGAGGAACAGCACATGTTAGAGGTTTTAAAGTCAGAGAGGTCAGACTGAGATGGTTTGGACATGTACAGAGAAGAGAGAGAGAGTACATCAGAAGAAGGATGCTGGGTTTGGAACCACCAGGAAAGAGGACTAGAGGAAGACCAAAGAGGAGGTTCATGGATACAGTGAAGGAAGACATGAAGATAGTTGGTGTGACCGAAGAGGATGCAGCAGATAGGGTTAGATGGAAGAAACTGACTTGCTGTGGCGCCCCCTGAAGGGAAATGCCGAAAGGAGAAGAAGAAGAAGTCAAAATCCCACAGATGAAAAAACAGTGTCTGCTTTAACTAAAGTCACCCAAATATTTATAGGTTTTAATATTTTTAATGTAACTAACTGAACCATCACAATTAATATGCAGTTCCACCCGCCCCTTTGGCAGCAATAACGTCAACCAGACACTTCCTGTAGTTGCAGATCAGTCTGGCACATTGATCAGGATCCGTCTTGGTCCAATTAGTCTTTACAAACTGCTGCAGTTCAGTCAGATTCCTGGGATGTCTGGCATGAATCGCTGTCTTGAGGTAATGCCACAGCAACACAATGAGATTCTAGTCAGGACTTTGGCTTGGCCTCTCCAGAACGTGTATTTTGTTCCTCTGAAACCTTTCTGAATTTGATTTCCTTCTGTGTTTTGGGTCGTTGTCCTGTTGCAGCATCCATCCTCTTTTTACCTTCAACTGTCTGTGAGACGGACTCAGCTTTTTCTGAAAAACATCCTGATAAACTTTTGAATTCATTTTTCTTTTAATGATTGAAAGTTGCCCAGACCCCAAGGCAGCAAAACAGCCCAGACCATTTTGCTCCCTCCACCATGCTTCACTGTGGGGATGAGGTGTTGATGTTGGTGAGCTGTTTCATTTTTCCTTCACATATGACATTGGGTGTTCCAAACAATTCAACTTTTGTTTCTTCGGTCCACAAAATATTTTGCCAGAAGTTGTGATGAGTGTTCAAGTGCCCTTTTGCGAACATTAAACGTGCTGCAATGTTTTTTTTTAGACAGCAATGGCTTCCTCCGTGGAGTCCATTCCATGAACACCATTCTTGGCCAGTGTTTTGCATATAGTCTATGTATGCACAATAATATTGGACTGTGCCAGTGATTTCATTAAGTCTTTAGCAGATACTCTAGGGTTCTTTTTTACCTCTCTGAGTATTCTGCGCTGAACGCTTGTTGTCATTTTTGGTGGAAAGCTGTTCTTAGGAGAGAGGCAACAGTACCAAACTCTCTCCATTTGTAGATTATTTCTCTAACTGTGGATTGATGAACACCCAGACTTTTAGAGCCTTAAGTCACTCCTCAGTGATTAGACACACAAATGGCCTAAATTATTTGGTATTAATTGGTATTAATTGCTCTCAAAGTCTCCATTGGCAGAGGGTTCAGTTACTTATTCCCCCTTCTGTCATTGTTTGCATGTTTTCTTCATTAAAAATATTAAAACCCATAATCGTTTGGGTGGTTTTAGTTAAAGCAGACACTGTTTATTCATCTGTGCGATTTTTACAAAGATTGGATTACATTTGACAGTGATTTTATGCAGAAATGTGAGAAATTGCAGAAGGCAGGGATACTTTTCTCATGCCACTGCAGATAGATAAATAGATCTATCTGACTTTACTTTATTAATGCCCATGAGAATAAACGACTTCCTGAGTTAAACAGGGAGTTTACTTCCCTATACAACCAAAGTAGAAATGGCTTGTGTCTACATTCCCTCGCTTTTCACTTCACACGAGCTCAGCAAATCTGCGAAAAGGCTCCTTGCGCTTTGGTGGGATTGGATGGGTGATCCCAGTGGGCTCTCTTCACAGCCAAGTAGCTCATTTCTTGGGCATCCAACAAAAAAGTGGAGTGCTTGATGGGAGGCGCATTTTTTGGATGAAAAAAATTTGGTTATTAAACAGTAATACATCTAGGGAACAAAAAATTTTCAGATTTCATATTCGATCAAATTTTGAATAAACTTTCAAAAGCCTCGTAAAAAAGACTGCTGTTTGCCTAAAGCTGCCTTTAACTCATGGGCTTTTTCCGTCCGTAGTGCGCTCCCTGGTGGGTAGTTAGCGTGGTAACTTTTGTGACATGTACTGAAATGTCTCTCCACGTTTTGCCTCTTAGCCGTCGCCACAGTCGCACCGCAGATGAGACACACACAGTTTTCTTTCACTTTAGTAAAAAAGAACTCTTCCTCCCCTTCACTGTGAAAATGATAAGTTTTCTTCCATTTGTCTGCCATGTTTTTGTGGGTAGAAAACGCGCTCACGAGCTCATCTCAGCAAAGCTGGTTTGTCATGAGCACTAGATCAGGGGTAGGCAAACTTTTTCACTCGCGGGCCACATTGAGTTCTAACATTTGACCAGGGGGCTGGAACAGATGAATGGCATGCTTTGGTAACCTCTAGATTAGACCGATAGAATGACGCTAGATTTTAAACAAGCGCTAAATGTTACGTCAAGAGTGTTAAATTTCAAATCTAGCGGCGCTAGGTTTGAAATCTAAGCGCTTGATGTAACATTTTGCTTGTTTTAACATCTAACACGCTTGTTTACGTGTTTCCCCGATGGCTTTCCATATCTGTGCACACTGTTTTTTTTGACAGCGTGGGCATCACGGAGACACACACATTTTAATGGGAGTGGTGTTGTTGAATTTCGGGCGCCATCTAGTGGCAAACATAAAAAAAAAAATCAAACTAACATGGTTATTTTTTTCATTTTTTCTAGTTCGGCGGGCCGGGTTAAAACGTTTAACGGGCTGCATGTGGCCCGGGGGCCGTAATTTGTCCATGCCTGCACTAGAGTGACCACTGACCCATACTACGTCAGAGTTCGTACATTAAACTTTTTTTGTGATATACATTTTTTTTTGTAACGTTTTTATGTATTAGTTTTTAAATTTACATCACTGTAAATAAAATTTAAAACGAATAGCAACACAATTATTTAAAACTTTAGACACAGCTAATTCATGATTAGTGCTATTTTTAGAACTGGCCTGCGGGCGACTGATGCGGTCGCTGCGGGGCAACCTGGTGCCTGCGGGCACTGCGTTGGTGATTCCTGCACTAGATTCTGTTGCGCCTTTGAATTCCAAAGTTATTAGACGGGACTGAGTGCCACTTTGGTTTTAACACTGAAGCACGCTCTCTGAAACAAGAAGCCTGTAAGTTAGACAGAAAATGGTGGCGTTCTGGCTTAGAGCAGTCTCTGAACGCCTCAAAATGTAGCCTCTTATAAAAGCTTTGCTTAAAGTTAGAAACCAATAAAATCCATGTTCATTGCAGAAAATGGAAATGTTCCTAATTATCCATTTTTAGCACTTCTTACCAAGTTCATTACAAGCTTATCACCAGGCCAGATAGAAACAGAGTCATTTAGCTGATATAATTACTAGTTGGTTGCTAGATAGTAAAAGCTGGGGAAAGTATGGTACTTTGGGGTTCTGTCCTCTTATTTTATCTAGTATTCTCTGCCAGACTTCCTTGGTGCTTGATGTATCCACATCACTCTTGGCTGATACCTGTCTTTCATCTCCTTCATTGTTCTCTAATGTCATTTCATTTAGTTTTCTCCAGCACTAGTTGGTACAGTATGATTCACATGTTGTTCACCTCTCTCTTCCTCCTCTTTGGGAGACAGTTCTCTTCTGTCTCTGTTAGATCCTCTGCGTTCCCGTCCTGGGCGGCCACAGACTGAGGAAGCCTCTGTGTTTGATGTACCATGCATTTTTTTCATGGTTAAAGAACATCTACTAATTTCTTCAAATATAAAGCTGTAAAGTTGAATTTCGTTATCTTTTGTTTATCTATTGTTTATCTTAAAATTATTTTTGTGTAAAATTTATTTTTGTACTTTAGTTCATTTTACCATTCGAACCCTGTTGAAAAAATGGTGCTGTGATAGAAAAACAAAATTTTATAAAATTTAATTGAAAAAAATAAAAATACCACAATGATAATGTACAGGGCAGCACGGTGGCGCAGTGGGTAGCATAGTGGCCTCACAGCAAGAAGGCAGAGGTGTCAAGTAACGAAGTAAGTCTACTTCGTTACCTTACTCAAGTAGAAAATCTCGTTATCTTTACTTTAACGAAGTAATTATTTTTTTGTCTACTTTTTACTTTTACTCACTACTTTTTTATGCAATTATCTGTACTTTTACTTCGTTAATTTTATAAAAAGTAGTCGCTACTTTCGCCATTTTGTCACCGTTAAAAAGCCGCGACTGTTTGTCGGAGTTTTTTTTTTTATGAACCCTGAATGCATCAAACAAAGGAACAGATGAATGATTGGCTGAAAGGTCCAGTCAATCATTACTTTGGGGCGAGTAGCCCCGCCCACAAACTTTTAAAGAGCAGGGACGTCAATTTCCGTGTTTGAGACTCGGGCTCGGAAATCAAAGCGTTTCTGATGCTGCAACACTGAACTTTGATTGAATTATCAATTTTTTAAAAAAATACAACAGCAAAGAAATGTTTTTTTATTATTATTTTCAGTCTGCGGTTATTGTAAACGTCTTTGCTGAAAATGTTGTAGATGGTATTTTTATAAAAATAACTTTGATCTGTGACGCACTATTTTATCTTTAGAAACAAAGCTAATTGAACTGATTAATCCATAAATAGTAGTGGATGAAGTATTTGTGCTTAAAAGCATCCAAAATGTTATTGATTAGTTTATAAAGACTGACTGAGGAGATTAAAACTACACATCGCTTAGATTTTGTATCATGTAGATGTTTGGGTTAACATTAAAAAAACCTTATATGTACACATATATATGTAGATATGTGTATATATATAAATTTATATATACCGTCTCCTAGGTCCCGCCCCTACTGTTTTTTTAAAATCTTGTTTCTCTGGTTATTTTTTCATTTTTACAGTTCTTAAAATTTTAGAAAAAGAATTCAAGGATTTTTCCTCCTGTGTGTTTCCTTCACTCCCACTGCCTTACGAGTGCATGTAAAGGGTGTTATTTTGTCAATGGGCGTGGTTTTACTGGGTGTACGATATTTTTTGTAAAATACGATAATTTTACGTCATTAGTACGATAATCCAGCACCTCCCACCTGGCAACGCTGGTTCCAGGTGTCACGCAGGCTTTATGTGGCACTCCCAACCTTATCAACTTGTTAAAGACTATTCAGTATTGCCTCAAAGAACTTTGAAAACTAGCTGCCTTCAAGGCTTGAAAAAGCCTTTTGGTCATTTTTTTTTCATTTATTTATTTATTTTTTAACATTGAGTGTATTTGTGTCTGCTGAAGTTGGTTAAATTAGGTGATGCAGAGTGAAGCTTGGTAGCTGAAGGGACGTTACATAATGCCCTGCTTATGTTAATACATTTGATTGTGTTCATTAATCGATTTCCAATAAAGATTATTAAGAAATAAATGTTTCTGATTCATAAAGTTTCACCACAACACTTTCATTTATTATCATATTTTCTGCTCCTTAAAGCATGTGATAATAGTTTAAAAATATGTTCATACGCTTTTGTTAATAATATTCCTTTTTTTCCTGAAAATTACTTTTACTTTTTTACTTGAAGTAGTTTTAAAATAGGTTACTTTTTACTTTTACTTAAGTAGAAAACTTGAGTTGATACTTCAACTTTTACTAAAGTAGTTTTTTAACTTGGTATTTATACTTCTACTTGAGTAGAAAATGTTGGTACTTTTGACACCTCTGCAAGAAGGTCATGGGTTGGAGTCCCGGGTGAGGACGAGGCTTGGAACACTGTCCTTCTGTGTGGAGTTTGCATGTTCTCCCCGTGTTTGCGTGGGTTTCCTCTGGGTACTCCGGTTTCCTCCCACCCTACAAAGACATGCATGCTGGGTTGATTTGCCGGTGACAAATTGCCCCTAGGAATGAGTGTGTGTGTGGATGGTTGTATGTGTGTGGCCCCGTGACAGACTGGGGACCTGTTCGGGGTGTACCCTGCCCTTCGTCTTGAATTAGCCGGGATGGGCTCCGGCACCCCCGTGACCCCGAAAGGGACAGACGGATAAGAAGATGACTGACTGATTTATTTAGTGAGTGTGACACAGAGCCGTGGATATAGTACACACATATTGTGAGTGGGTTGTTTCTTGTGCAGATGAAGTTTTGAGAAGTCTAAATGTTGGTTTACGTAGTTTAGAATGCCTCACTATGACTCTTGTGATCACTCCCAAAGGAGATTCACCATTCATTATCACACGAAAACATGACGTCAAATAAACAGGAAGAAACACTTGAATGACTGACACGTCGTTCTTCCAATTAGAATCTCCAGACTTTCGCCTAGGCCCCGCCTTTCAGGATGAATTGACCAATCGGCATTGTGGACAGAAGCTTCCGCTGCACTGATGGCTCACGTTCCATTGTATAGGCAATCCGGAGATTTCTTCTTGTTCACTCTTTAATTCGCGCTATTTATCCTAAATTTGATCGGAGCGTGCCGGTGCTAGTGGCTTCCTGTGGAGAAACGGATTCAAGTTGTTGGTATTTGGGTACTAACAAGAGTACCAGTTTGAGCGGTGGCCTGGGAACCATATGGAGGAATGTATTGTGTTTTTAACGATTGGGTGATCTATGATTCACACACAGGGGCTTAGTGGTGTTTAACAGCAACATGAACGGCTTTAGCACGGAGGAGGACAGCCATGACGGACCGGCGCCGCCGCCCTCCTACGGACAGAGCTGCTGCCTGATAGAGGACGGGGAGCGGTGCGGCAGGCCTGCGGGGAACGCCTCGTTCAGCAAGAGGATCCAGAAGAGCATCTCCCAAAAAAAACTCAAGCTGGACATCGATAAGAGTGTAAGACCTGTGTGTGTGTGTGTGTGTGTGTGTGTGGTAGCTTAGCTACTTAGCAGCTAAGCCTGGCTAGCAATGCTGTACTGGTGTTACTGGTGAGGAGAACAGGTGGTGTACTGGTGTTACTGGTGAGGAGAACAGGTGGTGTTTCCTGTGACTGGGAGAGCTACTTTAACTCAATAAAAAAGCTATTCATGCTTTAAAAAACAAAAAAATTCAAACAGCTTAGTTTAACCCAAACAAGGATCATTTTTATTGACTGAACATTTACATAAACAATTACAAAATGTAGGTTTCCAAAAGTCTTCTGCTCATCCAGGGTCGGGTCACAAGGGCAACAGCCTCAGACGGGAAGCCCAGGCTTCTCTCATCCCAGCTTCATCCTCCAGCTCACCTAGAAGGATCCCAAGACTTTCACCGGCCAGCTGAGAGACAGTCTCTCCAGCAGGTCTGCCTCTGGGTTTCCTCCTAGTGGGACATGTCCGAAACACCTCACCAGCGAGGTGCTCGGGAGGCATCCTAACCAGATGCCTGAACCACCTCATCTAGCTTTTCTCAACCTGGATGAAAAGCAGCTCTCTTCACCCAATCTCTGAGTGAGAGGCCAGTCACCCTGCAGAGGAAGCTCATTTCAGACTCTTCGACCCACAGCTGGTTACCATGGTGAGGGTACGAACATAGATCCTGGTTACCATGGTGAGGGTACGAACATAGATCCTGGTTACCATGGTGAGGGTAGGAACGTAGATCCTGATTACCATGGTGAGGGTAGGAACGTAGATCCTGGTTACCATGGTGAGGGTAGGAACATAGATCCTGATTACCATGGTGAGGGTAGGAACGTAGATCCTGGTTACCATGGTGAGGGTAGGAACGTAGATCCTCATTACCATGGTGAGGGTAGGAACGTAGATCCTGATTACCATGGTGAGGGTAGGAACATAGATCCTGATTACCATGGTGAGGGTAGGAACGTAGATCCTGATTACCATGGTGAGGGTAGGAACATAGATCCTGATTACCATGGTGAGGGTAGGAACGTAGATCCTGATTACCATGGTGAGGGTAGGAACATAGATCCTGATTACCATGGTGAGGGTAGGAACGTAGATCCTGGTTACCATGGTGAGGGTAGGAACGTAGATCCTCATTACCATGGTGAGGGTAGGAACGTAGATCCTGATTACCATGGTGAGGGTAGGAACATAGATCCTGATTACCATGGTGAGGGTAGGAACGTAGATCCTGGTTACCATGGTGAGGGTACGAACATAGATCCTGGTTACCATGGTGAGGGTAGGAACATAGATCCTGATTACCATGGTGAGGGTAGGAACGTAGATCCTGGTTACCATGGTGAGGGTACGAACATAGATCCTGGTTACCATGGTGAGGGTAGGAACATAGATCCTGGTTACCATGGTGAGGGTAGGTACGTAGATCCTGGTTACCATGGTGAGGGTAGAAACGTAGATCCCGGTTACCACGGTGAGAGTAGGAACGTAGATCCCGGTTACCACGGTGAGTGTAGGAACGTAGATCCTGGTTACCACGGTGAGGGTAGGAACGTAGATCCTGTTTACCACGGTGAGGGTAGGAACGTAGATCCTGGTTACCACGGTGAGGGTAGGAATGTAGATCCTGGTTACCATGGTGAGGGTAGGAACGAAGATCCTGGTTACCATGGTGAGGGTAGGAACGAAGATCCTGGTTACCATGGTGAGGGTAGGAACGTAGATCAACTTGTAAATCGAGAGCTTTACTTTTCGTCTCAGCTTTTTCTTTACCACGACAAATCTATGCAGTGTCCTAGTTATTACTGATGCTGCACCGATCCGTCTGTCGATCTCCCGCTCCATCCTTCCCCCACTTGTGCACAACACCCCAAGATACTTAAACTCCTCCACTTGGGGCAGGACCATGTTCCTGACCCGCAGGGGGCATTCCACCCTTTTCCAGGCGAGGACTTCGGTTTCATTATGGCAAACTGATATCCATCAAAAACAAGCCAATGTGTACCTATTCTATTCAACACTCTGTGCATTTCTTCATGCCTACTGTAGATCACACCCAAACAGGAAACAATGAATTTACAACTTCTCATTTGTTATTTTTTTATATGTGCTTTTGTTAAAATGTGAGCCACTTTAAACGATGCCTGTGTTGCTGCATTGGTCTTCTTTGTTGTTTTGGAGAACGATTGTTGTCTATGAAGTGTTGTTTTTAGCTCCTTAGTTTTCTTTTTTCTGAGACCGCTGCCCGCAAGAAATTCCTGCGCAAAGTTGTTGTGGACCTTGGTGAAATGGCATACCTTGTTGTATCTTTTAATGACAGACACGCTGGCACCGCAGATCAAACACACGCACTTATTGTTTACATTTGTCAATGTTTCCCACTCTAATGGAAATTGTACGTTTTTCGCCCCTGAGCTGTGGTCGTAGTTGCAGCCAATCTGGCCACATTTGACTCTGAGTCAAGCTAGACTGCAGCGCAGCTGTTTTATTGAGATTTAATTGGCGAATAATAATATGAAAGTGTGAATATGGTAAATAAAAGGAGTGAGCACATGAATCCAAGTATTATTTAATTCTAAACAAAAAGCGTTTAAATATGACGCCATCAAACCACGCCACTCATTAAAAGGGAAACAACCCATAACCAAATTTCTTTAACGGCACATTGAACACACAGTCTTTGATAAGTAATGTCTGGAGTTACAAAGAAGGTGGGAACCGGCACACTTCTCCATTCATCTTCTCACTTTCTAATATCCTGTTAAACAGCCCACATATCATATGGCTTATTTTACAAGTGGCAAATTTATACACAGATTGCAGGCTTGCACGCTGTTGTTTGCAAACCTGAAATGCAAGTTTATCGATCAAACCAAAGTGTGAATTACACTACGTATAAAGCTTTAATTTAGTAAATGAACATAAATGTGGCCTTGCTTTAAGGACTTACGGTTCATTTTTTTTCTTGCAAAATATACGCAGAAAAAGTTTTGTGTAGATGGTTATTTTCACCATAGCAATCAGCTTTCCAGCTCAAATCTTATGTAAACTCAAATTATTAGTTTGAACACTTTCATCTGGTTTTCGCTAACAACGCGGTACGTTTAATATCTACTGAAATATTTACATTTCGTCAGCTTCCAGTTCTTAAGAAAAAGTATAAGCAATCATTAGGTTTATGTGTTTGAGTTCCATGAAACTCAATGTAAAGTTTGGTCAAATGAATGATGTATAATTATAATGTATTACTGGCACATCAGATAGTAAACAATGCTGTGTGGAAGAATTTTTTATGCTATTTAGTTCTTAAGCATGAAGTATTTGAATCTGTCCTAAGATCAAATTCACCTTATAAGCAATAATATCATTTCTAGAAATTAACCAGCTTTGCAAATCCACCAGCCAGGCTGGTGCCATCTAGTGAAATTTGAACCTCCGTTCAATTTCCTTTTAATGCCTTGCTAGTGTGAAGTTTCTTTTGCTTTTCCACACAGCTGAGCAACTGTGAATGCGGCAGAATGGGTTTTGCTCTCCCAAAAGGGGGTAAAAGGTGTGAGGTTACAATGTTGACAATTGGATAAATGTTTTTGCGATTTGTCTGTAGATTGTGTATCTCTCGTTTTTTTTTTTTTAGTCATTCTGCAGAGTGGGTTGCAAATTGCGTTCTCAATGAGCATCAAGCCACTTCTCCTGGTGCTCTTCTGAGTATTAGAGAAAAAATGACATGCACCTCGGATTACAAAACTTCTGGGTCTATGATTGTGCAGGCTTCTGTGAATTCAAATGTGTATTTATCAATATAGTTACTCCTTGTTGCTGAGAATTATAGAAGATTGAATATACATTAAAAAATACTTCTGTAGAGTGTACATCCATAGATTTATGTAGACATACTGTATGAATTTCTTGAATAAACACAGTCAATAAACAAGTTTTTCTTCCAAGAAGGTCATGTGATGGGAAGCGTGTGTGAGAGAACAAGATAATTCAAAAAGTTATGGGCGGAGTTTCTTAAATTTTATAATGGAAAGATGGAAAAAATGACTAAATCTTGGGGATGGTCCAGGTCACCATGAGGCGCAGTGGTTAGCACAGTGGCTATCAACAAGAAGGTCGTCTGTTTGAAATTCGGATGGGAATGAGGCTTGGAATGCTGGCTTTTCTGTGTGGAGTTTGCATGTTCTCCCTGTGTATGCGTGGGTTTCCTTCCACTCTCCAAAAACATGCACATTAGGGTGAGAACCCCCTAGAAAACAAGACGTCTCATCTCAAGGGGCTTATCCTCCTAATAAAAATAAAATTAAAAAAGATGCGGAGCAGAGGACATTGGAACTCTGCGCTCTATGTAAACTTTGGGATGTGTGAAGTTCCTGTTGGTTCTGTTAATCTGCACCCATTGGCTCGCAGGGAAAAGGAGCAGCCTTTTTTTTGCAGGTCTGTGCTCTCTAAATGCTTGTGCAGTTCAGTAAATATTTTAAGTCTTCTCTTGCTGGTTCCAGTTCAGTGCACATTCCGTTGAACTTACCTGGACATGCTGAGGTTGTGGTGAATGTTAATGTCTGATGATGAGCAGTGGCTGCTGTGTAATGCACAGTGTGTGTGTGTTTGATATAATGTTAGACATGTGATTCTGAGTGTGTTTTATTGATGCACATTAATGGTGTGTATTGAGACAGATTAGGGAAGGGGAATGGAAATGTTTGAGAAAGAGAGTCAAGAAACGAGTGCATTGGGAAAGATAATTAAGAGAACAGAAAGAGGAAAAACAAAAACTCTAGAAAAGAACTGTAAACTAGTGGTGACGTTCAACCATTGTGCAGTAATGTCAAATATACAAAGGGATAAAAACCCAAATCTGTGAAAAGCCAAGGACTGAAATAGTCAATTATTTATTAAAACATATGGAAATAATTAGGAATAGCCTTTTGAACCATGACCTAACAGTGTACTGTATATTATTTAATGTCTGAATAATTCAATATTGTTCTCTGTCATTAATTTCAAGTGAAAATCATTTTTAACAGGTTTATAAACTCATACAAAACAAACTTTCTTCATAGAAAAATGGATGTCATGGAAATTAAATATATTTTTCAAAAACTCTTCTGGTTCTCTCTTATTAGTAGTTAGGATTCCTGGTTTTCACCCTGGCGTCTCGGGTTCGACTCCCCGCACGGGAACTAATTCCTTTGCAATTTCTCTATTGTGGGACAAATAAAGGTTTTCTTGATTCTTGAATTATGTGAGCTGGTATCAAAACAAAGAATACCAGTGGACTTAACAAACTGATAATAAAAGCTGGACCATGTGGTTGGCTCACCCCTCACCTGGAGGTGGTGAGGGAAAGAATGAAGGCCAAACTGTTGTCAATCAAGTTAAACCCGTCCCACCCTCTCCATGAATCTGTGGACCATCTGAAGTACAGCTTCAGCAACAGACTCCTGCAACCCCGCTGTTCAAAGGAACGGTACAGAAAATTCTTTCTGCCGTCCTCCATCAAATCAAACTAACCTTTCCCTCTCTAATCTGTGACCGCTTGCCATTCAAAACAGATAAAAAAATTAATGTAGTTCTATAAATAAGATTTTGATTGTTAATTTCTTCTTCTTTTTGGTTCTTTTGGTTCGGTTTGCACTGCAGCACTCAAATTTCCCTTTGAGATAAATAAAGTATTTTCAATTCAATTCTCTGCAGTTTCAGGTTTGATGCATTCAAATTGTTTGTGATGTCGCACAGGAACGCTATTCTACACACAAATGTTTAATCATGGAGCTGGTGGCTGCGTTTAACATTTGAATTGTGAATATCATTCAGAATAATATTTTTTTTTTTTTTTTTAACTTTTTAAAAGTTTTTTTTAAAGCAGGATAAATAGGTTAGTGGTAAAGACTGACTTCATGTAACTAATAGGGCAAAGTGACTTTTACTAGGAACGGTTATAAATATGACATGATCCAGTATTAAATCGATACTCCTTTAGTGTAAAAACAAGTAGAGGAACACAAACAAACAATGTGGATGAAACCAAACCTTTTATTTTGAAACAGCAAAATATGAACTTAATTCCCTTTACATCAATAAAAAAATCTAAATAAATATTAACATGTTCTTGTTAAAGTAACAGCTTAATTGTGCTAAAAGCTCTTGCACATTTAAGTTCTAAAACACATTTAGTTAACGTTTAACTACTTGTTAAATGTTAACTAACATTTAACAAGTTATTGTCAATCTGAAGTTATTGCCATCTCGTTATCAAAAATAATGAGACAATATGAAAAGCCTGTTAACATTTAATTGTTTTTACATCCTGGTATTCATTTTTATTAAAATTCTATGCACTTATTTTTAATAAAATAACACTTTTATTTGGTGCTCCACGTGTGCGCATCCACAACACACACCGTGATGGTCAAACACTGTAACTTTCTGTTTGAATGTTTAAGTTATTGATTTTATTACATTTCAGGCAGTGTGTGATTTCTTGATGAAATTTAAAGAAATGCAACTACACTTCTGATCTTTTAACATGACTTCGCTGCTCTGTCATTCCCAGTGCTCCCCCCCCCTTTTTTGGTAGTGCACCTAGTCTTTTTTTTTTTTATTTTATTTTTTTACTCTGTTCATCCCTCATCGGGGAAATTTGTGTGCTGCAAATATTACACCGCAGCAGGCTGCCCCGACAATGCCAATGGTGCGAGAAACGGGGGTTAGGTGTCTTCTCCAAAGACATGAGCTCAGTGGGAATCAAACCTGCGAACATCCGGTTAACTTCCCGCACGAGGGCAAACGCTCTACTACTGAGCTACCGTCACAACACAACACCCCGCCTCTTAACAGATACCGTTAAGGCTGAAAGTTTTCTCTCCAGTAAGAAATGCTGCTGTGGCACCGCTGCCAAACGATAATGGTATATTACCTGTCTGATGGATTACTGTAACTTCTTGTATGTAAATATTTGGCAAGTGGAGCTCACAGATTGTCCAGAAGGCAGTGGCTTGTCTTCTTACTGAATCAAAAAAGCACAAACATCTTAATCCTGTTCCTTTTGTTCTTCTACTGGATGCCCATCAAGGACTGAACTACTTTTTTTTTTTTTTTACTTTTAAGATTCATTTTGTAAATGCCTCATTAGGCGACCCTGGTCTATCTTTCAGACTTTATTAACCTGCATCAGCTTCCGGTGACCTCTGTTCAGGTAACCTATCCTACCACAGACGTTCCCGGATGTTTCTAGAGTTTTGAAGGGGCCTTTCCAAAATGGTTTTCTACCAACGTCCCCTATACACTACCCCAATACCCTCTAATTGCAGCAGAGGATATAAGTCTGCCACTCTTTTTGGACACCCTTCCCTAACTGTAAAGGAAACAGAAATCATACTTCTCATGTTTTCAAACCAGCATCACTGGCAGTAGCAGCAGAATGCTTTGGTGCAGAATGAAATTGATCAACATCCTCCTTTTGATATTTATTTAATTAATACAATGCAATTTTAACTACTTTTCAATACTTCTCGACCGATTGTTGTAAATGGACAATTATTTCTATATCAAAGTACCCATTGAAGTGTCACTGTGAGCCAACTGTTTATTTTAAGTATATGAGGACCAATATTTTGTAGGTCTTATGATCTATTTTTGAAGCAAAGGTATTATGAAGTATTTTTAATGTAAATGAGTTATGTTAAAAAGCTCATTCTTTTATTCCCTGAATTCTCCCTCCTTTTGCTGCCCATTCAGCTCCCCCCCACTGTCTTAAACACAGCACCCATAGCTTACACAATTTAAATTTTTTTATTAAAACAACTTTGATTTTTTTATTTGAGATTTTAATCCCATGACCTACTTCTACTCTCTATTGTGGTGGTCATTTTTTTCTGTTTTAATAACTGTTTTCGTTGTAAGGCACTTTGGAGGGTGGTTGTCTTTTATAAATGTGGTATAGAAATAAAGCTTAAACTTATATAGTTAATACTCAGGCCTGTTTATTCCCTGGTTTTGATTGAATAAACACGTGCAATACAAAGACATTGTTAAGTTTCTACGTGTACGCAAACTTTTTACATTAAGTCAGTCAAGATAATTTCAAAATAAAAGATGTTTCCGTTCCCGATGTTAAACTTTGGAATAAAATAAGCGATGGAATCACTGCCCCACCAATTTGCCTGTCGATTTCTTACTCCATTCTTCCCCAACTTGTGATGCCAAAATACTTAAAGTTCTCCACATGCGGCAGGACCCTGTCCCTAAGCTGCAGGAGGCACTCCACCGTTTTTTTGGGTGAGGACCATGGTCTCTGATTTGGAGGCACTGCTTCCCATCCCCATCGCTTCAGTCACAACACTTCACAAGGTTATATGTATTATGTATTATATTATATAGGCAGGTACTAAAAATGGATACATCATTTGCAAATTGTTTTAAGCTGAAGAGTTCAAAATTTGTAGGAAAAAAGTGGCAGAAAGCTCAGGGATTGTGAGATGTTAAACTTTGGGATGTTTGAAACTTTTTCATTTTTGCACCTACTGTTATGTTATCATCTTCTCTCAGTTTTCTCTCTGCTGTGTGTTTGCAAGGAACTTTGGAAACTCATCACTCCACCAGATTAGAAAAAGGACCAATACATGTAAAAAATTTTAATATTTGTGCCAGTGATTGGCCCTACTGATAGCTAGTCTGGCATACAATGAGACATCTTTGAGTTTTGGTTCTAATATCTTCCTCTGTCCTGGTATCATCTGAACAGGTGAGACATCTCTACATTTGTGACTTCCACAAGAACTTCATCCAGAGTGTCCGCAACAAGAGAAAGAGAAAGAACAGTGATGATGGAGGAGAGTCACCAGACCATGAGATGGAAGTGCCTGAGGTGGGTCTTGTGTTAAAGGATCTTTTAGCAGGTTACACCAGCAGTTGCGGCTGGTGGTAAAAAACTGGTGGGGCGCACATTTTTCAAACACACAAAATTTTTTTTTTTAGATATATTATATAAAAGTATATATAAATATATATACATATAAAATAAATATAAAAATTATTCGTGACAATATGTGTCTGTTTTTGGTGACTTCTTCATTATGTTTCCTTATGCCAGTTCGGTAGCCTTCATTTAATTGTGCCAGGATGTTACTACTGCCAAAAACACCTAGCTTATAGCTACTATCAAGATGGGTGCAGCAAGTTTCATGATGTTTGCACTTTTCAAACAAATGCTTCAAGTCACTCACCCCTGTTGATATCCACACCTTTTCAGATGCTGCTGAACTAAACAATAAGCAGGGGAAACAAAAAAAAGTGTTTCTCATGTTGCATCCAGTTAGCCACTTTTGATAGACAGCAGGCGAAAATCCTCTCACATAAAAAACGGCCGCGATCTCCACTGTTTTGTTGCACAGTCAAATCTGGGGTGTCCGGTCCAAGCTCCTTCACTCTTCTTTTTTCTTCTTTAGAACACTCCCGCGGGCGTGGTTATGGTTTGCAATACACATGAATGGGAAAAAATTTAGAGCTGACGTCACGTTTTTTCCATAAAAACCGGAAGCCACATACACACTAATACGTTTTCTTGGGAGGGCGTACCAACCCTTCGCCCTCGTTCCGGTTTGCACAGGAAGTAATAAAATAAAATAAAACGGTGTAAAACATTATTAAAATGAAGTATCAATATACAGTATATCAATAAAGTATATTCTGATTCTGATAAAATGCATGTAATCTTCACACTCGACAGTTTTGCATACTTATAAACACATACATGTTTATATATGTATATATAGATATATATGCATATATATTTTTTGGTGATCAGGTCGGGGGGGCGGCGCCCCTGCGCCACACGTCACCAGCCGCCACTGTACACCAGTCCATCCTCTGACCTGTTTGGTTCTGCTCACCATGCACAATGTTCCCTTTTTAGGTGGATCTCTTCCAGCTGCAGGTGAATACACTGAGACGTTACAAGCGCCACTATAAGCTCCAGACCAGACCTGGACTTAACAAGGCCCAGCTCGCTGAGGTAATAGTACAACTAGCATCCTGCAAGCTTTCAGTTAGGGATGCCCTGATTAGTATTTTGCGTACGAGCCTGGTACATTTGACTTTGAATATCAGCTAATACAGAGTCCTGAGGCGATACTCGGTGTTGAGAGTAACACTGGGCTGGGTTGCAAAAGCGTAGCACTGATTGGTTCAGCAGAGTAGTGGACGGCACTCTACTGACAATCTGGCTGACAGAGAATGTGAAAAACTTCTCCTTCACTACAGTTTTTGTTTTTTAACTGTATAATTGTCCCTAGTAACTGTTTAAAAGTTTGCTAATTATACAATAAGATATAGTTTTTTTCCTTTTTTCAAAAACAAAGTTTCCATTTTCTGTCTTCCTTTTGTTTGATTAAACTTTATTTCTAGCATTTTTTTTATATTTATCGCAGTTTGTGGATTTTTTAAAAACATATTACAGTACATGTTCTTTTTTTATTTTCAAATATCTTTGACGTTTTAGAATCATAATTACTTTAGTTGGTAGCTAAATACTTTTACATGAAAGCATCTGAGTTACAAACTCAGTTACATTTTGAGAGAGTAACTCATGTTACTTTTGTAACGTAACTAATTACCGTATTTTAAGTCCGACAGCCAACTCTGCGAAGACTTTTATAATGCATTACATGACACAGTAAGCAAACTTACAAACGCCACACGTGCTATTAGATTGAAGCTATGTCCAAGTTTTAGCCAGCGACATTTCTCTGTGTCTGTGTGGAATAGTATTACTGTGTAACTACATCTGATTTTAAAGTAATGTGAATCTATGTTTTTGAATAATGATTGAAAGGTAACTTTAGTTTTCGATTGAGTCTGAAGCTACGAGATGGAGACTGATTTCCAATCATGTGATTAGATAAGAACATCCCTCCTTTTATTGTATCCAGCAAACATCAGGTCAAGCTGAGAGACAACTGGAAATGATGTCAGATTGTTCACCAAATGAAAAGAAGCCAGAGTGAGAGAAATAATGAAGCTGTGGAGATCAGGCTACATGACAGTGTGCCAACTGGAACCTGTTGCAGATAACAACAAAGCTGAAGGGTGCAAACATGAGACCAAAACGGAATGAAATGTTGTGAATAAAAATCTCGAAGTCAGTGTGCTTACATTTCTCTGATGATAGTTCATTTTTAAAGCTTTCATTTTTAAATTTTCCAGTTCTCTAAAAGGGCTGGTCTTGGTGAGACCAAAAGTGATAGATGCTCCTCCTCCATATTTCCGCCAGGCAGCTCTTTAAAGAAAATCTTTGAATTGATCTTTTGTTCACAGCATGTGACAAAAGATTAGAAAATGATTACAGAAAAGGCTGCTGTTGCCAAGGTGATAATTTATTTGATAAAAAAAACCTCCCCCATTTCTTGCTAGTTTTGTGTTGAGTAGCTCTGGAGCTGATATTCTCTTCTTCTTACAGACAGTGAGTCGTCACTTCAGGAACATCTCGGTAAATGAGAAGGAGACTTTGACCTACTTCATCTACATGGTAAAAAGCAGCAAGAGTCGCTTGGACCAGAAAGGAGATGCAGGGAAATCACTTGACTAAATTCCTCACCAGCAACATCTCACCTGGCTCTCTTGATCACTGAGAACATATGTCCTCTGTGGACATTAAATGGAACTAGAGCTGGAATAAGTTGTATTCTGTTCACGCTCTGCCAATTATGAGACTGGAGAGCACCAAAGCCAGGACTTTTCTGTTTATATTTACAAACTTCAGATTCTACCATCTTTGCTTTTAAATCAGGAAGGGAAGGTCTAATGAATTTAGCTTTCAGAACCTCCATCACTAATATTGTCTCCAATGATCTAACCTGTTGGTTTCATTGCGCTACACGTATGTGAGATTTTAAACTTCATCTGTCACAGCCTGTGATCAAACAGTTTTTTATCTTTTTTAACAGTTTTTATCTCAATCATCACTCTTGGAGTTGACCTATCAGTTTGTGCAGCTCAGCGAAGTGACTCTGGATCAGAATGATCTTTTTTAAGTGAACGCCTCCCCCCTTCGTGTCCTGTTTTGCTTGTAGGTTATTAGTGCTGTGTAGATGAAGTCCTGCTCAATAATGCAGATTCCATGTCTTCCTATTAATAAATGTACAGAAAGAGACTGGTGTTTTTATCCTACCAGGAGGGTGCAGGGTAGACCCTTGTATCACATGGCCCCAACTCATGTGGGGCCATGCAACTTCCAAACCCAGGGCACCCACTGTTTCTTTATGCAAGATACCAATAAAAGTTTTAAGTACAAAAGATCTACAGACAAAAAGAAAAGATGTAAGATTTACTTAACAATGTAGGTGTCAAATGCAATATGCTATTTCAATAGTGACAAATGCTTGAATAATTTTTTTTCAATGTTTTTATGTAAGCCTTCTCTATAGTATTTTGAACACTTATTTTTTGTGTCAGTGGTGCAAAAAATAAGATATGACAAATCAATATGCCTTATTTATCTAGAGGCATTGATAGACCATAGGACATAGATAAAGAAGGAAGGAGAATGTAAAGTTTAACCATGTAAAATTTCATACACTATACAGATAAGGAGGAATTTCAATAGATTTTGTCATCTGTTTTTTTTTTTTTTTTTTTGTCGGATATTCTTTTTAATTATATTTCTTTAAGTATGGATTAATGTGATCCAAGAGTGCACGTTCACCCGCCTATTTGATTGATAACCAGACGTCAGTTTATTTATTCGCTGTAAATAAAAAAAGATTTCATTCTAACCCTGAGATTAACCAAAACTCATCAAGAGCCAACAGTTGTTCTCAACGTAATGGGGCACCGCTGGTCTGCATATGAAGGTGATTGAGCCTAACCCATCCAGTTTCAGGTGAGAGATGGGGTACAAACCTGTACAGTTCACCACACAGATATTCTTCACAGAAATGCCAGTGTTCCATGCTTAGGTGTGAGCTTTAATCAGCAACCTCGTTATTAAAAGCCACAGACCTCATCACGTGCTGTGCACTGAGGAGCCCAATTATATTTATGCATCATTACATTCTTTTACAAAAGGATCCATGTTAAAGTTGTTGTCACTGACAGTAGCGACTTATTAAAAAAAAAAATCCCTAAATATTTGAATACTGTAATTTAAACTACTGGTGGAGAAAAGCCACTGCATGAATCATTGTCTGTCTAGTTCAGGCATTGACAAACTACAGCCCGCGTGCCACATGCGGCCCGTTAAACAGTTTAAACCGGCCTGCCGAACTTGAATAAATTAAATAAACTTTGTTAATGTTTTATTTTCCCTGCAATTCCGATGTTTGCTGAGGATCTCTCTGGGAGTGACCAGGATGGACAGGATCAGAAATGAGTATATCAGAGGAACAGCACATGTTAGAGGTTTTGGAAATAAAGTCCGGGAGGCCAGACTGAGATGGTTTGGACATGTACAGAGGAGAGAGACCGAGTACATCGGCAGAAGGATGCTGGATTTGGAACCACCAGGAAAGAGGGCTAGAGGAAGACCAAAGAGGAGGTTCATGGATACAGTGAAGGAAGACATGAAGATAGTTGGCGTGACTGAAGAGGATGCAGCAGATAGGGTTAGATGGAAGAAACTGACTTGCTGTGGCGCCCCCTGAAGGGAAATGATGAAAGGAGAAGAAGAATTCCGATGTTTGCTCACTAGATGACGCACTCTAGATATATAGGTGAAAAAACAACAACTCTGTTCCCATTAAAATATGTGTGTCTCCGTGATGCGCACGTTGTCAAAATAAACAGTGCGCGCAGAAAAAAGGGCTAGCGAGTGCTACCTTCATACAGTGCAGAAAATAAGTATTTGAACACCCTGCTATTTTGCTATTTCTCCCACTTGGAAATCATGGAGGGGTCTGAAATTTTCATCATAGGTGCATGTCCACTGTGAGAGAGATAATCTAAAAAGAAAAATCCAGAAATCAAAATGCATGATTTTTAACAATTTTATTTGTGTGATACAGCTGCAAATAAGTATTTGAACACCTGAGAAAATGAATGTTAGTATTTGGTGCAGCTCCCTTGTTTGCTATTACAGAGGTCAAACGTTTCCTGAAGTTTTTCACCAGGTTTGCACACACTGCAGGAGGGATCTCGGCCCACTCCTCCACACAGATCTTCTCTAGATCAGTCAGGTTTCTGGGCTGTCGCTGAGCTCCCTCCAAAGATTCTCGATCGGGTTCAGGTCTGGAGACTGGCTAGGCCATGCTAGAACCTTGATATGCTTCTTACGGAGCCACTCCTTGGTTTTCCTGGCTGTGTGCTTCAGGTCATTGTCATGTCGGAAGACCCAGCCACGACCCATCTTCAATGCTCTGACTGAGGGAAGGAGGTTGTTCCACAAAATGTCACAATACAGGGCCCCAGTCATCCTCTCTTTAATGAAGTGCACTTGTCCTGTCCCGTGTGCAGAAAAGCACCCCCAAAGCATAATGCTACCACCCCCATGCTTCACAGTAGGGATGGTGTTCTTCGGATTGTACTCTTCATTCTTCTTCCTCCAAACACGCTTAGTGGAATTATGACCAAAAAGTTCTATTTTGGTCTCATCTGACCACAAAACTTTCTCCCATGACTCCTCTGTATCATCCAAATGGTCATGTGCAAACTTAAGACGGGCCTTGACATGTGCTGGTTTAAGCAGGGGAACCTTTCGTGCCATGCATGATTTCAAATCATGACGTCTTAGTGTATTACCTCCAATAACCTTGGAAACGGTGGTCCCAGCTCTTTTCAGGTCATTGACCTGTCGTGTAGTTCTAGGCTGATTCCTCATCTTTCTTAGGATCATTGAGACCCCACGAGGTGATATCTTGCATGGGGCTCCACTCCGATTGAGATTGACTGTCATGTTCAGGTTCTTCCATTTTCTAATGATTGCTCCAACAGTGGACCTTTTTTCACCAAGCTGCTTGGCAATTGCTCTGCAGCCCCTTCCAGCCTTGTGGAGGTGTACAATTTTGTCTCTGGTGTCTTTGGACAGCTCTTTGGTCTTGGCCATGTTACAAGTTTGAGTCTTACTGATTGTATGGGGTGGACAGGTGTCTTTATGCAGCTAACGACCTCAAACAGGTGCATCTGATTCAGGATGATACATGGAGTGCAGGTGGACTTCTAATGGGCGGACTAACAGGTCTTTCAGGGTCAGAATTCTAGATGATACACAGGTGTTCAAATACTTATTTGCAGCTGTATCACAAAAATAAATCATTAAAAATCATGCAGTTTGATTTCTGGATTTTTCTTTTTAGATTATCTCTCTCACAGTGGACATGCACCTATGATGAAAATTTCAGACCCCTTCATGATTTCCAAGTGGGAGAAATAGCAAAATAGCAGGGTGTTCAAATACATATTTTATGCACTGTAGATCACTGATTTTATCTAGAATCTGGTCTTTGGATGGGTTTAGGCCAGTTCCACTCAATTATTTTCTCTTGCGCCCCCCACTCTCCGCCGTGACTTTAATTTGTTCTAAGTACACCTCTGCATTACATTGTATCCTCATTAACATTAAAGAAAACAAAAAAAAAAAAGAAAAAGCAATGTACAGCTTTATTAACATTGTGTTTTAGTCTGTAACAGAAAAGATTTAAAGCAGGGATCCCCAACCTTTTCTGCGCCACGTACCGGTTTAGTGTCTGACAATATTTTCACGGACCGGTCTAAAGGAGATGACACCAGCCTGAAAAAACTGGCTTTTTAAAATCAATAATGATCAACTTTAATCCACTTTGTGCGGCCCGGTACCAGTCCGCGGCCCGGTGGTTGGGGACCACTGATTTAAAGTACATTAATTATAACTTGAAATTCAAAAAAATGTAATTCATATTTAAACTATAAACATTTTTGACTAATTGAACTATTTGATACTGAAAAATAAATCAAATCAAATCAATAAATTTAAATTGATCATCAACATTATCTCAGGAGCACAATCTATAAAACACTTGAATCTACAAAACAAAAGTGAACGAAACAATTTGTGCTGTTTTTTTTTTTTTTTTTTTTTATGAAAATAAGGAAGTCATAATTAGTGGCTACAATGAGCACGTTTTGCAGTGCACAGCTTTTCGAAGCGGGATTTGAAGCATGATACTGCAACTCTCAGCTCCTGCTCAAAGTTTCGCTGGGACCTGCACTTGGTCTTCTAGAATGGCAAAAAAAAAAAAAACATCTTCCACAGGGTCACACGCGCCCCCCTTGGCATCGCCGCGCACCCCTGGGGGGGGGCGCCCCACTATTTGAGAAGCACTGATCTAGAGACAGTGTCACTGTGGAAAATACAGGAAACAGAGACGTTTGTATCAGAGATGAAGATGCTGAGGATCTCTCTGGGAGTGACCAGGATGGACAGGATCAGAGGAACAGCACATGTTAGAGGTCTGAAGGGAAATGCCAAAAGAAGAAGAAGAAGACAGACTTCAGCCTAAAAACACACACATATATATATATATATATATATATATATATATATATATATATATATATATAAAGTATATACAGGTAATTTTAAAAAAATAGCATATTATCATCAAATTTATTATTTTCTGGATATTCTAGATTCATTAAACATAACTGAAGTAGTTCAAACCTTTTATTGTTTTAATATTGATGATTTTGGCATGAAGCTCATGAAAACCCGAAAATCCTGTCTCAAAAAATTAGTACATCATGAAAAGGTTCTGGAAATGAGTTTTTAACCTAATCATCTGAATCAACTAATTAACTCTAAAATCCTTGAAAAGATCCCTGAGGATTTTAAAAACTCCCAGCCTGGTTCATTTCTCAAAACCTGCAATCATGGTTGAGACATGGAACTGTTGTCTAAAATCAATGAAAATGTAAAGATGCGAAAGGATAAAATGTCCAAGCTGATCAATTGTCTGAGGGAAGAATTGAAAGTGTCCATCGACCAAGCTAATGCTAAGGCTAGCAGGCTGGAGGAGTGCACAGCTAGCTTGGAAGAAGCTACTAACCAGAGTAGAAAAAGTTTCAAAAAAGTCTTCTGGACAGTTTAATTCTTCAACGAGACGTTTCGACTTCCATCCGGAAATCATTTTCAATCTGAATGAAATGGACTGAAAACTGGATCTATTTATACTAACCTGAGTAACAGGTAAAAAATAGTAAGAAGGGCTCGTCCAATGAGCCTGTGTTTCTTAAGATGGCCGTGAATGGCTCCTATTGTAGCCACAGACCAGTAAACAAACCTATTATAAAAATGCTAAAAGCCTAGTGAATAGAGAAACCTGCTAACGAGAGGCGTGAAACTGAGTCACGAGGTGTCATCTTTAGTCCATGGCTTCAAAAGGCTGCTATAGATACCGGGCAAAACATATCTAACGCCTCCACTCCGATTCAGTGAGGGATTCTCTTTCATCACAAAGATGGCTTCTTTCACCGGGATGTCATGTTGTCTAAAGATTCTCTGACATCCCGGTTTTCTTTAAACCGGTCAACACATTGCGTCAGAAACTAGTACATCCTAAAGACAAGATGCCTACAGAAAAACAGAGCAATGTAGTTTATTCGATCCGGTGCAGTGAAGGGAGCTGCAAAGAAAACTACATTGGGGAAACAAAACAGCCACTCCACAAAAGACTTTACCAACACAGAAGAGAAGCCTCAAGTGGTCCACAGTCTGCCGTACATCTGCATCTTAAATCCACCAAACACACTTTTGAGGACAGTGAGGTGAAGATTCTAAGTAGAGAGAAAGGTTGGTTTGAAAGAGGGGTGAAAGAAGCCATCTTTGTGATGAAAGAAAATCCCTCATTGAATCGGAGTGGAGGTGTTAGATACGTTTTGCCCGGTATCTATAGCAGCCTTTTGAAGCCATGGATTAAAGATGACACCTCGTGACTCAGTTTCACGCCTCTCGTTAGCAGGTTTCTCTATTCACTAGGCTTTTAGCATTTTTATAATAGCTTTGTTTACTGGTCTGTGGCTACAATAGGGGCCATTCACGGCCATCTTAAGAAACACAGGCTCATTGGACGAGCCCTTCTTACTATTTTTTACCTGTTACTCAGGTTAGTATAAATGGATCCAGGTTTCAGTCCATTTCATTCAGATTGAAAATGATTTCCGGATGGAAGTCGAAACGTCTCGTTGAAGAATTAAACTGTCCAGAAGACTTTTTTAAAACTTTTTCTACTATGGAAAAGTATGAAGTACTATGGATGAATGAGGGACTACACGGATTTGCTACTAACCAGAGGTGTCAAGTAGCGAAGTAAGACTACTTCGTTACCTTATTCAAGTAGAAAATCTCGGTATCTTTACTTTAACGAAGTAATTGTTTTTTTGTCTACTTTTTACTTTTACTCACTACTTTTTTATGCAATTATCTGTACTTTTACTTCGTTCATTTTATAAAAAGTAGTCGCTACTTTCTCCATTTTGTCACCGTTAAAAAGCTGCGACTGTTTGTCGGATTTTTTTTTTATGGACCCTGAATGCATCAAACAAAGGAACAGATGAATGATTGGCTGAAAGGTCCAGTCAATCATTACTTTGGGCCGAGTAGCACCGCCCACAGAATTATAAAGAACAGGAACGTTAGTTTGCGTGTTTAAGACTTGTTGCGGGCTCGGAAACCAAAATGTTTCTGATGCTGCAACACTGAACTTTGATTGAATTATCAGGTTTTTTTAAAAAAAAAAACAACAGCAAAGAAATGTTTTATTATTATTTTCAGTCTGCGGTTATTGTAAACGTCTTTGCTGAAAATGTTGTAGATGGTATTTTTATAAAAAATAACTTTGATCTATGACGCACTATTTTATCTTTAGAAACAAAGCTAATTGAACTGATTCATCCATAAATAGTAGTGGATGAAGTATTTGTGCTTAAAAGCATCCAAAATGTTATTGATTAGTTTATAAAGACTGACTGAGGAGATTAAAAATACACATCGCTTAGATTTTGTATCATGTAGATGTTTGGGTTAACATTAAAAAAACCTTATATGTACACATATATATGTAGATATGTACGTATATATATAAATTTATATATACCGTCTCCTAAGTCCCGCCCCTACTGGTTTCTTTCTGGGTTTCTTCTTTCTTTCTTTCTGTCTTCTTCTTTACAGTTCTTAAAATTTTAGAAAAAGAATCCAAGGATTTTGCCTCCTGTGTGTTTCCTTCACTCCCACTGCCTTACGAGTGCATGTAAAGGGTGTTATTTTGTCAATGGGCGTGGTTTTACTGGGTGTACGATATTTTTTGTAAAATACGATAATTTTACGACATTAGTACGATAATCCAGCACCTCCCACCTGGCAACGCTGGTTCCAGGTGTCACGCAGGCTGTATGTGGCACTCCCAACATTAGAAACTTGTTAAAGACTATTCAGTATTGCCTCAAAGAACTTTGAAAACTAGCTGCCTTCAAGGCTTGAAAAAGCCTTTTGGTCATTTTTTTTTTCATTTATTTATTTATTTTTTTACATTGAGTGTGTTTGTGTCTGCTGAAGTTGGTTAAATTAGGTGATGCAGAGTGAAGCTTGGTAGCTGAAGGGACGTTACATAATGCCCTGCTTATGATAATACATTTGATTGTGTTCATTAATCGATTTCCAATAAAGATTATTAAGAAATAAATGTTTCTGATTCATAAAGTTTGACACCAAAACACTTTCATTTATTATCATATTTTCTGCTCCTTAAAGCATGTGATAATAGTTAAAAAATATGTTCATACGCTTTTGTTAATAATATTCCTTTTTTTCTGAAAATTACTTTTACTTTTTTTACTTGAAGTAGTTTTAAAATAGGTTACTTTTTACTTTTACTTAAGTAGAAAACTTGAGTTGATACTTTTACTTTTACTAAAGTAGTTTTTTAACTCTGTATTTATACTTCTACTTGAGTAGAAAATGTTGGTACTTTTGACACCTCTGCTACTAACACACAGTCAGACAAAATTGTGGATTTGGAGCACCAGGTGGCTGAATTGCACCAAAAAGTGGCAGGCTTGTCTGAAAAGACTGAGGATCTAGAAGCAAGATCACAAAGATTTAATCTGCGCATTTTTCGAGTTAGAGAAGGTTGTGAGGCAGGGGCTAAAGTGACCACATTTGTGGCGGAGATTCTGCAGCAGGTGATGAAGCTGGATGCACCGCCAGTGATAGACCAGGCTCGCCGCACAGCACAGCCACCTCCTGGTCCTGGTAAACCACCAAGAGCCTTCGTGATTAAGTGCCACTACTTTCAGGAGAAAGAATCCATTCTGCAGAAGGCTATCTCTGCCCAGAAGCTGGTCTCAGAGGATGGGGATATCAACAGAGTGTTTCCAGATTACACAGCCACTCTGGCACGGCAGAGAGCGGCGTTTGGCCCGGTGAAACAGCTTCTGAGGCGTTGTGAAGGAGTGAAGTATGGTCTCTTGAACCATACAGTTGAAATTAAGTGTTTCAACTCTGGATGGTGAGCAGAAGTTTTTTATTGATCAGCCAAAGCTATGAAGTTTGCCAAAGGCCTGTCTCCAGCGGGTATGAACTCAGAGGTGATGTACAGTATATTCAGTGAAAACCATAGATCAAGACACATGGTTGACTTGTTAATAAATGTAGTTACACGAACTACACTGGTTGTGTGGCTGTAGCCATCACACACGGATTTCTCGCTGACACAGCGAGAAAGACAGTCTGCAATGAGATTGTCCTTGCCAGGGATGTGGTGAAACAGGAATTTGTACGGCTGTATGGCCAGGTACCACCGTGTAATTCTTCCATTTGTGTCCTTCATCTTCTCGATCCAGTGCACAGCCTTGTGGTCTGTCTCCAGAGTGAACTCACGTCCAAGAAGATGGTACTTGAACGAATCGAGTGCCCACTTGATGGCCAATGCCTCTTTTTCCACAGTTGAATACCGGACCTCCCTTGGAGATAACTTGCGGCAAAAAAAGGCCACTGGGTGGCGCTCTTCTGGTGGTCCCTGCAGCCCGACAGCTCCCAAACCCCTCTACGAAGCATCAGTCTGAAGGACAAACATTTTGTCAAAATCAGGGCTATGCAATTCTGGGCTCTTACTAAGAGAGTGTTGCAGGTCGACAAAAGCTGCCCTCGCCTCCTCAGTCCAGTGGATCTTGTTTGGGCTTTGGGAGCCGGTGAGATCCGTCAAGGGAGCAGCCCTGGCAGAGAAGTGAGGAACAAAGCGGTGATAGAAACCTGCCATATCCAAAAATGATCTTAACTGTTTACTGGTATCTGGCAAGGGACAAGACTCTATGGCAGCAACTTTATTCACTTGTGACTTTATCACTCCCTTTCCAATTGTGAATCCAAGGTACTCAACCTCATCTTTGGCAAAGGCACACTTTGCTGGATTTATAGTTAACCCGGGAGAGTCGAGTCGCTCCAAAACTCTTCCCAAGTGTTCTAGATGTTCTTCCCAGGTAAAACTGAAAATGATGATATCATCAAGGTACGCTGCTGCATAATCATTCATTTCAGACAGTACCTGATCCATCAGTCTCTGGAATGTTGCTGGAGCTCCATGCAATCCAAAGGGCATGACAGTGAACTCAAACAGGCTCCATGGAGTCCGGAAGGCAGTCAGTTCCTTTGAGCGTTCAGTGAGTGGCACCTGCCAATAGCCCTTACAGAGATCTATGGTGGTTAGATATCTGGCCTTACCCAGTCGCTCAACCATGTCATCAATACGAGGGGTTAGATAAGAGTCAAACTGTGATATTGAGTTCAAATACCTGAAGTCAATGCAGAACCGTAAGCTGCCATCCTTCTTGGGAACCAGGACCACTGGGTTGCACCATTCACTCCTCGAAGACTCAATTATCTCGAGTGATAAAATCAAGCCTATCTCCTTTTTCAGGGAAACCAGCAGTCGCTCAGGTATTTGGTAACTCATTCTTCTCATAGAAGCTCCATTTTTAAGCACAATGTCACGTTTCACAATGTCTGTCTTGCCTGGATTTTCTCTAAATATTGTAAGAGAATTTTTGCCTTCGAATTCAAAGGCGGAATAAAAGATTACACATCTGAGAGCACATCTGAGAGCACTATTGGCCTCTCATTAGTGCTCTCAGAGCAAGAACAACATCATTACTAGATGATTACATCAGATAGTGTAAGAACAACATCATCTAGTAAGGATGTGGTTCTTACACTATCTGATGTCAAAAAGTCTATCTCTTCTCTTCTTGAGTTGATCAAGACTTTTGGTCAATTCTCCGGCTTTACCATTAACTGGGAGAAAAGTGTACTGATGCCTCTGTCTGATAACTTAGACTCACATTTTCTTCATAGTTTACCTGTTAAAGATGGCACCGATCACTTTGAATATTTAGGAATTAATATCCCCAGAAATCCCAAGCTTATTTTCAAACTTATTTTTCAATGTCTGATTGATAAAATCAAATTGTTGATTGATAAGTGGAAATTACTTCCTATCTCAATTCTCGGCCAAGTAAATATCAGCAAGATGGTTCTAGTTCCTAAATTTCTATAGATGTTTCAGTGTCTGCCTATCTAAAGCCCATTTACAAAAGCCAACCTCTGAAGGTGGTTTTGGCCTGCCTGTGATGAGACGTTATTACTAGGTTTCTAATGCTAGAGCTTGAGTTTTTTGGAAGGATAGCAGAAAAGTGTAATCAAACACCAGGCTGGCCTGTTATTGAAATGCACAGATTTAAATCTTTGACCGGGGGCTCTCTACCCGCCTTGCTATTCAGCAAAGTGGATTTTCCAATTCAGAAAATAAAAAATGATTGTCTTGTATCAGTCATACAAAATCATGAATCAAATTAGGAAAGTCCTCAGTCTGCCGACTTTTTCTATCTACGCTCCCATTTGTCTAAATCCAGCTTTTCAACCAGGTCTGTCAGATTGTGTGTTTAAACTCTGGGAGAAAAAAGGCCTTTCATCCATTCAAGACCTCTACATCAACAATCACTTTGCATCATTTGCCCAGCTGCAAGCCAAGTTTTCTCTCCCACCTGGTCATTTTTTTAGGTATCTACAAATCAGACATTTTGTCAGACAATCCATAACTCAGTTTCAACAGTTACCAACACAGCCTGAGTTTTTTTTAATTTTGAGGAAACCATCTAATTCTAAAAATTTAATTTCAGACTTTATTGGATGCTTTTATGAGGCACCGACCTCCGTCCATATTAAAGATGCTTTCCTGAAGACCTCTGTTCAGTTTTTTTTGGATTCACTGGTCAAATTCTCTTTCTCTGTAAATCATACGTGGGTATTCATCTTGTATTTGTCTAAGGTACCCTGGTGATGTTTGTGTTGTGTGTGTTTGTAAAATTTGAAAAAAGCAATAAAAAATATATTTTAAAGAAATGGTAAATTTGATATTGGTCTGTAGTTGTCCACAATGCTGGGATCTAGATTGGTCTTTTTCAGACGGGGTTTAATAACTGCATGCTTAAATAACTGTGGAACATATCCTGTTTCTAAAGCAGTCTTTTTCAGTGCTCTTACTATGTTAAGATTCTTAAATTCATCTGGCTCTACAAAGCTCCAGAAAAGGTGAGAATGCTGCTGATACTTGAGCTGCACATTATTTTGAAATGATGGATTATTTTGAATTAATTGTATGTCTTTATGTCCGAGTCCAGCTGCTTGGTCGAGTCACTGTCCTTGTCATAGTAGCCTATTTACACAAAGATGTACGTCGGCAAAGGCAGACCAAATTTCTGACTTACTTATTGGGTCACCGAATACGGTTTCTGCCACTACTGTCATTGCCTCCTGTACAATCCCAGGAGTGAAGGGCCTTTTTGTGCTTTGTTAAAATGTGTGCAACTTTAAACGATGCCTGTGCTGCTGCACTGGTCTCCTTTGTTGTTTTGAAGAACGATTGTTGTCTATGAAGTGCTGTTTTTAGCTCCTTAGTTTTCTGTTTTCGGAGACCGCTGCCAAAAAGAAAAAATTTCTGTGCAGAGTTGCTGTGGTCCTTAGTGAAACGGCATTCATGTTATATCTTTTATCAACAGACACGCTATCGCCGCAGAACATGCACTTATCGTTTACATTTGTAAAACAAAATTCTGTTTCCCACTCTTTGTGGAAATTGTACGTTTTTCACCTCTTAGCTGTGGTTGTGGTTGCTGCCAATCTGGCCGCCATTTGCCTCTCAGTCAAGCTGAACTGCAGCGTAACTGTTTGATTGACAACTGATAGGCGAATAATAATATGAACGAGGCGAATACTAATTAATTTCATTGGATAGTTGTTTGAATTTGTTTACTTAGTGATAAATCAAATGTGTCTGATAAAAATTGTATAGGATTCAGAAAACTTT
This sequence comes from Neostethus bicornis, assembly GCA_902685375.1. Lineage (NCBI taxonomy): Eukaryota > Metazoa > Chordata > Actinopteri > Atheriniformes > Phallostethidae > Neostethus > Neostethus bicornis. Next base: position 152,677 of record CACRXE010000005.1, on the reverse strand, counting down.
TGGCGAGATACTCAAAAAGGGGGCGCAGGCTATCGTTAGCTCACGAGCAACGGCTTGGAGACCCCTGTTTTAGTGCATATTACTAGGTTCATGCTGGCTCAGTGGTAAAGTTTTAGTTATTGAACCAGAAGAAGCCAGTTCGAATGCCCATGAGCCTTTTCTGATTTTTAAATTTAGACAGGTTCTGACACTGCTGAGGAAATAAATGGTAAATGGACTCTACTTATATAGTGCTTTTCCTTCTGTGTCGGCACTCAAAGCACTTTACAGTGTAACTCACACTCACCCTTTCACACTCCTACCTGATGGGGATGCTGCCATGCAAGGTGCAAACCACCATCAGGAGCAATTGGGTGTTCGGTGCCTTGCTCAAGGATACCTCGGCATGAACTCCTGGCGGGGGATTGAACTGGCAACCCTCCGGTTACAGGACGGTCACCCTACTCACTGAGCCATCCTTCCCCAAGTAATAGTTAAATAGATATGCATTTTCAAACAAGATTTTTATTGAACATTTTAATAAAAATGGAGTAAGTTTGATATTTTTAAACTCAAGCAGTTACTCTGTCAGTTTTTTTTCCCCAAGCTGACTTTTTTTTGTTCAATTGATGCTGCTGTGTTTTTTGGTTTTTTTTTTTGTAATTTTGATGAAAATAGGCTTGAATTCTTCATGAACCAGCTTTAACAACTTCAACTCCGCCTCTGAAGAATGCTGGCTGTTATTTCTAACCTTCAGATCTCATTGTGGATCGTGATTTTGGGGATCTATTGAAAGGGTCTGTCAGACTTGGAATGAGGGAGGACCCAATTGCAGAATGTAAGTTAATAACTTTATTTTCTAACATGAGATTCAACACCAACAGTCAAAACAATCTGGCACAAGACAAGGGAGGACGCAGACTTTTATAACATGAGGAAGGGGAAAACACAGGAGGAAACAATTAGGGAGGATTAGACAATCACACCTGAAGGAAACACACCCAGGGCAGGAAGTAACATGGCCTGAAAGGGGAGACTTAGTGTTTCAAAATAAAACAGGAAGCAACACAAGACAACACAAGCGAGACATGGACCATAAAGTGCATAAACAGAACAGAAGATTGACACTACCCCCCCCCCCCGTCAAGGACCGGCACTGGACGGTCCAAGCCCCCGGGACTTATAAAAATCAGCTATTAGAGTCCTGTCCAAAATGAACAGGATTTCTCTCACTGCGTAGACACGTTAAGTTGTTCAGTTTGGCCGTTGGCCTCCGGGTGATATCCCGAAGTCAGGCTGGCGGAGGCTCCTATGAGCTGACAGAACTCCTTCCAGAATCTGGACACAAACTGGGGCCCTCGGTCCGAAACTATGTCCTTGGGGAATCCGTGAATTCGGAAAACCTGATTCATCATGACCTCAGCAGTCTTTCTGGCCGATGGTAGCTTGGGCAGGGCAATGAACCGCACCATCTTGGAAAACCTGTCTACAACCGTCAGGATGGTGGTGTTCCCTTGCGAAACAGGCAGCCCTGTGACAAAATCCATAGAAATGTCTGACCATGGTCTGGAAGGAACAGGAAGAGGCTGGAGTAAACCCATGCGAGGTCTAGGGGATGTCTTGTTCCTGGCACAGACTGAACAAGCCTCCACGTATTCCCGTACATCTGGCTCCATCCGTGGCCACCAGAACCTCCGGGAGATGGCAAACATAGTCCGTCGAACTCCCGGATGACAAGAAAGTGGTGAGGCATGGGCCCAGTGAATGACCTTTGGACGCAATGCCTCGGGAACAAACAGGCGATTTTCAGGGCATCCTCTAGGAGCTGCCGCCTCACCATTAGCCATCTTTACCTCGTTCTCTATTTTCCATGTTACAGCGCCAACCACACAGGTCCGTGGAAGGATGGGCTCTGGTTCCATGGCAACAGGCTCAGGGTCGTACAGACGTGACAGGGCATCTGGCTTGACATTCTTGGACCCTGGCCTGTAAGACAGAGTAAAGGAAAAACGGTTAAAGAACAGCATCCACCTGGCCTTGCGAGAATTGAGTCTCTTGGCTTTACGTATGAACTCCAGGTTCTTGTGGTCCGTCCAGACTATGAATGGTAGGTCCGCCCCCTCCAGCCAGTGACGCCACTCCTCCAGCGCCACATTGACCGCCAGAAGCTCCCGGTTGCCAACATCATAGTTGCACTCTGCCTTGGATAGACGGCGGGACAAAAAGGCGCAGGGGTGCACCTTCCCGTCCTTCTCTGATCGCTGGGAAAGAACTGCCCCAATACCATCGTTTAAGGCATCCACCTCAACAATAAATTGACGACGGGGGTCAGGCATGGTGAGTAGCGGTGCTGATGTGAACCGTTGTTTCAGTGTCAGGAAGGCAGCTTCTGCTGCTGGAGTCCAGTGAAACCTGACCTGAGAGGAGGTGAGTAAATGCAGAGGGGCGGCTACTGAGCTGAAGTTCCTGATGAATTTTCTATAGAAATTGGCAAACCCAAGGAATTGCTGAAGCTTTTTACGGCTATCAGGTGTCGGCCAATCTTTCACTGCTTGGATCTTTGCTGGATCCATCTCCACCTTTCCTGGTGTTACAATGAAACCCAGAAAAGCAATCTTGCGGACGTGAAACTCACTTTTTTCCGCCTTGACATATAGGTTGTTCTCCAGAAACTTCTGAAGAACTGCTGCAACATGGGACCTGTGAGTATCCTCATCTGGCGAATAGATGAGAATGCCATCCAAGTTGACACAGACAAAGTGGTCCAAGAAATCCCGAAGAACATCATAGATCATTGCCTGGAAGACAGCCAGGGCATTTGTGAGCCCGAAGGGCATGACGAGGTATTCATAATGACCTCTAGGGGTGTTGAAACCAGTTTTCCACTCATCGCCTTCCCTGATTCGGACCAAGTGGTATGCATTTCTGAGATCTAGTTTAGTAAACATTTTAGCCTGTTGAAGCTGATCAAAAACAGAAGACATGAGTGGCAAAGGATAACAATTCTTTATTGTTATGTCATTTAAAGCGCTGTAATCTATGCAGGGTCTAAGTGTACCATCCTTTTTACCCACAAAGAAAAACCCAGCTCCAGCCGCAGATGACGATGGGCGAATGAGTCCTGCTTTGAGTGATGAATCTGTGTATTTGTTTAGGGCCTCTCTTTCAGGACCAGAAACTGAGTACATTCGCCCCTTGGGAATGGCGGATCCAGGAACCAAGTCGATGGCACAGTCATAAGGGCGATGTGGTGGAAGACTCAAGGCTCTGGATTTGCTAAATACATTCCCCAGATGGTGGTAGCATGAAGGCACGGAGCTCAGATCTGGGGCTTCTGGTCCTATAGGAGGAAGAAGAAGAGTTTTGGTCTTTGTGTTCTTAAGGTTCTGGTAAGGGGTGCTGTGGGACTGATCTCCACCTCTTAAACCCCACGCCGTAACTTGTCCAGTTCTCCAGTCTACCTGAGGGTTGTGTTTTAATAACCATGGAAAGCCCAAGATCAGTGTTTGTTCTGGACACCTGAATAGGTGGAATTTCATTCTTTCTCTATGATTTCCAATGCTTAACTGAAGTGGTTCAGTAACATGAGTTATGGTGAACAGATCTTTACCATTGAGAGCTCAGGCTCTAATGGGTTTCTCTAGTGGTTCTGTCTTTAATCCTATAGTTGCTGCCAGCTCCTTGTCCATTAAACTCTCATCTGCACCAGAGTCTATGAGAGCTAATAAGTCTGTGGTTTCCCCATGGTGGATTATGCTGATGGGTGTGAGTCTCCTTGAGGTGATGGACGGTGTAGTGAACAGACTCACCCTTGCAGATGTCTTAGCTGGACAGGTGAAGGCCCGATGATTTTATTTTCCACAATAGTAACACTGACCTTCCCGTTTTCGTCGTAGACGCTCCTCTGCGGATAATTGGGTCCGCCCAACTGTATAGTTTCTTCACCTTCATCTGGTTCATGTGAGCTTGAAGGAGCCCTCCAGACAGATCTGTCAGATCTCTTTTTCCCTATACACTGCAGATTGTGTGTGTGCGGTCAAATAATGTTTGGTTTCCACTATCATCAATCGCAAATACCCAGAGTCTGTCTCAAAGCGACCACAGTTTGTGAGAGCCCGCGTTTCAGACCTGAGAGAACTGCGTGTCAGACCTGGTCACCAGCAGCACTGGTGTCCCTCAGGGGACTGTCCTGTCCCCCTTGCTCTTCAAACACAGCAGACTTCAGACACAACACTGAAGGATGCGTGTTGCAGAACTTCTCCGACGACTCTGCGATTCTTGGTCTCATCAGCGACGACAATAATGTAGAGTACAGAGGACTGACGCAGAACTTTGTGGACTGGTGTCAGTGAGTCCACCTCCTGATCAACACAGGAAAACCAAGGAGATGGTGGTGGACTTCCGCAGGCATCACTCTACCACTCCCTCACCAGTGAACGAACATTGAGCAGGTGGACTCTTACAAATACCTGGGTGTTCACCTCGACAACAAACTGGACTGGACTCATAACACTGACGCACTGTACAGGAAGGGTCAGAGCAGGCTGTACCTCCTGAGGAGACTGTGGTCCTTTGGAGTGAATGGGGCTCCCTGTATGGCAGGGGTCACCAACTTCTTTGATACTGAGAGCTACTTCAAGGGCACTGAGTAATGCAAAGGGCACCACTTTGATAATACACTTCTGAAATAACAAAGTTACACAGTTTAATTTGATATTATTATTAATGATATTCTATGTGAAGACACTGATTATTAATGATCCATCACAATAATTATTTCAGTCTGATTAAACAGAAACAGATACATTTCAATATCCAATATCCAAGTGTTTCATTTTCAAATGATCACTTCCACAACATTTTGCAGGAAATCTTTTTCCATTTTTACAACAGTTATCAAATCATAAACTCTGAGCCATGTTTGTAGAAATTATCAACTATGTAAGATTTAACAAAAATGTACTCCTTTCAAAATAAATCTTATCACATTTGTACTAATCACTACATTTGCAGCCATTAAAACAAATCATCACGTCTGTTACACTTAGTAACACATCTGTAACAGTATTTCAATATATTAAAATTTATCTTTGCCATGGTACTTACATGTTGCCCCAACATCTGGCATTTGTTTCTTTGTTAGTGGGAGGCATGGCATCGCATGCTCTTCACCAGTGTACTGTCTTCTTTTTTTCTCTAAATGAGGCTTCAGTTGCTTTTTGAGAGTTTTTTACCGGCCTCGTAAAAAAAGACTGCTGTTTGCCCAACGCTGCCTTTAACTCACGGGCTTTTTCCGTCCGTACTGCGCTGCCTGGTGGGTAGTTAGCATGGTAGTTTTTGTGACATGTACGGAAATTTCTCTCCACGTTGTGCCGTTTACGCATCGCCACAGTCGCACCGCAGATGAGACACACATAGATTTCTTTCATGTGGGTTAAAAAGAACTCTTCCTCCCCTTCTTTCAAGTTTTCTTTTTTTTTTTCTGCCATGTTTTTGTGGATAGAAAACGCGCTACGAGCTCTGCATCAGAGTTCGTATATTAAACTTTTTTTGTGATATACATTTTTTTTTACGCTTTTTTGTATTAGTTTTTAAATTTACATCACTGTAAATAAAATTCAGAAAGAATAGCAACACAATTATATAAAATTTTAGACAGAGCTAATTTGTTATTAGTGCTATTTTTAGAACTGGCCTGCGGGCGACTGATGCGGTCGCTGCGGGCGACCTGATGCCCGAGGGCATCGTCTTGGTGACCCCTGCTGTACTGTGTGGTCTGCTGGAACAACAGCATCACAGAAAGGGAGAGGAAGAAGCTCGACAGATTCATCAAGAAGTTCAGCTCTGTCCTGGGCTGCTCCCTGGACTCAGTGCGGGAGGTGGGTGACAGAAGGGTCCTGAAGAGACTGACATCCATGCTGGACAACAACTCCCACCCCCTGCAGGACACTGTCTGCACTATAAAGCAGCTTCAGTGGCAGGCTGCTCCACCCTTGCTGTGTGACGGAGAGATTCAGGAGGTCTTTCCTTCCTTCTGCTGTGAGACTCCACAATGAGCAATTTTAACCATGTGCTCTTTACTATTTCTCACCGGAACTGTGCGGTAGCTCACTCACTTTGAATGCATGTTTTTGTCCTTAGGCTATTTTGCCTTTTTTGTTTTTGTTTTGTTTATGCATACTTGTCGTGACCTTTTTTTTTTCTTCATGTGCCTATTCTGTTGCACACTGCAATTTCCCCCAATGTGGGACAAAAAAAAGTTTTCTTAACTTACTTACTCTCCTCCTCCTGATCACCCAGAGTCTGTCTCTCATCCACCTGATCACCCAGAGTCTGTCTCTCCTCCTGATCACCCAGAGTCTGTCCCTCTTCCTGATCACCCAGAGTCTGTCTCTCATCCACCTGATCACCCAGAGTCTGTCTCTCCTCCTGATCACCCAGAGTCTGTCTCTCCTCCTGATCACCCAGAGCCTGTCTCTCCTCTTGATCACCCAGAGTCTGTCTCTCCTCCTCCTGATCACCCAGTCTGTCTCTCATCCACCTGATCACCCAGAGTCTGTCTCTCATCCACCTGATCACCCAGAGTCTGTCTCTCCTCCTGATCACCCAGAGTCTGTCCCTCTTCCTGATCACCCAGAGTCTGTCTCTCCTCCTGATCACCCAGTCTGTCTCTCCTCCTCCTGATCACCCAGAGTCTGTCTCTCCTCCTCCTGATCACCCAGAGTCTGTCTCTCCTCCTCCTGATCACCCAGTCTGTCTCTCCTCCTGATCACCCAGAGTCTGTCTCTCCTCCTCCTGATCACCCAGAGTCTGTCTCTCCTCCTCCTGATCACCCAGAGTCTGTCTCTCCTCCTGATCACTCAGAGTCTGTCTCTCCTCCTGATCACCCAGAGTCTGTCTCTCCTCCTCCTGATCACTCAGAGTCTGTCTCTCCTCCTCCTGATCACCCAGAGTCTGTCTCACCTCCTCCTGATCACCCAGAGTCTGTCTCTCCTCCTCCTGATCACCCAGAGTCTGTCTCTCCTCCTGATCACTCAGAGTCTGTCTCTCCTCCTGATCACCCAGAGTCTGTCTCTCCTCCTCCTGATCACTCAGAGCCTGTCTCTCCTCCTCCTGATCACCCAGAGTCTGTCTCTCCTCCTGATCACCCAGAGTCTGTCTCTCCTCCTCCTGATCACTCAGAGTCTGTCTCTCCTCCTGATCACTCAGAGTCTGTCTCTCCTCCTGATCACCCAGAGTCTGTCTCTCCTCCTGATCACCCAGAGTCTGTCTCTCCTCCTGATCACCCAGAGTCTGTCTCTCCTCCTCCTGATCACCCAGAGTCTGTCTCTCCTCCTCCTGATCACTCAGAGCCTGTCTCTCCTCCTCCTGATCACCCAGAGTCTGTCTCTCCTCCTGATCACCCAGAGTCTGTCTCTCCTCCTCCTGATCACCCAGAGTCTGTCTCTCCTCCTCCTGATCACTCAGAGTCTGTCTCTCCTCCTCCTGATCACCCAGAGTCTGTCTCTCCTCCTCCTGATCACCCAGAGTCTGTCTCTCCTCCTCCTGATCACACAGAGTCTGTCTCTCCTCCTCCTGATCACCCAGAGTCTGTCTCTCCTCCTCCTGATCACACAGAGTCTGTCTCTCCTCCTCCTGATCACCCAGAGTCTGTCTCTCCTCCTGATCACCCAGAGTCTGTCTCTCCTCCTCCTGATCACTCAGAGTCTGTCTCTCCTCCTGATCACTCAGAGTTTGTCTCTCCTCCTCCTGATCACCCAGAGTCTGTCTCTCCTCCTCCTGATCACTCAGAGCCTGTCTCTCCTCCTCCTGATCACCCAGAGTCTGTCTCTCCTCCTCCTGATCACTCAGAGTCTGTCTCTCCTCCTGATCACTCAGAGTCTGTCTCTCCTCCTGATCACCCAGAGTCTGTCTCTCCTCCTGATCACCCAGAGTCTGTCTCTCCTCCTGATCACCCAGAGTCTGTCTCTCCTCCTCCTGATCACCCAGAGTCTGTCTCTCCTCCTCCTGATCACTCAGAGCCTGTCTCTCCTCCTCCTGATCACCCAGAGTCTGTCTCTCCTCCTGATCACCCAGAGTCTGTCTCTCCTCCTCCTGATCACCCAGAGTCTGTCTCTCCTCCTCCTGATCACTCAGAGTCTGTCTCTCCTCCTCCTGATCACCCAGAGTCTGTCTCTCCTCCTCCTGAAAACTCAGAGCCTGTCTCTCCTCCTCCTGATCACCCAGAGTCTGTCTCTCCTCCTCCTGATCACACAGAGTCTGTCTCTCCTCCTCCTGATCACCCAGAGTCTGTCTCTCCTCCTCCTGATCACACAGAGTCTGTCTCTCCTCCTCCTGATCACCCAGAGTCTGTCTCTCCTCCTGATCACCCAGAGTCTGTCTCTCCTCCTCCTGATCACTCAGAGTCTGTCTCTCCTCCTGATCACTCAGAGTTTGTCTCTCCTCCTCCTGATCACCCAGAGTCTGTCTCTCCTCCTCCTGATCACCCAGAGTCTGTCTCTCCTCCTGATCACCCAGAGTCTGTCTCTCCTCCTCCTGATCACCCAGAGTCTGTCTCTCCTCCTCCTGATCACTCAGAGTCTGTCTCTCCTCCTCCTGACCACCCAGAGTCTGTCTCTCCTCCTCCTGATCACTCAGAGCCTGTCTCTCCTCCTGATCACCCAGAGTCTGTCTCTCCTCCTCCTGATCACCCAGAGTCTGTCTCTCCTCCTGATCACACAGAGTCTGTCTCTCCTCCTGATCACTCAGAGTCTGTCTCACCTCCTGATCACCCAGGTGATTCTCCTGATCACCCAGAGTTTGTTTCACCTCCTTCGACTTCACACTCTTTGTGGCTGTATTCTTTTAGGTAATCTTTGTATAATCCAGATGCGATAGGCAGATACATTTTACTGTCATGTACCTATTTAGTGATTCCTTTGTCAACAAGAAGTTGCGAGTTTAGCTCAGATTTTCTTCCAAATATAGAAATTTTATTTTTTATTTCAGAAGAAAATGTTACACACAACTGTACAGTTGTTTTAAACAACAGTTTCTATATCAGTTGTAAAAATATATTGTATCATTTGCTTATCTACGATCAATCATGAAGACAGCAGCCTCAGCAGGAAGCCCAGGAACCCTTGCCTGGCCATATTCTCCAGCTCCTCTTGGAGGATTCTGAGGTGTTCCCTGTCCAGCTGTGAGACGTAGTCTCTCCAACAGGCCCAGGCCTGCTTTTGAGAACACATTACCAGCGAGGGAGGCATTCTTAGCAGATGCCCGAACCACCCCATCTGTGACTTGAAGGAGCAACAGCTAAAACATTGGATTGTCTTTAGATTGCGTAACATTAGTAGTGAGAAGTGGACAGTAAATAGGAAACAAAACTTTTTGATGAACCTATGCTGATGAGGTTAGTAAACGGAGCCTAAATTGCTTGATTGGATGACTTTCAAACACATGAAAGTCATCAGACATTTTAGTGGCTCATCAAAGGAGTTCTCTTAAGGCCTCAACTGAAAGCTCTATAGCAAGTCATCAAAGATTTTCAGTGATTAGTCAAAGTAATCAATGAATTAGAAAAAGACCCACGAGGCCTTCAGTTACATTCTTGTGTCAAAAAAAAAAAAAAAAATTACATTTAAAATCATTATTGTACTTCACACTGTTTTCCCAACATTTAAATATCTTTTAAAATCCCTTGGATATGGTCCAAGTTCATCATTTTAAAGTGGCAGTTATACAGTCAAAACCACCCCCTTTCCAATTTTGAAAATGTTTGTTTTTAATCTATACTATTAAGGCTGCGTTGGTTCTGGATGTATTGGTCGTGATCCCAGTGCTGTGGTGGATGGATCAGTAGGCGTTAAAGTGGTCAAGCACAGAAGAGTTGATCTTCTGAAACAGCCAGCGCTGGCTTGGCGAAGATGGGTCACAAGACTTCATGAAGACCTGCCGGTCATTGTGATCCATACAGCTGTTGCTGATCGGGTGATAGAGTGAAAGGTCCTGCAGACAGATACAGTAGGTTCAGCAAGACAGACAGGAAGAGACACTAAGGGTAGACAGGAACAGGAGATACCTTTCTGTATCGCCATAGTTGGTTGCCCTTCATGCCATGGCAGTCATACAGCGTTACAGCGCTGCTATGGGACACAGCATCAAAACAAACTTTCTTAGCATGAATGGGGTCCCCAACTCGAATATCCTCCCTCCAACCAAATGTGAAAACCTGTAGAGAAGCACAAACACCAGAAAAATCACATCTGGAAGACACCTTGTGGTGTCTGGCATCAATTTGTATTTTGTTGAGCACGTCTTAGATAGAAACTAGCTATGTTAGACGATAGTTAAACTAACATGGACGGTATGTTAGTGCCATCTGGAACTCTGAGGACCTCTGGCACCGGCTTTGTTGTCAACGGTCATCGTTGTAAATGAGAAATTGTTCTCAATCGACCTACCTGGTTAAATAAAGGTTAAATTAAAAAAAAAATGAAAAAAAAGGGTAAATAAAATAGTCAGGACTAAACATGGAGAAGCTGCATTTCAATTTTATGCTGTAAAAGTCTGGAACAAACTTTCTGAGGTCCATGAGACAGGCCTCCACTGTGACAATGTTTAAATCTAGGCTGAAAACACTCCTGTTCAACAGTGACAGTGATTCTACGTTTTGTGATTTTAATGCATTTTTTTCTCTCTTGTGAAGCACTTTGAATTACAATTTGTATGAATTGTGCGACACAAATAAACTTGCCTTGCTTTGCCTCGCTATTTTATCTCAAAAGTTGCACTTTTTTTCTGAATCACAACTAACATACATTCAACCTCACACCTGGTATATCACACCTTTAACAACACATTTCTAACATCACACATTAGGTGTAAACCTTTAACTTTACACCTGTAAACACACTGTCAATAATGAAGATGGACAGAAACGCTGGCATCAAACAAAGGATACTAGAATCAGGGATGAACAGGGTTCTGGGAAATGGAATGAGGAAATGAAGAAGCATTCAAACCCCTGCCAGGAGGACTACCACTGGGGCAAGAAGCAGGGCTTGATAAAAGTTGATGAGGTTAGGAGAAAAAAATGTCATTAAGTAATACCAAGCTGCACGCCTCACAGCCCAATCCTAGTATCCTACTTTCTTTCTTCAGACAACAGTATTATAAACAACCAGAGCAGTGTTGGTACGAATGAGGGCACTGACGGCCACCTCCCACTTAAGGTTATATAGGATGCAGGTGCTCAGGAAGCAGTGGTTCAGGGAGAGTCTGTCAGGACGAGGAGGGCCAGTGTGGCTGTGTGTTTTCTAAAGTCCACAATCATCTCCACTCCCTTTTGGAGGTCGAGCTGCAAATTGTTGCTGCTGCACTAGGACAGCAGCTGCTCTATCTCACCCCAGTAGGCAGACTTATCCCAGACTAACCTGTTAAAGTTCATAAAACTGTGTAGATGTTGAAATTGCGGGTGCTGCTTGAAGTCAGACATCAGAGAATCATGACTTCCTACTCGCTGGTCCAGAGTGGACGCCACCAACCAACAGCCACCAACCAAAAATGGCTGAATTTGATTCAACCTCTGAGTCAACACTCAGAGGTTGAGGGAATCAGTCATTTGATGGAGAGAAACCTATTGTGTTCATAATGATGCAATCTTATGTAGGGCTGCAACTAACGATTATTTTGGAAATCGATTAATCTGTCGATTACTGGGTCGATTATTCAATTAATCGGATAAAATGCCAATTCAATAAATATTAGTTTTTCGGCATATTATATAATGTAATTGTGTAAAACACAACTCATAACTACATAAACAACACGTTGGGTTTATTACAGTCACAGCAAATGCTAATCTTTCTGTCAAATAAAGAGGCAGAATATTATCATTTTTAGAAAATAATAAATCTACTTTGTGTATAGAGTAAATCATAAGCATGTGCTTTAGTAGTATTGGCTAATAAAACATCAAATGTAAACTGTTGGATCACATTTGAAAACAAGAAACCTTTAACACTTATGTCAGTCAGTCAGTCATCTTCTTATCCGTCTATCCCTTTCGGGGTTATGGGGGGTGCTTGAGCCCATCCCAGCTGATTTAAGGCGAAGGGCAGGGTACACCCAAACAGGTCACCAGTCTGTCACGGGCCAAACACATACAACCATCCACACACACACTCATTCCAAGGGGCAATTTAGCACCACCCAATGCATGTCTTTGGAGGGTGGGAGGAAACCCACGCAAACACGGGGAGAACATGCCATCCGGGACTCGAACCCCTGACCTTCTTGCTGTGAGGCCACTGTGCTATCCACTGCGCCACTGTGCCACCCCTCTTTGAAATTCCAATACTAATTCAGCAAATACAAACAATCTTTTAATTAATGGTAACAAAAATAAATAAGGCTTTTAGTGGCACGCCACTGTGCCGCCCCTTAACACTTATGGATTCGCAAATTTAACCTTATACAGAAAAAAGGCCCAAGATTAACATGAGTAAAAAATATACAAAAACATTCAAGTTGTGTAGTTTTAGTGCAAAAAAAAAAACCAACAAAAGAAACACCATCTCTACTGTATAAAGAGTAACTTTAATAAATAAAATGACCATCTTTACCACTTATAATATTACAAACACAGATTTACTGATTGGTAAAGGGGTGCCCAACTAACAGCATTCACTTTTTTGTGGGAAAAAATGTGCTTTGCGGTGTAGAGGAGGGGGTCTTCAATCCTGGATTGAATTTAGCGATCTTTTTTTTTAAAACCCCTCGTCTTCCTACTGACAGCGGCCTCATATCGGACATGATCATTTCCAAAATAAGAGTCCGTGAGAGAAGCGCTCTTCTGCGGAGTGCAACTGTTTTCCACAGCAAAAAGTCCATGTTGGGTTGTTTTTGTTTTTTGCAGACAATAAAAAAAAAAAAATTTGCGATCTGTAAAATTATTTTATTAGAAATAACACCAGTTTGCCGTCTCCAGCTTTGAGTCCAACATTGTTTTTTTTTTTTCAGATGTTCATGCAGCGTCTTTATGCTTCCGTGCCAAAACGTGTCCGTTTCGCAAACTTTGCATATTAACGCAAGTCTTTTTCAAATTTAGCGGAAATTTATTCATGATTTTATTTTTGTTTTGCTTTCTGCCATCTTGTTGGGGTGATGTGTGGTGAAATGAAGGCCAATGATTGGCTGCTATCTTCTTCTCCTCCTATTCTGGTTGCTGGCATCGTCAATTTGCTCTTTACTGCCCCACATGGAGACCAATTTAAGTGAAGTTGACAGTAAAAACATTAGACGATTAATCGATGACCAAATCAGTCGACAACTATTTTGATAATCGATTATAATCGATTAAATCGATTAACTGTTTCAGCCCTAATCTTATGTAAAACTTGCAATAACGAAGACTAAAAGGAAAGAACTCAGAGGATTCTCATAAAGGTAATGAGTGATTAGTCCCAGAGAGCAACAAAAAGGAGTTTTGCATAGGTGATCAAAACTCCTTGTAAACCTGAAACAAGGAAGGGGAGGAGCACGCATGCTGAATTATGGGAAGCTTAATTAAAATTTTTAAATCACCCCTCCTCCCTCTCCTGTGATCCTCTCCACTCCCTCCCGCCCCCCGCACTCCCCCCCCTCCTTGACTCACACACACACACACACACACACACACACACCTGGTGCTGGCTCCAGCTCAAGTCTTCCTGCTCGTTTATGCAGCTCTCCATCCGGATGGGACTCCCAGACACTGAATGTTTGCTTTCCACACATAAATTGCTCCCAATGTTTCGGATCTGCACAAAGAAAGATTAGAGGTGGACTCCAGTTAGGAAACAAATTTAACTTGAACAAATTTAAACAAGTTCAACTTGAGGCAGTAACACTTTTGTATATGTAATATACTAGGTTATATAGGATGCAGGTGCTCAGGAAGCAGTGGAACTAGGTATATTTACCTAGTATATCACTAAATATACTAGGTATATTTACCTAGTGTATACTAGGTATATTTACCTAGTATATCACTAAATATACTAGGTATATTTACCTAGTATATTACTAAATATACTAGGTATATTTACCTAGTATATAACTAAGTATACTAGGTATATCTACCTGGTATATTACTAAGTATGCTAGGTATATTTACCTAGTATATCACTAAATATACTAGGTATATTTACCTAGTATATAACTAAGTATACTAGGTATATCTACCTGGTATATTACTAAGTATGCTAGGTATATTTACCTAGTATATCACTAAATATACTAGGTATATTTAAATAAATACTGTAAATGAATGAATTACTCTATTCATCCCTCACCGGGGAAATTTGTGTGCTGCACTCCTACACCACAGCTGGCAGCCCTTCGACGGCGCCAATGGTGGGAGAAGCGGGGGTTAGGCGTCTTCTCCAAGGACCCTAGACGGTGGTCTCAGCGGGAATCAAACTCGTGACCTTCGGGTCCGCGGGCGAGCGCTCTACCGCTGATTCACCGCCTCCCACTAATATACTACCGCCTTCCTAATATACTAGGTATATTAGGTAATATACTAGGTATATTACCTAATATACCTAGTATATTAGGGAGGCGGTAGTACTAGGTAATATATTACCTAGTATATTACTAAATATACTAGGTATATTTACCTACTATATTTTGTTTGTTTGGCCACAGCAAACAAACAAAAGATTTCCACTAAACGAGGTGAAGTGGGAAAAGAAGGTGTTGGTGGTTAAGCTGGGGCCAAACATTTTTGTGCGGGTATACTGGGAATACAAACACCATCAGCACTAGCCCCATATTCCTATTATATTAAAAAAACATACTGCAATGAAAAAGGAATGTGTAAATTGGGCTTAAAGAAGGGACTTTGTATCCAAAAACAAGTGTTTGTGTTCAACTTGAGGCAGTAACACTTTTGAGCTAAGAATTCTTACAGTTAGGAGTGTGTTGGTAGAAAGAGAAGAGAGAGTGGAAAAACTAAAGGTAAATTAATTGATTGACCAATTGAGGAGAACAGCACAACACACAGCCAACACACAGCCTTGCAAGCTTCACTATATGTTGTGTAACAATGATCCGCTCTCTCGTAGGGCAATTATTTAAACTACTTACACTACTGAGCTAAAATTTTGCTTGGGGAAATGCCAATATCCAGAAGTGTTCATAACATTTATTGTAAGAAGAAGGAGGCGTTAATGTGTCCCTGAAACAAGTAAGCAATATTCTGCCACTGAACAAGCTCCTCTGCCTGATGATGGTCTGCTGCAGAGATGATAGGGTGATAGGGAATCCTGCTCAGCATCAACTACAGTTTGTCTAGCAGCATTGACAGCATTGCTGCTTCCCCAGCAAACCACAGGGTAGAACAGAGCATAAGCTAGAACAGAGACCGTGTTCTGAGCTTCTGACAGATGTTGAAGAACCGAAGTCAGACCACAGAATGCATGGTGGTTTACTGAACTCTGCTGTGGGGGAAAGTGGGCACTCTAGGTGTGGCAGCAGGTGTGCACAGCTGAGCCCCATTCCTATTCACTTGTCTGTATGTAAAGTACAGAGTGCTGGATCCCAAATAAGAAAGGTGGCATTTCTGTCTCGCTGGAGCAGACAGAAATGCAAAGCTTTTGCATTTGAGCTACTTCCTGGGCAATGACTAGAAATAAAGACCCATTTTGTCTGTACGCTTTCCCAGTCGTGGCAACGCTTCGAAGTTGTTACACTGGTTGTACTGGGACACCCACTACCACCAGACAAAGCCAGAAGGAAGTGGAAAATCTCCTGGATGGCAATAGAAAGATCAGTGAAAAAAAATCCTGCTTCTGAGCAGATTATTCACACCTCTCCCCAGGCAGCGGCAGGTGGTTCCACTGGGGGGTAGTGTTTGGGAAGATCCCATGCCACTTTGCTCATGAACCACTTGAAGTTTTTGCAGTTGAGCTGCTTCCGGAGCTCTTTTTGGAAAGTCATGTCTCCGGCAGACAGGTGGCGGTACTCCGGGCGTCGCTGGTAAATGTACTCGGCATACTCGTCCATCCAAACCTCTGCCACCCGCTTTAGGTTCTAAAAAAAAGTAAATAATAAAAAATCATAGTTAGCCCTGACAGACTCCTCAATGAATTTGTTTGTTTGCTTATGTGGGCCTCGCAACAGGTCACCACTGTTGCGGCGGTGTATCCTGCCTCTCGCCTAAAAACAGCTGAGATACTAGGCTCTGGCATGCCCCGCGACCCTATTAGGGATAAGCGGTTCAGAAGACGAAAGTTGTAGAAAGTTGTGGCTCTAAATGTTCCTGTCTGAAAGCAAGATGGAGGGAGAGTAGGTGCTAAGATAGATAAACAGATGGAAGGATTGAGGAATTGGATGTCTAAATTATGGTAAATGAATTTAGCCTCATGTAGTGCCTTAGATTGTGTCACTCATAAAGTGCACACAAGGTGCAACATCAGGAACATTTTGAGGCCTGCCTTTCGGTCTCCTCCCGATGGGATGTACCCGAAACACCTCCCCAGTGAGGCGCTAGTGAGGCATCCTACCCAGCAAACAACCTAAGGTCTCCTAAATGTTAGTTGGTGGTTATGTAAGAGTCTATCTTTCCCAGAACAATTTGAGGTGCCTGAGCATGCAGAGAAAGGGAGAAGTGTACCCCAAAAAAGGGGGTACTCTTTTTATTTGTCCCGTGGCTGAGCACCTTGTGGTGTCTCACTGAGGGGCACCTCATCATGGAATCACACTTGCAACTGGTGTCACAAAATATTGACAAAATTAATAATTGTGATTTTTGCATCTGAAATCATAATAAGAATTTGACATTTAATATATAAAATAATTTTTTGTTTATGGCAGCAATTGTAAATCTTCGTTTCTACCCTCACCATGGTAACAGGATCTAGCTTCATACCCTCACCATGGTAACCAGGATCTATGTTCCAACCCTCACCATGGTAACCAGGATCTACGTTCCTACCCTCACCATGGTAACCAGGATCTATGTTCCTACCCTCACCGGGATCTAGCTAACGGGATCTAGCTTCATACCCTCACCATGGTAACCATGATCTACGTTCCCACCCTCACCATGGTAACCAGGATCTTTGTTCCTACCTTCACCATGGTAACATGGATCTATGTTTCTACCCTCATCATGGTAAGGGTTGGAATCTACATTCCTGCCCTCACCATAGTAACCAGGATCTACGTTTTGACCCTCAAAACCTCACCTAATTACCATGAAAGAAAAAAACTGATTTTTTCTTCCTACAAAGACAAAAATCAGGTCTTGTAGAAACAAATGTAACTGAATTAATGCAACCAAACTTTTTATTTTGAAAATTAATTTAGAAATAAGATTTTTGTACAGATTCTTTAGTTCAATTTCTACGAGATACCTAAAACAAAACAAAAAAAACTTGGAATTTTTGTACATTCTTGTGTTTCAATTTGTTTTACATGTACATTGGTAATTTTTCAAAAATAATGAGGCAATAAAAAACTTTCAGTCTGTTAACATTTATTTGTTTTTACATGCTGGTACCTGAATTCATTTTCATTACAATTCCATGCACTTATTTTTGATAAAACAACACTTTTATTAGGTGTGTGCATCTACAATACAAACCTGTTGATTCAACGGTGCTGGTCTTTTGCATAAGACCAGCACCGTTGAATCAACACTTTGCCTAAGACTTTGGGTCCGATGGCTCCATTAAACGCTATCGGAGCCAAAATACTTACTTGAACAAGTTAAATCAAGCACATTAGACTTGAAATCTAGTGCACTAGAAGAGCGTTCTTTAAGCACTGATGGCTTTCCATAATCTTTTTACGCAACTTTGCTGCTCTGCCATTCTCTAGTAACACACATTATCTTCAGTGCATCAGAGAGGGAGACGGACCGTGCTTTAAATACAAACTGAAAAAAAAGTAGTGAGCGTCCTGTTTGCTCTCTTGACCTGCCTCTCCACTGATACAGTTATGAATACCGATAAGACTAAAAGTTTTCGGTCCGGTAACGGTGCCAAACTGTATGGGTATCCCATCCCTCTTCAGGATTGAGTAAAGGTGCCTTCTTAGATCATATTCTTCCATTACAGACAAACTTTTTCCACACAGAAGACACACAGGTTTGCCTTTTACCTCTGTGAACATTTACTCTGCCTCCCACCTGGATTGAAAGCCACTGTCAGCATCCACTGTCAGTATCCACTGTCAGTCACATCTCAGCATCCACCTTCCGTTTAGCCACTTTTGGGGAGGGTTAGCTGAGAGCTCACCTTTGATCTGACTGCTGATAAATAATGAAGCCGCTTGCTGCGCTGCAGTGAGTTCGTGGGTTACCATCGCATTGTGGGGAATGTAGTGTTGCTGCGTGCAAAACACCAGTAGGTGGCTGTGGCTGTTGGGCCGGTTCTAATAGTAATTATCCAGCAGGCCGTAGATCAGGGGTCACCAACACAGTGCCCGCGGGCACCAGGTCGCCCGCAGCGACCGCATCAGTCACCCGCAGGCCAGTTCTAAAAATAGCACTAATCACAAATTAGCTCTGTCTAAAATTTTATTTAATTGTGTTGCTATTCTGTTTGAATTTTATTTACAGTGATGTAAATTTAAAAACGAATACATAAAAACGTAAAAAAAATGTATATCACAAAAAAAAAGTTTAATATTCGAACTCTGACGTAGTATGGATCGGTGGTCACTCTAGCGCGCAAGACAAACCAGCTTTGCTGAGATGAGCTCGTAGCGCGTTTTCTATCCACAAAAACATGGCAGAAAAAAAGGAAGAAAACTTGAACGAAGGGGAGGAAGAGTTCTTTTTAACCAACGTGAAAGAAACTACGTGTGTTTCATCTGCGCCGCGACTGTGGCGATGCGTAAGTGGCACAACGTGGAGAGACATTTCCGTACATGTCACAAAAAACTACCATGCTAACTACCCACCAGGCAGCGCACCACGGACGGAAAAAGCCCGTGAGTTAAAGGCAGCTTTGGGCAAACAGCAGTCTTTTTTACGAGGCCGGTAAAAAACTCTCAAAAAGCAACTGAAGCCTCATTTAGAGCTACACATTTTTTGAAAAAAAAAAAAAAGAAGAAGACACAGTACACTGGTGAAGAGCATGCGATGCCAGGCCTCCCACTAACAAAGAAACAAATGCCAGATGTTAATGTGACATTAAAGATAAATGTTAATATATGTTACAGATGTTACAGTTGTGTAACAGACGTGATGATTTTTTTAATGGCTGCAAATGTAGTGATTAGTACAAATGTGATTTTTGTTAAATCTTACATAATTGATCATTTGTACAAACATGGTTCAGAGTTTATGATTTGATAACTGTTGTAAAAATTGAAAAAGATTTCCTGCAAAATGTTGTTGAAGTGATCATTTGAAAATGAAACACTTGGATTTTGCATATTAAAATGTATCTGTTTCTGTTTAATCATACTGAATATTAATTATTGTGATGGATCATTAATAATCAGTGTCTTCACATAAGAATATCATTAATAATAATATCAAATTAAACTGTGTAACTTTGTTATTTCAGAAGGGTATTATCAAAGTGGTAGCCCTTTGCATTACTCAGTGCCCTTGAAGTAGCCCTCGGTATCAAAGAAGTTGATGACCGCTGCCATAGATAATTTATTCGGTGGCCGGATTTGGCCCGCGGGCCTTGACTTTGACATATGTGCACTAGAAAGACTATGTCTTACAGCTGGACAGGGAACACCGGGTAATCCTCCCGAGTGAACTGGAAGATGAAGCTGGGGTGAAGGAAGCCTGGGTTTCCCGTCTGAGGCTTTTGCCCCTCCGACTTGGCCCCGGATAAGCAGAAGACAGTGGAACAGAAAAGAAATTTTTAAAAGTAAATACTGTATGTCGGGGTGTACCCTGCCCTCCACCTTGAATCAGCCGGGAAGGGCTCCGGCACTCCCCACCATCCCTGAATGGGATAGACAGTTAAGAAAGTGACTAAGAAAACTTTAAACAAATATTTCAAAAGAAAGGACATTTCATGGCAATTCTATTATACCATTCTGTCGTCTGTCAGACCCAGTTGTTGTACTGGTCATAGATAGACCAGACAACCTGTAACAAGCGCCCTGAGACTCTGCACCCCCAGACCATCTCCCACAGGAGTTCCTGAGGGACACAGTCAAATGCCCTCTCCAGATCCACAAAGCACATGTAGACTGGCTGGTCCATAATCCCCCTAAAATCCTGAAGTGAAATAGTTTGTAGTTCTACTACAAACTGCAGTAATGGAAACCATACTGCTCCTCTTCAAACCAAGAGCAAACCCTCCACTCAAGTATTCGCAGGAAGGCTGAGGAGTGTGATCCTTCTGTGGTTGGAGCACAACGACTGCATTCCCCCTGTTTACAAAGAGGGACCCCTACCCCAGTCTGCCAACCAGAGGCACTGTCTCAAATGATGATGGGATTTATTGATTGATTTAGTCTACCAGTGACAAGTATGATGACGGTGGAGTAGATGTAGTGGAAGGAAGGGAATGTTTATTTAGTGGGAAAGCTGGAAGCAGAAAGGGTGGGAAAGCACAGCTGAGGATCTAACCTTCTAGACACAAAAGCAATTCTTTAATCATCTGAGACTTACCCTGGCAAGGCTGACACCCCCAGGAACTTTGTAGGGAACATACTTTCTATAGATATGCCCCACCCGGGAACATGGAATGTCCTCCATTCGACCCCCACACATCCAGACCTGCAGAAGAAGGAGCCAAGCACTCAGTGGAGAATTACAGAAGCTGGATAAGCTATGAATCCAAGATGTAGAAATAAATTGGATTTTTTTCCCACTAGATCTCGTTTGCCACATTCAAAGGTTTGGTTCCAAATAATTTGCCACTAAGATATGTCAACCTAAATGCAAACTTTAAATGATAGGCAGAATGTGAGGTTTTTCTAACCCTGTTTAAATTTCTATTTAAAAAAATAAAATGATTGGTAAAGCAAATACGAAACTGGTGTGGTTTAATTTTTTTTTTTTTTATAAGCAATAATTAATTTTATGAAAACCTATTGCATAAGTATAGTAGACATACGTAGAGTATAAGTAGATGTAACTTTCTCACCAGCAAGAACCCTAACCCTCTGAACCCGCAAGAACACAACATTACCTTTCTTTTAGTAGGTTCACATTCAGTTAGCACCCGGCACAACTCATGAGTCAGGTTAACTTATG
The DNA here is from genome assembly GCA_902685375.1 of Neostethus bicornis. Classification (NCBI taxonomy): domain Eukaryota; kingdom Metazoa; phylum Chordata; class Actinopteri; order Atheriniformes; family Phallostethidae; genus Neostethus; species Neostethus bicornis. Next base: position 131,493 of record CACRXE010000005.1, on the reverse strand, counting down.
AGAGCTGACATGGCCAAAATTCTCCATGTAATGCAAGTCTCATGCTAGTTTCTGCAAAGTTTCTGAAAGCAACATCTTTTGAAGTTTTGTACTGAATGACTTTGTCAAACTATTTGTGAGACCAAGGCCCGACGGATCACAGACTTCATGAAGTTGTTTGTATCGCATTTTAAAAAGCCATTTTATCTTGTCCAGAGCTGAGAGCACTTGAAACTTCACTGCCTGCTGTTCCTCATACGCATGTATTCTTTTTGTATTAAACTTAAAACTTTGTGAGGAGACAATTGACTAAAACTTCATAACTACCGTAATTTCACGGCTATAAGGCGCATATAAACGTCTTAGATTTTCTTCAAAATGAGTGGTGCGCCCTTTCGTGCGGTGTGCCTTGTGTGTGAGAAAAGGCGGACCTAAAAGAAAACGCGGTGCTCGTGAGAAAAGGCTGACCTAAAAGAAAAAGCGGTGCCCGTGAGGTGGACCTTAAAGAAAAGGCATGAGAACGTTAAAGAGTGAAGTGTGGGCGTGGTTTGTGTATAAAAAAGGTATGTTCTGTATGCACAACATTGCTGTTTTAACCCTGAAAATGTCAAAGAGACACGTTTATGACGCTCAGTTTAAGCTGAAGGCAATCAGCTACGCGGAGGAACATGGGAATCGAGCCGCCGCGAGAAATTTCAGCATTAACGAGTCAATGGATTGTAGATGTTTGGACTAACGTGTCTGCTGGTACTGTTATCCGAGCTTTCACAAAAGCTGGTATCCTTTCTGAGGAGCCGCACAGTACAGACAGTGACTTTGACAGCGAGGAGCGAAGTGGACCTGCTCTGTTGGATTTTGCGCAGCTGTTCAATTCCGAAACAGAGGATAAGGCCTTTGACGGATTTGAATAAAGACTATTACCGGTAATGTGCTTGTTTAGTATCGTTACTACTTAAATAAAGTACAACCAAACTCAGTTTTGCTCCCGATATATTTTTTAATACGCACATTTGCATGCTTGCGTGTGTGTTGTTGTAAGGTGGTGTGTGACTGAGACTGTGCCTTTTCGCACGGTGCGCCTAATGGTCGTGAAATTACGGTACTTGAATCTGATATTTCCAGGTTGTGTGTGTGTGAAGATGATTTCTACTGCGTAAAAAGTATCATCAATGTAGCAGTCGCTTGTTTATTGTCATGTTGGAGGGGTAAAAAAAACTCACTAATTGTTGAAAAACTGCTGAACCATGCTAAAAACAACTTTGGGGATAAATAGAAAGCCCACAATTAACTATTAAACATTGTAAAGTTCTGAAAAGTTGATTTCCTATTCATGGAATTATCAAGTGGCTGGAGTCTTTTGGTTTAGACTCCAGGAATGATGGCAGGTATGGAGTTGAAATTGTGTTTTGAATTGTGACGTAATTTACGCTTTATGCGCATGCTATCCATCACATACAGAGCATTGCACGCTCTAAAGAAGCCATCCTTACGCTTAAGCACTTTGTAAGCCATGAGTTCAGCATTTCTTGATCCATCCACAACTACTCTCCCTGCAGCAACTTGTTCAAACACCCTTGTATGAACTCCTTCCTCTAACTGTAGCCACTTAGCTTTCAGCCTGCGATTAGCTTTTTTTGTTTTCCTCATTCTACGTAGTTAGAGTAACCTCCGCTTTTCTCCAGTCCCTTACAAGTTTCTCACTAACTAAAAACTTTCTTTCTGCTGCTCAATTACCGTTTTTAGCTGCATATTTTACTATTTTAACCTTTTTAAATCTGCAGAAAAGGATATTCTTTTTGGTCCCATTTTTGTTCTTCCTCTTGTTTTATGTTACTGGTAAAGTTGAAACTAGAGTGCTCTCCTGCAGTAAAGTGTGAAAATGACATGCGGCATATTGTGAAAATGACATGTAAAATTATTGTAAAATGTGTCAATAATTCCTCACATAATTCCTCGCTTCGGATTATAACTCGCACCCCCGACCAAACTATGACAAAAACGGTGACTTCTAGTCCGAAAAATGTTATATAATATGAGAAACGTTTAACTGAGAAGCGGTGACGTGTAAGGAAGGATCATGTTTGGGGACGCACTGACTCCTCAAGAGTTAGATTTATAATTGTAAGAACTAAAAAATACAGTACATCTTATTTCATCATTCATCCAACAGCATCCAACTACTCATAATGCTTCATATCCAATCAGCATTACTCTTTCAATCACACTCACAAACATAAACACAGGTTCAGACCTGTCTCTTTTATAAGTATGGATAGAGTTTTAAGAAATTCATCAATACTGTAAACAAATTAAACTACAGAGGTTTCATTTTGACCAACAGTAAAAATTTCTGTTATTTTTCAAATTTTAAATTCTGGTCTTTAAATATTTTTTAATAAAGTTTGCTTTTTAAAACAATTAAAAAAAAGAAAAAAGGACCAACATGTATTTATATTATTTTTTTTCTCTTTTTTTTTTAAACAAACAGAATACATTGTGCTCTTACTTTTAACTTATATATCAAGTCCATCCGCCGAAAAGTTTTATAACTAAATTGTAGAAGACGTCTTTAATTTTTCTTTCTTTCTTTTTCTTTCTTTTTTTTAACACTGAGAGCAACACTCTCTTTAAGTTTGTCTGGATGATCACCAAAGATTGTTTTATTCTGTTGCTATGAATGAAATGAATAAATCAATTAAATAAAGGAAAAATTAAACGTATTGGCACCCCAGCGCTACATAATTGCCACCTTCATAACTGAGAGCAGATCTCTCTGACTGATTAGTCAGGCCAACAAAAAGAATTAGTCAGTAAGGATTAATATGATGAAACAAGTTCTTTTGTTGCTTGTTTCATCAGGTAAATTTACATCGCGTATGCTTATTATGTTTCAAGCACTTTGTGGGCTCCAAAGTATGATGTATAATGTAGAAAGCAACAAATCATTGTGGATCTGTTCAGATTGACAATTTTAGATCAGACCTCACAAGATCTGCGGACTGATTTGGGGAAAAGAGTAGTGTACTCGTTCAGTCCACACACAGCAACGTCATGGCGAATGGATGAGCTTCAACACCTATCTAGATAGGAATCATCTAGGGTGAAGCTAGGCCATGACCAGCAGCAAGGAATCTCTAATCTGCTTTGGGGTTCTGATAGGTTGGGATAAGCAGAACAGATGAATGACTTTGTTCTGATTGATAGAACCAATGAGTCCTCCGTGACAACTTCAGGGTATAATGTTTACATAAATTCCAACTGGTCTTCATTGTTAGAAACACATCAGTGAGCTATCTTACCTTGAACGAGATCTCATACTGTTCCCCTCCCCAGATTTCCAGACCCGTGTCGTATCCTCCCAGCTCCCAGAACCACATCCTGTCCACAGCAAACAGTCCTCCTGCCATCACTGGGGACCTGGAGGAAACCAAATTTAAATTTGTAATATCTCCATAGAAATTTCACAACAAGCTTTCGTGAACCATACTCCACTTATTAATCCTCAAATTGCCCAAAAAATGGTTTAAATTTCAGCTGTACATAAAGAACATACCAGAGGGCATTTTTGAAGAGGAGTGTACCATTCTCTTTCATGCGTACGGTGGTGCGTGTTTGCAACCTAAAAACCAGAACTAAATATGCCAGTACAATAAAAAAAAGTGTGTTCAGTTAACAAGTATTTCAAGCATATTTTTAGTAGATTATTTTCAACAACTGCTGATGAAGAGATGCACAGTGGGGAAAAAAAATCACAATTGTTCAGAGTGTAAAAGGATATATTTTGAGTATTAGATTGAGACATCAAAATGTACAGTTATTTTAAAATTACAGACAGTTATTTTTCTGCAGTGAAAGGTTACATATTCACTTTTTGGCAGGTAAAAAGCGATAATTTCTTCATCAGCACTTTCAAGAAAAAAACTTGCAAAAAACTAAATACTGAATCCTAAATACTATAAAAATACTCAAAAAGGTTTTTTGTAATGTGAGTACACACTTTGTTTTTTGTATTTATATTTATGCAGGCTTTAGTGTATCTCCCACAGCTGCATAACCAGCTGCAGTGAGTCACTTTTTGGTTAGACACCAGCTCTCACATTTTTACCATGTTGGACACAAATGTACTTTCGCTCTGTACAATTGCTCTGACAGTAAAAAATATGTTTTGGTTAAAAACATGTTTTGGTTGATACGTTCACTTTGTCAGTTTCATACATTAGGTTGATTAAGAACGAGATTGCGGATACAAGTGATACAATGAGCTTCTTCCGCAGGGAGGCTGGCCTCTCACTCAGCGATCGGGTGAGGAGTTCCGCCATCTGGGAGGAGTTCGGAGTAGAGCTGCTCCTCCTCCAGGTTGAGAGGAGCCTCTGGTCAGGATGCCTCCCAAGCGCCTCGCTGGTGAGGTATTTCAGGCACGTCCATCCGGGAGGAGACCGAGCGGCAGACCCCGAACCCGCTGGAGTTACTATGTCTCACAGCTGGCTGGGGAACACCTCAGGATCCTCCCAGGTGAGCTGGAGGATGCAGCTGGGGTGAGAAAAGCCTGGGCTTCCCGCCTGAGGCGAAGCCCCCGTGACCCGAACCTGGATAAGCAGAAGACGACGGAACGGAAGGTTGATTTCCTTGCCAAAGGAAAGAAGAATATCTCAAGTAAAAATTAAAGCAATATTCAGTGGCCAATATTCAAAGCCAAATGTCACATTGTGGGTGCAGAAGGAGGAGAAGGAAGCAAGTGTAGTGCACTTAGTGTAGTGCATAATGGGTGCACTTCCTATTTAGAACCTTGTCATGGTACGACCAACGTAAAGGAAAGATTCAGTGCTCACATACAACCAACTATAGACGACACAACCACAGAAGAGAGATCTCAAGGACTTAGATCTCAAGGACTTAGATCTGGACATTGACCCCGTGCCTCTTCAAAGAAGTCTCGGGCACAACACTTGGCTTACCGGCCCACAGTTTCTGACTCAGTCTGAAACTGACCAAAGAGACACAGAACAGAACATAGAGACTTTCAACCATGTGGATCCATCAGCAGACACAGAAATCCGACCCCAAGTGACTTCTCTAGCAACAAACATAGAGGAAAAGGAGCTTGGGACCTACAGGTTTAAGCATTTCTCAAGCTGGAAGTATTTAGTAAGTGCAATAAAAACTCTATTTCATGTTGCTAAGTCATTCTCCAAAGCGAACACATGTAAAGCTTGGCACAGTTGTAATCTTACAAACACTACAGAAATCTCACAAGCAAAAACCATAATCATTCGTTGCATTCAAACAAAGACATTCAAAGAAGAAATTGAGTGCCTTAAAAAAGGAAGAGCGATCCCTTCCTGCAGTCCTCTGAAAATACTTGACCCTTTCATTGACAGTGAAGGTTTGTCAAGGGTTGGAGGACGCTTGCAGACTTTTCAGACATATAAAAACACCCATTGGTAATCCCAGGTACTTACCATGTAGCCCTTCTTCTAGTTAGACATTAGCACAACCAAGTAGCTCACAAGGCCGACATTTTACTGAAGGCGCTCTGCCCTCAGCAGGTCTATGGGTGGTTGGGGGTAAGAGACTAATTTCTACCACACTACACAAAAGTGTAACGTGTAGGAAACTTAGAGGACGACTTGAGAAACAAAAAATGGCCAACTTGCCCGCTGACAGACTTGCAGTTGACCCGCCATTCACTCATGTAGGCCTGGATGTGATTGGGCCTTGGAATGTCACATCCCGCCGCACAAGAGCAATTAGTGCTGACAGCAAAAGTAGAGCCTGAAAAAACTACTTTTTTCACGCAATTCCAGTGCAGGTTGAAGAGTACAACTGGTACTCTCTCTTTTTTGGAGTTATGACTAAAAATTAAGCAATCCTTAAAACAGATAAGAAATTAAATCTTTAAACTGACATAAAAAAGTGCTCAAAAAAGAACAGAAAAACAAAGACAAAAAACAGGAGTAGAAACATTAGAAATCAATGCTGGGCACAACAGCTCAGAAGACCCCATCTGTCTAGTGCAGGGGTCACCAACTTCTTTGATACCGAGGGCTACTTCAAGGGCACTGAGTAATGCAAAGGGCTACCACTTTGATAATACACTTCTGAAATAACAAAGTTACACAGTTTAATTTGATATTATTATTAATAATATTCTATGTGAAGACACTGATTATTAATGATCCATCACAATAATTAATATACAGTATGATTAAACAGAAACAGATACATTTCAATATGCAATAACCAAGTGTTTCATTTTCAAATGATCACTTCAACAACATTTTGCAGGAAAAGTTTTTCAATTTTTACAACAGTTATCAAATCATAAACTCTGAACCATGTTTGTACAAATGATCAATTATGTAAGATTTAACAAAAATCTACTCCTTTAAAAATAAATCTTATCACATTTGTACTAATCATTAAAACAAATCATCACGTCTGTTACACTTAGTAATACATCTGTAACAGAATTTCAATAGATTAAAATTTATCTTTGCCATGGTACGTACATGTTGCCCCAACATCTGGCATTTGTTTCTTTGTTAGTGGGAGGCCTGGCATCGCATGCTCTTCACCAGTGTACTGTGTCTTCTTCTTTTTTTCTCTAAATGAGGCTTCAGTTGCTTTTTGAGAGTTTTTTACCGGCCTCATAAAAAAAGACTGCTGTTTGCCCAACGCTGCCTTTAACTCACGGGCTTTTTCCGTCTGTCCTGCGCTGCCTGGCGGGTAGTTAGCATGGTAGCTTTTGTGACATGTATGGAAATTTCGCTCCACGTTGTGCCGTTTACGCATCGCCACAGTCGCACCGCAGATGAGACACACATAGATTTCCATGATCTATAATTTTCACATTAGTAAAAAAAGTTTTCTTCCTTTTTTTCTGCCATGTTTTTGTGGGTAGAAAACGCGCTACGAGCTCATCTCAGCAAAGCTGGTTTGTCGTTCCCACTAGAGTGACCTCCGAACCATTCTGCGTCAGAGTTCGTATATTAAACTTTTTTTTGTGATATACATTTTTTTTTTACGTTTTTATGTATTCGTTTTTAAATTTACATCACTGTAAATGAAATTCAAAAAGAATAGCAACACAATTAAATAAAATTTTAGACAGAGCTAATTCCTGATTATTGCTAATTTTTAGAACTGGCCTGCGGGCGACTGATGCGGTCGCTGCGGGCGACCTGGTGCCTGCGGGCACCGTGTTGGTGACCCCTGGTCTAGTGGCTGTGCTTTGTTATTTTAAATGCCTTGTTATTTTAAATGCCTTGTTATTTTAAATATACACCAGGGCTGTGCATATAGAAATCATAGAGTCAATGTCAACCTCCAGTTTCATCAATGCCTTGCGTCATTTCTTGTCAATCAGAGGATCTGTCAAACACTTACGATCACACCAAGGCACATACTTCATTGGAGCCTGTAAAGAGCTACAAATCAATACAGAAGATCAAAGAGTACTTACAGGACCAAAGCTGCACCTGGACTTTCAATTCCTCACAATCATCCCACATGGGAGGAGTGTGGGAGAGAATGATTGGTCTAGTCCAATGCATTCTCGATGGCTTGCTATCAAAAACCTCAAACACACGGCTCACACACGAGGTGTTGGTCACTCTCATGGCGGAGGTAATGGCCATATTGAATGCCAGGTCCTTAGTCCCTGTTTCTACTGATCCTGAAATGTCTGCAGTTCTCTCACCTGCAATGCTTCTAACCAAGAAGACTAGTGCTGTTTCAGCACCACCTGGAGACTTTGAACTTAAAAACCTTTACAAAGCAGGTTCAGAGCCTTGCGGACAATTTTTGGAAGAGATGGAGGCAAGAGTATCTTGCTACCATGCAGACGAGACGAAAATGGATGAGAGAGAAACCAAATATTAAAGAGGGTGACATTGTTTTGTTAAAAGACAGTCAAGTCAAGCGCAATGAATGGTCTATTGGTATTATGGTTAAAGCCATTCCCAGTGATGATAACAGAGTGAGCAAAGTTGAGGTTAAGACTGTAAAACAAGGCACATGGCCGCTCCATCCACAGTGCAAAAAAGACAGTCGTATCAGCGTTTTGAAGCCTTGGGGTATCTTTGTCCATGAGTAAACAACTGATAGGAGTTGTAACATCATTTTTGGTTACAGATTTGACTTATGAATGAGCGATCTGTGTTATATTCGCTACAACTTGCATAGCGTCATGCTACCTCCTCAGCTAATGCTAACTGTGGCTAAGCTAATATGATAAGAAATGTTTGTTAGTAAAAATGTGTAAATGACATTTACCAGTGTAAATGACATTTACCAGTGTAAATGTCGTTGCTTCATAACACCAGCTGGCGCTCGTGACTAGTGATAGGCAATATGGATTCCAATGTTAATCACAGGCGAAATTATGATCTGTTGATTATTGGTTCATCTAAAAACAGATTCACCACAGACTGGCAGAGTGGCAGAATTTCATTTAGCCACACTGAAATAAAATTCACATTTGCGAACGTGGCGAGCGGCTGGCGTGAGCACTGGCTGTGTATCATCAGCATAGTTGTGAAAATCAACAACATGTGTCCTGATGACATCCACAAATGGCAACATGTACAGATTTAAAAAGTATTGGGCCTAAAGTTGATCCTTGGGGAACCCCACATTCAACTTTATGAATTCATATTTTAAAAAATCCATCTGCATGAGAAAGTCTGGTGTGACAGAGATGTATGTTAGAGCGGTGCAGGAGATGTATGAGGGCTGTAAGACAGTGGTAAGGTGTGCTGTAGGTGAGACAGAGGAGTTCAGTGTGGGGGTGGGACTGCACCAGGGATCTGCTCTGAGTCCTTTGCTGTTTGCTATGGTGATGGACAGGCTGACAGACGAGGTTAGACAGGAATCTCCATGAACAATGATGTTTGCAGATGACATTGTGATCTGTAGTGAGAGGAGGGAAGAGGTGGAGGAAAAGCTGGAGAGGTGGAGGTTTGCACTAGAAAGAAGAGGAATGAAGATTAGTCAGAGCAAAACAGAGTACATGTGTGTGAATGAGAGGGATCCAAATGGAAAAGTGAGGTTACAGGGAGAAGAGATAAAGAAGGTGGAAGATTTTAAGTGCTGGTGGTTAAGTGCTTTCTGTCCTGGTGCTACTGAAATCCAGTAGCACCAGGACAGAAAGCTTCTATGCATTCATGTTACATTTAAGAGTAATAACAATCTTTAACAGTCCAGAGCAATGGAGAGTGTGGAAAAGAGGTGAAGAAGCGTGTTCAGGCAGGCTGGAACGGGTGGAGGAAAGTATCAGGTGTGATGTGTGACAGAAAAGTTTCAGCTAGAATGAAAGGAAAAGTGTACAAAACCGTGGCGAGACCGGCCATGCTGTTTGACCTAGAAACAGTAGCACTGAAGAAAAGACAGGAAGCAGAGATGGAGGTAGCAGAGATGAAGATGCTGAGGATCTCTCTGGGAGTGACCAGGATGGACAGGATCAGAAATGAGTATATCAGAGGAACAGCACATGTTAGAGGTTTTGGAGATAAAGTCCGAGAGGCCAGGCTGAGATGGTTTGGACATGTACAGAGAAGAGAGGGCGAGTACATCGGCAGAAGGATGCTGGATTTGGAACCACCAGGAAAGAGGACTAGAGGAAGACCAAAGAGGAGGTTCATGGATACAGTGAAGGAAGACATGAAGATAGTTGGAGTGACCGAAGAGGATGCAGCAGATACGGTTAGATGGAAGAAACTGACTCACTGTGGCGACCCTCGAAGGGAAATGCCGAAAGGAGAAGAAGAAGAGGATTTAAATAACACCATCTATTTGTGAGATAGGAGTAAAACTATTCAAGAACAGTACCAGAGAGGCCCACCAGACTCCTGAGTCTGTTTAAAAAAATCTGGTGATCTACTATGTCAAAGGCAGGACTGAAATCCAGTAGCACCAGGACAGAAATCTTCTGTGCATTCATGTTACATTTTAGAGTAATAACAATCTTTAACAGGGCTGTCTCTGTGCAGTGGTTTGTTCTAAAACCAGACTGACATTTTTCTAAAATGTTGTGTCTATTCTAAAACTCATGTATTTGATTAAACACAACTTTCTCAACCAATTTGCTTAAAAACGGTAAGTTCGATTTAGGTCTATAATTACCAAGAATTTTAGGATCCAAATTGCTCTTCTTCAGAAGGGACCTCACCACAGCCGTTTTACAGGCAGATGGAAAGACATCCGTTACAATATTTAAAAGCTCAGACTTTAAGAAGTCATAAAAAGTCTTAAAAAGTGATGTGAGAATGAAATCCTTTAAAATTGATATTTTAAACTCTTTGGCTAAAACCAGAAGTTGTTAAAAAAACACACAGGAACAGTCTGAAATGGTGAGGTCAACAACAGAGGACACATCAGTGGATAGGCCCGAAGTGATGACCTATTAATCTTACCTGGTAGAAAGTAGGTTTGGTTACGAATTTCTTCTGGTCCCTGCCACTTTTACAGTGAAGAGGGTTTAAATAAGCATGTTCGGTTCATCTTTCAGTACATTCATTTTACATTTGCACATGTTTCCTTCATATAGAGACCAAAATAGCACGTCAATTTGTAAAGAGGAGACAAATTATTTCACAGGAGAGAGAATTTTGAGGTCACAAATTGTTTGCCATATCCCTATGTATTTTATCTGCCATCTTCCTTATGACAAGGAGAATGCAGAGCAGACCACTTTATGCAGGATAGTTTGGACAGTGTCTCTGTCCCCCCTTAAAACTTTTCTGTGAACTTTCTGTGTTTCCTAGAGACAAAGTCCTTAGGCTACTCTGACATAAAGAGAATTGTGGCGATTTTCCTGTCTGTCAATCGATAGGAACGTCCGGGTCTTTAGTATAAATAAATAGTGGTTACTTCGCAAGTTGTACATCAACTTACCTCCTTTCTCAACAGTATACAGTCAAACAAGATGATACAGAGAAGAAAATGCATAAAAAAGACAAAGAAACACAATGTTGGTCAGTAAATAGAAGCAGCCAAGCTTCTATTTACTGAAGACGTCTTATCGCAGAGCGGATAAGACGTCTTCTTGGTCGCATTCTGAACAGCACATATTGTACATCTGACAGGAAGTATAGGGTCAGGTTAAAACGGATACGTTTATTTTCAGTTAAAAAAGATGTTTATTTTCAGTATTTAACTGGATTGCTTCTGCTAGTTGAGGATGTGGTGGGTATCCACAGTGATGCTTTGTTCTTTTTCGAAAGCAAAACGAAGGAGTGAGAATGTCCTTCATTTTCTTTTACAATTTTAAAGCAACCAGGTACCTCGCCTACCAAGCTATTGGGCGAAGGTGCAACACACACCACAGCACGGCAGATCTACACACAAAAAATTTGGGTTTTCATGCATGCAGCTACTTTTTATAAGCACTTGTAAGGAGGTTGATTGTTGGAAGACAATCGTGTGCCTATCATACTCAATTGCAATTTACTGCCAGGTGATAACAGACACGTCAGAGACTAAACGAGTGGTTTTCAAATAGTGGGACGCGCCCCCAAGACTCCGTCAAGTGGGACGCATTTGACCTCAGGGAATATGTTTTTTATTTTTCTATTTTGATTTATTTTTAATGTTCTCAAATAAAGTGCAATACTACTCTACTACTGTACATTAAGAAGCAGTGGCATTCTAATTGGCAGAGTGTGCGCAGAGAGCATTACATGGAGCATTACATGGAGCTCAGTGTTACAATTAATGAAGCTATTCCTTTTTGTAAATTGATCCATTTCTTTCATTTTTTTTATTCTCTTACTCGTTGATTAAGATATAGTGTTTTGCAGAGGTGTACTTATAAAAGTTTTATAGACAAATGCTACTAATTATAGTCATGAGGGGGGAGCAAATCATGTTTTCCTCTTCTTGGGAAGGGGTGGGCATGACAGAAAACAATTGAGAAGCACTGGACTAGATGATGACGTGTCTGTGATCACTCAAAATCAGTCGATTAAAGGCACATTTTCTACTGAATATCTACAAATTATTGTACAACGTTCGTCTAATAAACATCACCACTAAATCGATCAATGGTTGATTGTTTGTCTAGCGCTCATCTGTATGTGATCAGAAGACAATCACACGACCTTTCCGACTTAGGTTAAATTTCAGAAAATTCTGCAACAATCGCAAAAATTTTAACATCTAGAAAGTCAGAGTGATAATGATGCTATCTGTCGGAAAAGCCCCAAAAAATGAGGTGAAAGGCGCTTCATGAGTGAGATGGACACACAATTTTCCCCAAATCAACGCATCGCCAACCCATCGCTTCTAAAGCAGTAAGTTTTAGAAAATATTTTTTATGGAGAGCACGTCCATAGAAAGTATTGGTTTACTTTTTATGTTTTAGAAAGAGTACAGCTATATTCTGGTTGTTTTTGCAGGTGCATAGACAGCATCAGTTTTGTTTTTTTCATAGTAAGTTAACATGGAATGACTATCTTCACATTCTATTTCCAAACATCAAGAATTTTATCTTTCTAAACATATATGTAAAAAACAAATTCTAAAACTGTGTCAGGTTTCCACTGGAATAAGATGATGTAGGAAATGGCAAAGAGCTAAGAAAATAAGCTTGTCTCCTCATCCACACAGCAACAGAGGATGAGGGCACTCACTCGAAAGGCTCGCTGGGATCCTGCTTCTGGAGCTCCGCAGGAATTGGGATTCGTTTGTAGTACATCTCCCAGTCAAAAGCACCCCGCATGGCATCGCCCGCCTGTGTCTCATAGCCAAAATTGTCATGGTCAATGACGTCGATCATAGGGCAGACAATTGTCTTCCTGTTCTCGGCAATCCGATCTGAAGGACAGATGAGAATGCCTTCCATGTGAAGTTTGTTGAGACAATTGTTTTGTGACATTAAAGATTGGGAACATTCACCAGAGAGAAATTCTCACCCAGCAGAGGAGGCAGCCAGTTAATGTTGGCCTCGCAGTGAGAGTCCAGAAAGGTGATGACCTCTCCCTTGGCAGCAGCAGCCCCCAGCAATCGAGTGCGGATAAGACCTTCCCGTTTCTTAGTTCTCAGGATACGGACCTTTGGCAAATGGACCATATACTCCTCCAGTGCCACCTTCAGGTGTTCTGCAGAGAAATAACTGAATCTTTATGTCCCAATTGATTTATGCTCCAAAAACAGTACTGGTGTAAAGAACACTATACCGTATTTTCCGGTCCATTAAGCATACGAGAGTATAAGCCGCACCCACTACATTTTTAAAAGAAAACACATTGTGTACATACAGTGGTGGTCAAAAGTTTACATACACTTGTAAAAAACATAATGTCATGGCTGTCTTGAGTTTCCAGTTATTTCAACAACTTTTCGTCACATTTTCAGTTTACCCATAATAAAGTCATAAAAGAATCAAACTTCATGAATGTTTTTTGTGACAAAGAAGGATCTGTTCCAATCACTATATCAGAGAAAAATCAGAGTTGTTGAAATAACTGGAAACTCAAGACAGCCATGACATTATGTTCTTTACAAGTGGATGTAAACTTTTGACCACCACTGTATCAGGGCTCACGCTACCTGCTCGCCACGTTCGCAAATGCAAATTTTATTTTAGTGTGGCTAAATGAAATTCTGCAGGATTAGCCACTCTGACAGTCTGGGGCGAATCTGTTTTTTAGATGAATCAACAATCAACAGATCGTATTTCGCCTGTGATTAACATTGAAATCAATTAGGAAGCAACAACATTTGCACTGGTCCCGATTATCATACTAAACAGTAGACCCGATCGTCACATCACGCAGAAGTAACACGAGATTTGCAGCCTGAAGTTGTCAGTAAGATGGTGAGATGACGACCAAAACAGTCGTCAATTGCATCCTATTTCGGCAAAATAAAAATAAAAACTTAAATCTGAACAAAGAAAATGTTTCAGAAGAGAAAAAAAGTTCAAAGAAGTATGATCGTGATGACTCACGATCTTTTCAGGCTGAGTGGTTGAAAGGACTTTTCTTGACTGAAACTTGATGGAGATCTCCTCAAGTGCGCACTCTATATTCGGGGTGCCCAACCACTCGATCGCGGTCTACTGGCAGCCCGCAGACTGATTTCAAGTCGACTGCCAGGTGTGTAGGAACAGCTGGCATTTTCCAATGAAGTCCGCATTGTAAACTCAGCGACTTTGACACTACATTTAGCGTATTCAGGCCCTCTGGTTGCTAGAGTCGCTAAAATTTGAGTTTTTTTTAAAGCGTCAATCTAGCGGTGTTTTACAATGTTATTGTACATTTTCAGAGTCTGTGACGTGGAAGCAAGTTGTTAACTCTTATCAATAAGCATGGTGACCCCTCCAGGATCCTGAAGAGGGTATAGAGCTGGTCCGTAGTTCCACGTCCGGGACAGAAACCACACTGCTCCTCTTCAATCCGAGACTCGACAATCTGACGGACCCTCCTCTCCAGTACTCCCGAATAGACCTTCCCAGGGAGGCTGAGGAGTGTGATCCCTCGGTAGTTGGAGCACACCCTCCGATCCCCCTTCTTATAAAGAGGGACCACCACCCCAGTCTGCCAATCCAGAGGCACTGTCCCCGATGTCCATGCAATGGTGCAAAGGCATGTCAGCCAGGACAGCCCAACACCATCCAGAGCCCTTAGGAGCTCAGGGCGGATCTCATCCACCCCTGGAGGCCGGCCGCCGCGGAGCTTTTTGACTACCTCGGCGACCTCGGCGACCTCGGCACCAGAGATAGGAAGACCCATCCCGGATTCCAATGACTCTACTTCCTCATCGGAAGACATGTTGGTGGAATTGAGGAGGTCTTCAAAGTATTCTTTCCACCGATCCAAAACGTCCCGAGTCGAGGTCAGCAGCTCCCCGTCCCCACCATAAACGGTGTTGATGGTGCACTGCTTGCCTCTCCTGAGCCGCCGGATGGTGGACCAGAATTTCGTTGAAGCCATTCGGAAGTCGTTTTCCATGGTCTCGCCGAACTCCTCCCAAGCCCGGGCCTTTGCCTCAACGACCACCGAAGCTGCGTTCCGCTTCGCCCGCCGATACTTGTCAGCTGCCTCAGGAGTCCCACAGGCCAAAAAGGCCCGGTAAGACTCTTTCTTCAGCTTGACGGCATCCCTCACCACTGGTGTCCACCAGCGGGTTCGGGCGTTGCCGCCACGACAGGCACCGATGACCTTGCGTCCACGGCTTCGGCTTGCCGCCTCGACAATAGAGGTGCGGAACAGAGTCCACTCTGACTCGATGTCCCCCACCTCCTCCGGTACCCGTGAGAAGCTCTGCCAGAGGTGTGAGTTGAAACTCTCTCTGATGGAAGGATCAACTAGACGTTCCCAGCAGACCCTCACAGATCGTTTGGGTCTGCCAGGTCTGACCGGCTTCCTCCCCCACCATCGAAGCCAACCCACGACCAGGTGGTGATCAGTTGACAGCTCCGCCCCTCTCTTCACCTGAGCGTCCAAGACATGCGGCCGCAAGTTCGATGAAACAACGAAGAAGTCAATCATGGAACTGCGGCTTAGAGTATCCTGGTGCCACGTGTGCATGTGAACACTCTTATGATTGAACATGGTGTTCGCCACCGACAATCCGTGCCGAGCACAGAAGTCAAGCAGCAGAACACCACTCGGGTTTAGATCAGGGGGGCTGTTCCTCCTGATCACTCCCCTCCAGGTCTCACTGTCGTTGCCCACGTGAGCATTGAAGTCCCCGAGGAGGACAATGGAGTCCCCGTGAGGTGCCCCCTCCAATACTACCCCCAAAGACTCCAAAAAAGGGCGGGTAGTCTACACTGCGAGTCGGTGCATAGCAACAAACGACAGTGAGGACCCGTTCCCTCACCCGAAGGCGGAGGGAGGCAACCCTTTTGTCCACCGGGTTGCCGCCAACACACATGAACCGAGCTGGGGGGCAACAAGTATGCCCCCTCCAGCCCGGCGCCTTTCACTAAAGGCAACTCCAGAATAGAACAGGGTCCAGCCCCTGTCAAGAGGCCTGGTTCCAGAGCCCAAGCTGTGCATCGAGGAGAGTCCAACTATACCTAGCCAGAACCGCTCAACCTCGCGCACCAGCTCGGGCTCCTTCCCTGCCAGAGAAGTGACATTCCACGTCCCTAGAGCTAGCTTATGCAGCCGGGAATCCGACCGCCAGGGTCCCCGCCGTTGGCTGCCACCCATCTCCTCTTTCACCCGACCCGTATGGTCCCTCCTGCATGTGGTGAGTCCGCTGGAAGGGTGGCCCATGTCTTCTGTTCGGGCTGGGCCCGGCCGGGCCCCATGGGTAAAAGCCCGGCCACCAGGCGCTCGCTCTCGTGCCCCACCCTCGGGCCTGGCTCCAAGGGGGGGCCCCGGTGACCCACCATGCTTTGTCTGGCCCCTCACCTAGGATCTGTTTGCCTTGGGTGACCCTACCAGGGGCATTAAGCCCCGGACAACATAGTTCCTAGGACAGGCATGGGCAAACAATGGCCCGCTATACGGTTTAATCCAGCCCGCCGAACAAGAAAAATTAAATAAATAAACCTTGATAGTTTTATTTTTTCTGTAATTTTAATAATTTGCCTCTAGATGACGCCAAAGAAACAACAACACTGCTCCTATTAAAATGTGTGTGTCTCCGTGATGCCCACGCTGTCAAAAAAACAGTGTGCACAGATATGGAAAGCCATCGGGCCCAAGACACGCACGTAAACAAGCATGTTAGTTGTTAAAACAAGCAAAATGTTACATCTAGCTCTTAGATTTCAAACTTAGCGCCGCTAAATGTACGTTTTTGAGCGCCATCGCACTAGATTTCAGATCTAGCACAGCTAGATTTGAAATTTAACACTCTTAATGTAACATTTAGCGCGCTTGTTTAAAATCTAGCGTCATTCTATCGGTCTAATCGGTCTAATCAGTCAGAACTAGCAAACAGCTCTATTATAGAAGACTGTTATTTGAAAATAAAATAACTTTAAAAAAAGGAACTTTAGTCAGAGTATAATTCACTCTGACTAAATGAAAACTATGCATCCCAGTTATTATGAAGACATCAAAGGAAATAATCATGAGTTGATTAACATTGTTAACAGTTTCAACCATTTTTTGTCAATGTTGGCCCACAATTAGCAACAGAAATTCCTGATAGTGATGAAATTGAATATTAAAAAATACCCCAAAACCTGGGCTCACTCTAGCGTCAAAAAACCATAAAGCCACTGTGGCTAATCCAGTTTAATTTTTACTAGCCACAATAAATTTGTGGGCGGGGTGTTTCGGGCACGTCCCACTGGAAGGAGACCCAGGGCGGGACCCTGGACCTGCTGGAGAACGGCTGGCTGGGGAACGACTTGGGATCCTTCCAGGTGAGCTGGAGGATGCAGCCGGGGTGAGAGAGGCCTGGGCTGCCCGCTTGAGGCTGTTGCCCCCGCGACCCGACCTCGGAACAAGCGGAAGATGATGAAACGGAACATTAAATTTGCTCAAGCCACAAATTCTTTTTCAGTTATGATATGCTCTGTGTCATAACGTGTTAGTTTGTGGTTAACAGTAAATGTACTGTTCATATGCTTTTAGCTTTGTTCTTAACGAATCTGGTGTAATTAGTTGCAGAATGTGTCGTTTGATGAATATTAATAACATTTGTGACAATCTGTAACAGATTGTTTCCAGTCTGCAGTAAAACTACCCTCACAACAAGTTTATTGTTGTTACACAACCATTTGACATCACATCAGAAACCCACCCTCTATCAAACACACACACAGACAAATCCCTCTCAGACACACAGACACCCACACACGCAGACAAGTTCCTCTCTCTCAAACACACACAGACAAACATATCCGTCTCTTTCAAACACAGACAGACACACAGAGAGTCAGGTTCCTCTCAAACACAGGCAAAAGACACACACACATATACACAGACAAGTTAATCTCTTTCTCTCTCTCTCTCTCTCTCTCTCTCTCTCTCTCAAACACACACAGACAGACAAGTTCCTTACTTTAACTTAAACACACAGACACAAGTTCCTCTCTCAAACACACACTGAAATATTCCTCTCTCTTGCTCCCTTTCCTTTTCTCTCTCACACGCACATGCGCAAGCACAGACACACGAACACACACACAGACACACTTTTTCTGCGCGCTCGCGGCACTTTGGGAGAGGGAGGGGCCACAGTAGCACCAGGCGCTGCTTATTGATTAGAGTTAAAAACTTGCTTCCACGTCACAGACTCCGAAAATCTACAATAACATTTGAAAACACTGCTTGAAAAATTTTGCAAATTTTAGCGGCTCTAGCGACTGGAGGGCCTGAATACTCACTAAATGTAGCGAGTTGCTGAGTTGACAATACGGACTTCATTGTTTTTTCTACACACCTGGTGGTCGACTTGAAATCAGTCCGCAGGCTGCCAGTAGACCGCGATCGAGTGGTTGAGCACCCCGGTTATAGAGTGCACACTTGAGGAGATCTCCGTCAAGTTTCAGTCAAGAAAAGTCCTTGGACCACTTAGCCTGAACAGATCCTGAGTCATCACGATCATACTTCTTTTAATTTTTCCCCTCGTCTGATACATTTTCTTTGTTTGAATTTTAGTTTTTTGTGCTGAAATAGGATATAATATAAAGAATATAAATTAATCAATGGCATGAAAGTGAAAGAAGCAACAAGATGACCTGCGCCAAGTAAAGAAGACTAAACGTTAATGAGGTAACAAAGTGAGGTGCCCACATGTAGAGGACAAACTTGAACAGTCTTTTCCATGTGCCTTATAATGTGGTGCAGCTTACAATGTGGAAAATACAGTATGTGGAAATTCTTTCAATATTTACAGTATTTTAAAATAATTGTTCAAAGTTTGTTTTTCTGGAAGTGCAATTAAGATTTTCGTTGTATCTTTTGACTGTTTAACTAAATATTTGTTAGATGATTGAATGAATAATTTATTTGGCTGTCGAAATTCAAATGAACATCATTAGTGCAACTTATTAGGATCATGACAGCCTACAAAGGACTGTGCTGAAGCTATCGCTTACAGAAGCCCATCCTTCACATTCAATAAATCAGACAAACTCAGCAGTTAAGGTTCAAAATAAAAGGTTTCTATTCTAGTATTCATTAAAATGCAGAGACTTGAATCATTGTTTTTAAGGTTTTTTAAAATTTACTTGATTGTTTTAAATTGAATTACCTGATTAAATTAAATTACCTGACGGACAGGCCACAGTTTGTCCGGCTGGGCAAAGTCTGGTCTGATGTGGTTCTAAGTGGTGTGGGAGCCCCACAGGGCACTGTGCTCTCTCCATTCCTCTTCACTTTGTACACCTCAGACTTCCAGCACAACTCCGATTCATGCCACCTACAGAAATTCTCTGATGACTCTGCAGTTGTAGGGTGTATAAGTGGTGGGCAGAAGGAGGGGTACAGGAGAGTGGTGGACGGATTTGGGGTGTGGGCGGGAGAGAATCACCTACTGCTCAATGTAGACAAGACCAGGGAGATGGTGATTGACTTCCGGAAGAGGAGAACTGCTTTGCAGTCGCTCCACATTCTGGGCAGTTATGTGGAGGTTGTGGAGGAGTACAAATACCTGGGAGTGACCATCGACAGCAGACTGAGCTGGAGGAGCAACAGTACTGCTGTGTACAAGAAGACCTGCAGCCGACTTTACTTTCTAAGGAAGCTGAGGTCCTTCAATGTGTGCGGCAAGATCCTGGAGACCTTCTACCAGTCTGTGGTGGCCAGCTCCTTGTTCTTCTCTGTCATCTGCTGGGGGAGCAGCATCGCAGCCAGTGATGCCAACAGACTGAATAAACTAATCAGACTGGCTGGCTCTGTCATTGGCAGCAAACAGGACTCACTTGAGGCAGTGGTAGAGAGGAGGTCACTGAACAAACTTTTATCCATCATGGAAAACCATGACTATCCTCTCTACCCACTCCTGGATGAACAGCGGAGCTCCTTCTCCAAGAGACTTAGACAGCTCCGCTCGAGAACATCTCGTTACCGGAGGTCTTTCTTTCCGTACGTGATCGGGCTCTACAACGACTCACTTAGCAGATAGGAAGTTGTTGCTGTGACACACAAAGCTACACTGTATGTTAGGAGAAAGATCATTGTTCATTACACGATACACGATACAAGTTCTTTGCCTAAGTCTTCTGGTCAAAAATGTTAATATTTTTGACTTTACATTGAGTTTATTTGTTGGATCACAAAATTCATCTCTGTTAATTAATCGTATTGCCCTTTTCTGCAGTTTAATAATTGGATCTAAATGTATTTTATATTTCAGACCAGGAGTTTAAATACGGAAGTTAAAAGTGTTAAATATAAAATATGTAAACAACAGGTATTCAGCTAGGGCTTAATTCAATAAAGAATTACTGTAATTTTTTAGATTTTGTTCTTTACATAGTGAGTGTCTGGCTTCCAAAAAAATTTATGAGCTACTATCACCCTCAAAAATCTTGACTCAAAAACTCTTTAATTTCTATATCATTCCAGTGAAACTTTATGTTTGAATTTTCTTTATTTGGTCCAGATATCATAAATTTGGTCTTTTCCTCATTAAATGATAGCTTATTTAAATCAAACCATATTTCAAGCCTGTCAGCTCACTTTCCACTCTCATTATAAACTGGTAGATATCTGGTCCTGAAAGAAAAATATTGGCATCATCGGCAAATTAAACCATTTTGAAAATTTTGGATACTTTACAAATATCATCAAATATCACCAAAAATTTAATATAGAAATTGAGGCATTAAATTGAACCAAGTATATGTTAGCCATTTTACAGATGGCTATAATGTGTTACCCCCATTACAGGTGTCTGTTTACCTTTGTCGCTGAAGTCATCGACCAGAAGGACCTCAGCAATTAGCTGAGGAGGAGAGCGATTTAAGACACTGTGGACTGTCCGCAGCAGAGTCGACCAGCCCTCGTTGTGGAATGGGATGATTACGCTTGTGTTCGGAAGCGTCTCTGAGTACAACTTCTGTTTACAGCTGCACACACACACGCACACACAAAACCAAAGTGTTACTTCCTCCAAGCATGGAAATTTGTAATTAAATTTGGATGTGTAAAAAGCAGTCGTATTGCAATTCAGACAACTGTGGATGTAAATATCAGCAGACTTTAACAAGGGGAAAGCCGAAGACAGAATTGTCCCACAGGCAGATTTAATAAACACTGTGTGAACAGAAAAAAAAGTTCACAATAAAAGAATTTGCAAAGATGACACTAACAAGAACAAAGTTAAAGACGAAAAGTTAACAAGGATAGACCAGAAATAGATGTTGCACCGCTTTCTCTCCTAACTTCAAATTTTCTTTCTGCTGCTCAATTACCGTTTTCAGCTGCACATTTCACTATTTTCAGCTTGTAATATGCAGAATTTAATTTCCTGTTCAGTGCAATTCTTGTTCGGCCCTTCTGTTTTTATAAGTTACCTGCTAAGGTAACACAGGCTTAGAGCACCCTCTTGCGGTGTGAAAAATAACATGTAAAATGATGATAATAATGTGTTGATAATTTCACATATTAGTCGTTAGAGAGTTAAAGTTGCACAGCTGGCTAAACTATGAAAAAAAACTGTGACTTCATCTTCTCCTTTCGGGATTTCCTACAGGGGTCGCCACAGCATGTCAGTTTCTTCCATCTAACCTGCATCCTCTTTGGTCACACCAACTATCTTCATGTCTTCCTTCACTGTATCCATGAACCTCCTCTTTGGTCTTCCTCTAGTCCAGGGGTGTACAACTTTTTTTGTTCCAAGATTTACTTTTCAAAACCTCCTGAGATCTACCAGTCCGCGCTACCATAGCAAATCCCCGGAGATTGTTTCCAACACACACACACACACACACACACACACACACACACACACACACACACACACACACACACACACACACACACACACACACACACACACACACAGACAAGTTCCTCTCTCTCTGAAACACACAGTTTTATTCCTCTGTAGTTACCACAACTCTGCACATCTCCCTTGTTCTTAAAAACAGGAACTAGCACACTTCTTCTCCATTCATCAGACATCTTCTCACTTAGTAATATCCTGTTAAACAGCCCAGTCAGAAACTCAATTGCCACCTCACCTAAACACTTCCATACTTTTATAGGGATATCATCAGGACCCAGAGCCTTTCCACTCTTCATCCTCTTCAGTGCCATCTTTATTTCTACCTTATTTCTCCTAGACACTTTCCGGTCCACTATGGTAACATCTTCTAGTCTTTGTTCTCTTTCATTTTCTTCATTCATCAACTTTTCAAGTACTCTTTCCATCTTCCCATCACATTACTGGTATGATACCAATAATGTGACAGATACCAGTGGTATCTGTCAAAATACATCCATTCCTGTTGTTATGTCTTGATTGGGGTATATGTCAGAGTGAGACGTCTGTCTCTTCCAAAGATCTTTTATGATTTCTTAAACTAACAGCAGAGTGAGAGGTCTCGAAAATAGTAGATCTTGGATGAGTCTGCAACTGTAAAGACGGAAGTAGACTGCGCTCAAAACTTGTTAAAAACCTGGGATAACTTTAGTCTTTGTAAGTATTTTTTGTGTTTATGTGCTTTGTTTGCATGCTTAAGATTGTATTTCATTTGATAACGTGTGAATCGCGTCTTATGTAGTAAGCCACTTAGGATGTGGGCGCGCATGTTTCAAGCTAAGCTAACGCGCGCATGTTTCAAGCTAAGCTAACGTGTGTTTGATCATGGAGACTCAGCGTTTTGTACAGCTTATAATGCACTTCTTTTGTTTGTTTTGTTTCAGTTACTATTATCACGTACATATATATACGTACATATATGTATAATCCTGTGAAGAAAGGAGTCTACATAAACAAGAAAAGCAAGCCTTGTGTGGGAGTCTCTTTTTTTCATTGGAAGAGTTAGCTGGCTGTCTAGCTGCACACAGTCACGTGTCGTGAGGACAGCACAGTAAAAAGACTTAAATAGAAGAAAAAAGACTTCTATACGGCGGGTTAAACAACACTGAGCTACACAGTCAACATGAGTCTACGCTCAGGTAAGAGTTACTTGAGAGATTATGAATCACAGTTCGAGCCAGAGGCAAACTCAGAGCAGCAAGCTGATGACCAGGCTGCCACCAATCACCCGGTTCCTGCAGACCAGCTGTCGCCTGAGAGGCAGCCGTCAGAGAGGCCGCAGCATTCACCTCCACACAGCGTCAGGTCCAGAGCCACCAGCAGACGGTCGCACACCACAGCAGCTTCAAGTGTGTCAGCCACAAAAGCATACGCCAAAGCCCAAGCAGCAAAGGCCCAGCTCCGTTTCGCAGAAAAAGAAGCTAGTCTGATGAGACAAAAAGCAGATTTGGAGGCGGATACGGCGAGACAAAAAGCAGATTTGGAAGCAGACTCGATGAGACAAAAAGCAGATTCGATGAGACAAAAAGCAGATTTGGAAGCAGATTCGGCGAGACAAAAGGCAGATTTGGAGGCCAGTCTCCATGTTTTGAAGTGTGAAAAGGTAATAGCAGCAGCTGAGGCAGAAGCTGCAGCCTATGAAGAATTAGAAAGTCAGAGCGGGGAGTCAGACCCAGAACTTCCTATTACAGGTGAGACGTTAAATGCAGTACAACGCACAAGTGATTATGTGGAACAACAATGTAAGCTAAAGGCGCTACCTAGCGCTACACATGATAGCACAAATTTTCAAATGCCAAGTCGATCAATAATAACAAAAGAAACTCATGTCCAGTCCCCAATGAAAAACGATGTTAAACATGAGTACATACCAGAAGCTGTTCCAAACAGCACATTCTCACTCAAACCCCAAGCTCACACCTTTTTGCCTACAAGTCACAACCAAATAGAGCAAAACAGCGTACAAGATTTTGCAAAATATCTCATCCGCAAAGAAATAGTTAGCACTGGCTTACTCCAATATGATGACAGACCCGAAAACTATTGGGCATGGAAAGTCTCATTCACGAGTGTTACTAAAGACTTGAATCTGTCCCCTAGAGAAGAGCTAGACTTGCTCACAAAATGGTTAGGGCCAAAATCTTCAGAGCAAGCAAAAAGGCTTCGCGCAGTACACACCCTCAATCCCGCTGCAGGTGTAAAAGTGGTATGGGAGCGTCTAGAGGAATGTTATGGCTCCTCAGAAGTCATTGAGGATGCACTGTTAAAAAAGTTGGAGGAGTTTCCAAGGCTGACAAACAAAGAGAGTGGCAAATTAAGGGAGCTGGGTGACATCTTGTTGGAGTTGCAGTGTGCTAAGTCTGATGGTACACTGCCAGGTCTTGCATATCTAGACACGGCTCGAGGGGTTAGACAAATAGTTGAAAAACTCCCCTTTAACATGCAGGAGAGGTGGACCACTGTAGGTACAAAGTATAAAGAAGTCAATAGAGTGTCATTTCCACCTTTTTCTGTCTTTGTGCAATTTGTACAGCAACAAGCAAAAATGAAAAATGATCCAAGTTTTTCCCCATCCAGCTGCAGCAACCAAGTTACCATACGCACTGAAAAGTCCATTCCATATAATCGAAAAGCTACTGTTGCAGTACACAGAACGGAAATTGAGGAAAGAAAACAAGGGAGTTTTGAACAGAAGAAAATCGAAGAACCAGATCGTCTGTGTCCAATTCATAAGAAGCCACACCCTCTGAAAAAATGCAAGTTATTCAGAGACAAATCAATTGAGGAACGACAGGCTTTTCTGAGAGAGCATCGTATATGCTACAGGTGTTGTGGGTCTGTGCAACATATAGCCAAAGATTGTAAAGTAGCAGTAAAGTGTGTTGAGTGTGACAGTCCAAAACACTTGTCAGCACTCCATCCGGGTCCCACACCTGTCCCAAAAGATGACACCTCAAAGAATGTAGATACTAAGGAGGACTCAGAAGACCATCCTGCAGTAGTCTCCAAGTGCACAGAGGTATGTGGACAAAGTGACAGCCCACGCTCATGTTCAAAGATCTGTTTGGTGAAAGCATATCCAGAAGGTCAAAAGGACAGAGCTATAAAAATGTATGCAGTGATTGACGAACAGAGCAATAGGTCCCTGGCTAGGACGGACTTTTTCAACCTGTTTGGAATAAAAAGTGCACCTGTGCCATACACGCTGAAAACATGCTTAGGAAAAGCTGAAACTGCAGGTAGGAGAGCAGAACATTTTGTAGTAGAGTCCATGGATGGAAAAACAAATGTCAAACTGCCTCCTTTAATCGAGTGTGATTCAGTGCCGGACGAAAGATCTGAAATTCCTTCACCTGAGATTGCTAAGCACCATCCACACCTTCTCCCTATTGCAAGCAAAATCCAACCGGTCGATCACCATGCTCCTATTCTCCTTTTGCTGGGAAGGGACCTCCTCAGCATTCATAAAGTAAGAGAACAGATCAATGGACCAAATAACGCACCATACGCCCAAAGGTTAGACTTGGGGTGGGTTGTGATAGGGGAAGTGTGCTTGGGCAAAACTCACAACACAACAGAAGTCAACGTGTACAGAACACACATGCTAGACAACGGACGGACTACTCATTTTGAACCATGTCCAAACGTCTTTACAGTGAAAGAGGACTATGTCAAGCAGCCCCAGCAAAGCACACCTTTAATCTCAAATAGTGTGGACATTAAAGGCAACACACACAAGCTAGGTCAGTCTGTGTTTGAACGTACAGAGTCAGATGACAAGGTGGCACTGTCTATAGATGACAAAAACTTTCTAACAATAATGGACAAGGCGGTCCAACAAAACAAAGAAAACACCTGGGTCGCTCCATTGCCCTTTCGCTCTCCAAGGAGGAGACTCCCAAGCAACAGAGTTCAAGCCTCAAAACGTCTATACTCACTCAAAAAGACGTTAGAAAAGAAACCAAAAATGAAAGATCACTACATCAGATTTATGCAGAAAATGTTGGATAACGATCAAGCTGAACTCGCTCCACCTCTGCCCGAAGGTAAAGAACACTGGTATCTGCCAACGTTTGGTGTATACCACCCGCAAAAGCCAGATCAAATACGTGTTGTTTTTGATTCTAGTGCAGAGTGTGAAGGAACATCCCTGAACCAAGTGCTACTCAGTGGACCTGATCTGAATAATTCTCTGTTAGGAGTGCTGTTACGGTTCAGAAAAGAGCCAATAGCCCTGACAGCTGATGTTCAACAAATGTTTTATTGTTTTGAGGTGTGTGAAGATCACAGAGATTATCTGCGCTATCTCTGGTTTGAGGACAATGACGTCACAAAAAATGTGGTCGAATATCGGATGAAAGTGCATGTTTTTGGGAATAGCCCATCACCCGCTGTTGCCATTTACTGCATGCGGCGGGCAGCAAGCGAAGGTGAGCTGGAACATGGCTCAGATGCCAGACGGTTTGTTGAAAGACAATTTTATGTAGATGACGGGCTCACTTCAGTCGCCACACCTGAACAAGCAGTTGACCTGTTAACGAGAACACAAAACATGTTAGCAGAGTCCAATTTGCGACTACACAAAGTTGCCTCCAACTGCAGCCTCGTTATGGAAGCATTCCCTGCAGACGATCTAGCAAAGGACTTGAAAGAATTAGATCTTGGTGTAGATCCACTTCCTGTTCAAAGGAGCTTAGGACTATGTTGGAACCTGCAAACTGACAGCTTTACTTACCTTGTATCCAATGAGACAAAACCGTTCACACGTAGGGGAGTACTGTCAACTGTCAATAGCTTGTATGATCCGTTGGGTTTTGCAGCTCCTATAATCGTGCAAGGCAAAGCGCTACTCAGAGAACTTTCAACTGAGGAGAGCGACTGGGACGCACCTCTTTCCCCAGAAAAAGAGGACGCATGGATCTCATGGAGAAACTCACTGAAAACTCTAGAAGATCTCCAAATCAAAAGGTGTTACAGTTCAGGTTCTTTAGGTGAAATGAAAACTAATGAACTCTGTATTTTTTCAGATGCGTCTACTGTAGCTATAGGTGCGGTAGCCTACCTGCGCTCTTTAGACACTCAAGGCGAGTATCACGTAGGTTTTGTGATGGGGAAGTCAAAACTAGCACCCCGACCTGCACACACCGTACCACGGTTAGAACTTTGTGCTGCCGTGCTGGCAGTAGAAATGTATGACTTAATCAAAGACGAGTTAGACCTCAAAATTGACAGTGTCAAGTTTTTCACTGACAGTCGCATTGTGTTAGGTTACATACACAACTCCTCAAAAAGATTCTACATGTATGTAGCTAACCGCGTCACACGAATCAGGTCATCCACTCAACCTGACCAGTGGCATTACGTTTCAACAGATGTGAATCCAGCTGACCTAGCAACTAGATTTATTCCAGCCGTTGAATTCAAAAACAGTAATTGGGTTACAGGCCCAAGCTTTCTGTGTTCAGAAAAACTCAATGAATCTCAAAAAGACTATTCATTCTCACTTGTAGAGCCTGAGAATGACAAAGAAATACGAGCTCATGTAAAAACACTTGCAACTACCGTCACAACAACTCAGTTAGGTGCAAAACGTTTCGAAAGATTTTCAAGTTGGACAACGGCATGCAGAGCAGTAGCCAAACTTATTCATGTTATGGTTTCTTTGAAACAAAAGACAAATAAACAAGCAGGATGGAGAAGTCTGAAAGAGAATGTAAACACAAATGAACTCACTCAAGCCAAAAATGTCATCATTCGTTCGGTGCAAGAAGATGCTTACAAAGAGACACTGAAAATGTTAAAAGAAAGAAAGAAGATTAACACAAAAAATGACACACTCAAAAAGCTAAATCCGGTCGTGGACGAAGATGGACTATTACGCGTCGGTGGACGTCTCTCATCTGCTGACTTTACAGAAGGCGAATATCTGTCTACACTACAGAAGCGCACAAAGTGGACTGAAAACCAACCAAATGTCAAAGAAGGAGACATTGTGTTGTTAAAAGATCCTCTAGCCCACAGGAATGAATGGCCTATGGGACTGATAGTTAAGACTCTACCCAGTAGTGACAAGAAGGTTCGTAAAGTGGAGATACGGATCATCAAAGATGGAACTCCAAAGGTGTTTTTGAGACCAGTCTCAGAGACTGTTGTTTTGCTTTCGGAGTAAGATATTATCTATGTAAATTTTATGTTTCGATATATGGTGATATAATATGTTTATATCAAGCGGGGAGTGTTATGTCTTGATTGGGGTATATGTCAGAGTGAGACGTCTGTCTCTTCCAAAGATCTTTTATGATTTCTTAAACTAACAGCAGAGTGAGAGGTCTCGAAAATAGTAGATCTTGGATGAGTCTGCAACTGTAAAGACGGAAGTAGACTGCGCTCAAAACTTGTTAAAAACCTGGGATAACTTTAGTCTTTGTAAGTATTTTTTGTGTTTATGTGCTTTGTTTGCATGCTTAAGATTGTATTTCATTTGATAACGTGTGAATCGCGTCTTATGTAGTAAGCCACTTAGGATGTGGGCGCGCATGTTTCAAGCTAAGCTAACGCGCGCATGTTTCAAGCTAAGCTAACGTGTGTTTGATCATGGAGACTCAGCGTTTTGTACAGCTTATAATGCACTTCTTTTGTTTGTTTTGTTTCAGTTACTATTATCACGTACATATATATACGTACATATATGTATAATCCTGTGAAGAAAGGAGTCTACATAAACAAGAAAAGCAAGCCTTGTGTGGGAGTCTCTTTTTTTCATTGGAAGAGTTAGCTGGCTGTCTAGCTGCACACAGTCACGTGTCGTGAGGACAGCACACCTGTCTTTAATCAACCTAACTGGCTGCACATTCTTCCCATCTTTGTCTCTCTGCAAAAAAAAAAACCTGTGACTTATACTCTGGAAAATATAGTGTAAATATTTACCATATTTATGAAACATTATAAATATATACCGTATTTTCACAACCATAAGGCGCATATAAAAGTCTCAAATTTTCTTCCAAATGAGCGGTGCGTCCTATCGTGCAGTGCGCCATAAGTGATTTGTGATTTGCGGATGTATTAGAGAACCACGAGATGGTTGCAGTTGAGAACATGAGAATGTTAAAGGGCGAAGTGTGGGCGTGGATTGTTTCTAGAAGAACAGGTATGTGCTTTATGCAGAACATTGCTGTTTTAACAACACTGAAAATGGAAAAGAGACACGCTTATGAAGCTCAGTTTAAACTGATGGCAACCAGCTACGCGGAGGAACATGGAAATCGAGCCGCCGCAAGAAAATTTAAAATGAACGAGTCGATGGTTCGTAAGTGGGGGAAGCTGGAAAACAAGCTGTGACAGGTGAAGAAGACGCAGCTGAGTTTCCGCGGAAATAAGGCGAGGTGGCCAGAGGTGGAGTTATTCCTCCACCTCTGGCCTTTCCAGAGGTGGAGTCGACCAAAGAATGACTGGAGCGTTTCCACTGTCACTATTCGGCTAAAGGCAGTAACGCTAGCGGAGGAAATGAAAATGGAGCATTTCCAAGGAGGTCCGTCTTGGTGCTTTCGCTTTATGAAACGCTGCAATTTTTCTATCCGGACCAGGACAGGCACTGTTGTCCGAGGTTTCGCAAAAGCCGGCATCATTTCCGCGGAACCGCACAGTACAGAAAGTGACTCTGACAGCGAGGAAAGTGAACCTGCGAGGTTGGATTTAGCGCAGCTGTTAGATTCTGAAACAGAGGATGAGGACTTGGATGGATTTGATAGATGACTTTATGACGACTGTAACTGATTTTTAAAGAAAGACAAACAAACTCAGTTTTACTCCCGATCTATTTTTAAATAGACACACTTGTGTGTGTGTGTAAGCACGCGCGCATGTGGGTGTGTATGTGTTTGTTGTTGTAAGGCGGACCATGTACAGGATATCTATGTATATAAAACCTGTGTCCTATCATCAGGTGCGCCTTATATGTGTGTTAAATACAGAGCACGCAAAATTTGGACTGCGCCTTTTAACACTACAAGCCCCAGCATTTTTTCAACCTCCTATCCTTCATCTGACCCTCTCTACCAGGCCGGCACCCTGAGGAGCAGTGTCGTCCAAAGGTTTTTGTTATTCAATAAGAGTCGTTAGCTCTTTAGCACTCTGCTGCCTTTCTCATTTTGGTCTTTTGTGCATGTGTTCTCTCAATACAGGATTTAACTTTTGGGAATCAGATCTCACTTCAGCTGTCTCAAGGCACAAACGTATAGACTGAAAAACAGATTTCCTCCATCAAACACAGTTTGACCAATTTACTAGAGCCATCAGGCCTTGACAAGCCTAGGATTTGTTAACTTTGTCCCCCAATGTATCTGAATCTGGCTTCAAATAGTATGTCCTGTGCCTATGCTGAGATGTTTGTAATTCGGTAAATATTGCAAAATTATGATTCCTGTTATGGACGTAGCGCCACCTAGAGTTGATGACATTTTTAGACTTCATGCTAATTCTCATGCTGTGTTTTTCTAAACATTTGGTGTTACACTCTTACAAAGCTCAACTGACTGTGAACTCTTACACACACACATGTCTGACTGTATGTAGAGTTTTATTATGTATTTATATATAGCTTGATACTGATTCTAGTTCATTTTTTATGTTGCAGTATGACAAGGTTATAAGGCGGTATTACAGAATACAGACTGCACAACAAAATGCTTGGTTTTTTTGTCAGTTTTATTATCACAAACGAAGAAATGAAATAATGAAACAAAATGTAAAAACATGACGGAGTCTCTCTAACAAGCCACAGTTTGAGATTCAGCACAGTCCTCACACCGCGGAATCTTCTTTTCACATGTGCCACACATGTACCTGTAGCACTGAGAGCATCTCACAGTGGTGCGGTTATTGTGGCATCGGCGCTTCACTTGGCACGTAGCTCTTTTTCCAGGGCTGGGTGTGGAAGGCTGTTGCCGAAGCACCTTTTCTTTGACTGCTGCCTTGGATAACACATGACGCTGAGCCAGCTCTTCTGCAAGTTGCCACAGGAAGTCCACCCTGCGCTCCTGCATCCCGCTGCATGCTTGCCACAATATGTGCGCATTCAGTGCTGCCATGTCAATCATATTATAAAACACAGCTACGGGCCATCGTCGTGTTGGCACACGGACAGTGTACTCCCTCACCATCTGGTCCATGATATCAACACCACATTTGGTGGTGTTGTAGAGGGTGATGGTGTTTGGCTTCTTTTTGGCGTTATCCGCAGTCTCAATGACGTCATGCATGCTGCTAAGGATCAGGACATTCTTTTTGCGCTTTGCGGTGTAGACGGTCATAGTGGCTCCAGTGGTTGAAAGCACCTGATAAATAAGACACACGGCATTATTGTCACAGCACACACAGCGCTACAAAAGTTAAAGAATAAAGACAAAACCACAAAAGACCTGTGTTACCAACCTGAGTGCTGAATAGATCACGGTTTGTCTGCCTTGCGCTCTCTGGGACCTCTCTCCGGATCTTGTTCACTGTGCCCAGGAGGGTGGTATTGTGGCTAAGAAGGCGTCGTGCAAGTGAAAGAGAAGTGAAGTAATTGTCCGTGGTGACAGTTCTGCCCTGATCCAAGAAAGGCTGCATCAATGTCATCACGACATTTTCACCCAGTCTCTCCCGGTGGGGACGAGTGGTGTCCTTCCCCAAATATGGCTGCACATTGCAGATGTACTTACTTTGTAAATCGCAAGCCACCCAAAACTTTATTCCAAATTTATCTGGTTTACTTGCAATGTACTGCAGGAACCTGCAGCGCGTCTTGGTAGGAAACAGCTGCTCGTCCACAGTTATATGGCGGCCAGGATTGTATGCCGAGATACAGTTTGCCACAAATGATCCCCACACAGTGGAAATTGGAGCAAACTTGTCAGTCTGTGCTCGCTCGTAACGGGTGGTCTTGTCATCAAACCGTAAGTGGCGCATGATGTCCTGAAAGCGGTGTTTGGTCATTGTTCGGGTGATCTGTGGAT
Source organism: Neostethus bicornis (assembly GCA_902685375.1). Lineage (NCBI taxonomy): Eukaryota > Metazoa > Chordata > Actinopteri > Atheriniformes > Phallostethidae > Neostethus > Neostethus bicornis. The sequence goes on along the minus strand of CACRXE010000005.1, from coordinate 99,619 downwards.
TTCTGAACCTCTTTGACCAACAGTCACGTAGTGCTGGCAGCCTGATGATTCCGCGGAAGATGATCACTGAAACAAATGCCATCAGCTCAGACTGGGGGAGAAACCACTCAGCCTTCCTTCGCTGTCCGTGCTGATTTGTCCACTCTTGAATGGTACAGAACATGTCCTGAGTGATAAAGGTCAGAAAACTCTGAAGACGGCTCGTAACACGTCTCCTGGTGGAATCTGTGGGCTCTCCCTGTGAGGGGTATGGTTCAACATGCGTGAAATTGAGCCGAGCCCCAACCTCTCCTTCACGCCACACTGTTCCATCTTTGGCTTTTTTTGTTGGGGGACAAGTCTCCACATCTGCAGTGTGAACACATTTAGATAATGAGCCAAGTGCCTCCGTCTCGAGCCACACTGTTCCATCTTTGGCTTTTTTTGTAGGGGGACCAGTCTCCTCATCTGCAGTGTGAACATATTTAGATAATGAGCATTCAAACGATATTGCAAACTTTTGCAAAGTTATGACTGGACAGATAAATAGACACACAAATAAATTATAAACTGAAATAAAATCTCACCTGAAGACTGCTCCTCCTCCTCCGTTGAATCTGCCTCAAGATTCACCTCATCGTCCTCTGACTCACACACGTCCACTCTGGACAGAATCTGCTCCAGGGCCTCCTCTGTCGTAATTCTTCTACCTCTCTGCATCTTTTGGGTTGTGTTTGAAAAATCTAGCTGTATCTGAGCTTTATAAGTCCACTTGGCACAAAAGGAAAATGCATTGCTCCACCCTCCCCCACTACAGACCTTTGTTTTCCAATGAACCACAATCGGGCCGTTGGAGGAAAAAGCAGAAGCAAAAAACAAGCATTGTGTTGTCATACTTCAACATAAAACATGGAATAGAATCCGTATCAAGGTATACATAAATAAGGCAAAGAAATAAGAAAATAATAATTAAAAAACAAAAAACTTAACATGTATTCTGATGTGTGTGTGTCTGTGTGAAAGAGTTCACAGTCAGTTGACTCCGTGAGAGTGTATCACCAAAAATCTTTAGAAAAACACAGCATGAAATAACATGAAATCTAAAAATGTTATCAACTCTTGGTGGCGTTAGGAATCATATTTTTGGAATATTTACCATCTTGAAAACATCTCAGTATAGGCATAGGACATACTATTAGATAGCCCAACCAGCTTCAAATATATTGGGGCACAAAGTTAACAAATCCGAGGCGTCTCAAGGCCTAAAGGCTCTAGTAAATGGCACATAGACTGTGATTTGATGGATGAACTCTGCTTTTCAGTTTATTGGTCTAAACATTGAGATAGCAGAAGTGAGATCTATCCTGAATTCTTTTGAGAAAACACACCCAGTGAGGAAGGCTGCATATGTAAGCTCCTGGCTGGGGGTCTACATCTTGTCAAACTGGTTTGACTGAGCCAGAACTTCTCAGTAGTGAATCTATGCTGCATTTTTGGGGAGATCTCCAAATAGGAAATAGGAAATGATGACCTAGTAGTTTGTGCAATTGAATTTTCAGTCATTCAGTCTTTTGAAATCATACAAATCAACCACAATGGACATTCAGAATCAGAATGTGAGGTGAAGGGCAGGGCTCAATTCAGAATCAAATCACAAAAAGACCAAGGCATTTCTAAGTTTTCATACTTTGTATTGTACTCCCGGCATGTGGATAAATGCCAGTAGTGGCACATTAGGATAACAACAGGGACTATTCAACCATTGCATTCCAGGGCAGTAGGTCAAAAGATCCATATAGTCCTAAAAGGAGTAACCAAAATTTCCGTCTTGCTTGTGTGAAGTGCCTTCCAAACAACTCTTAAGTGCCTTGTTTTAATAACAAAGCAGAAGGCTGGGGTCTAGAAGAAGCTCTAAGGTAGGTTAGTCAACTGACTTAATCTGGAGTCTTCTAGTGTTAATACGGTGCGTCCTATGGTCGTAAAAATACGGTACTATATTTATGTAAATATTCCCTGCTCACACTCTTCTGTGGATGTCTTCCTCACTCTCCAAGATCAGGTCCTCTACTAGAGGCCAGGAAGTTTGAGGGTTCTGTGCAGTATTGTTGCTATTCCTCAGACTGTGCTCTTCTGGACTGAGATATCTGATGTCTCTCCAGGAATCTGTTGGAACAACTCTAGTTTGGGGGTCACTTCCCCAAGTGCCTCAATCACTACAGCTATCACTGTTGTCTTCACTTCCCTGTGTTTCTATGTATTATCACAGCCACCCGGTCACCACGTTATACAGTTGAAACCAGAAGTTTACATACACTACATAAATCACACATACTGTGTATATATATATATATATATATATATGTATATTATATATATATATATACAGCGGGGATAATAAGTATTTGACACATCAGCATTTTTATCAGTTTGGGGATTTCTAAGTGGGCTATTGACTCAAAATTTCCACCAGATGTAGCCATCAAGCCAAATATTGAATTCATACAAAGAAATCTGAACATTTAATTATACAAGTTGAGTCATAATAAATAAAGTGAAATGACACAGGGAATAAGTATTGAACACACTTTATTTAATACTTTGTAGAAAAGCCTTTGTTGGTGATTACAGCTTCTAGACGCCTCTTGTATGGAGAGACCAGTCGTCTGCATTGCTCAGGAGTGATTCTGGCCCATTCTTCTACACAAACGGTCTTTAAATCTTGAAGGTTCCTTGGGCCTCTCTTATGAACTTTGATCTTCAGTTCTCTCCATAGATTTTCTATGGGATTTAGGTCAGGTGATCATTCAAGCAACTTGATTTTCTTTCTTTGAAACCACTTGATTGTTTCCTTGGCCTTGTGTTTGGGATAATTGTCTTGCTGAAATGTCCACGCTCTTTTTAATTTCAGCTTTCTGGTTGATGGCAGCAGATTTTTATCCAGAATGTCCCGGTACATTTCTCCATTCATTCTGCCTTCAATAATATGAAGTCTGCCAGTACCCCTTGCTGAAAAGCAGCCCCAAACCATTATGCTTCCTCCCCCAAACTTAACTGTTGGCATGGTGTTCTTGGGGTGGTGGGCAGTGCCATTTCTTCTCCAAACATGGTGTGTAGAATGACTGCCAAAAAGTTCAATTTTGCTTTCATCTGACCATACTATAGTGTCCCAATAATCCACAGGCTTCTCCAAATGCTGTTTGGCAAACTTTAACCGAGCCTCAACATGCTTTTTGTTCAGCAGTGGAGTCTTGCGTGGTGAGCGTGCATGGATGCCATGGCGGTTCAATGCATTGCTTATAGTTTTCTTTGAAACAACAGTACCTCTGCTGATGCAAGGTCTTCCTGAAGTTCTGCCCGAGTGGTTCTTGGCTCTTGGAGAACTCTCCTGATTATTCTTTGGACTCCTCGGACAGGGATCTTACGTGGAGCACCTGATCGTGGTCGGTTTATGGTGAACTGATGCTCTTTCCATTTCCGGATAATGGCCCCCACAGCGCTCGCAGGAACATTCAGCAGTCTGAAAATGCGCCTATAACCATTCCCATCAAAATGCTTTTCAACGATCGTAAGATTACGAAGATTTTGAGAGAGTTCTTTGCTTTTACCCATCATGAAGTCTTTCCTGGGTAATGAGAAGTCTTTATAGGCCAACAATTAGGACTAAAGCAGCTGATATCAATTAGTACTGATAGGGGCCAGGGTTTCTCTCTCAATACTGACAGATTTCAGGTGATCTCCTGGCTTTCTATGTCATTTTGCACCGTGTTATCTTCATGTGTTCAATACTTATTCCCTGTGTCATTTCACTTTATTTATTATGACTCAACTTGTAAACTTAAATGTTCAGATTTCTTTGTATGAATTCAATATTTGGCTTGATGGCTACATCTGGTGAAAATTTTGAGTCAATAGCCCACTTAGAAATCCCCAAACTGATAAAAATGCTGATGTGTCAAATACTTATTATCCCCGCTGTATGTATATATATATATATATATATATATATATATATATATCATGTTTCACGCTCAATCATGGAAGTGAGAGGAGCTGAAGCTGGAAGCTCTCTGAAAGCAGAAACACAGAATAAAAAGTTTCTTTGGAGTAAGCATAATTATCCTCATTGGCTTTCCAAATTATTTGATAAAATCTCTTACGTATTTATGAGAACTGGAGCTAACACCACTTAACTGGCACTAACACCACTGGAGCTAACATCACTGCTACTGGAACCAACACCACTACTACTGGAGCTAGCACCACTTAACGCCACTGCTACTAGAGCTAACGCCACTACTATGACAGCAGTGTCTGGGGCTTTTCTGCTGCTTCTACCATCCTGTTCCGTCACGACTTTTCAAGTCCAGCAGTTAGGGGTGTGTGCCGAACAACATGGGATCGAGAAGAAATCCAGGAGTGAAAGAAATGGAAGATCTTAAGGCCGCTTTTGATTCCCTGGTCACTACCGTCACAACGATCAAGACACAACAAGACAAATAGTTAGACTTGATGGAGGAAGTAAAATCTTTACATACTCAAAACTTCCACAAGGATAAACGTATTATTTTGTTGGAGAGACGCGTGGATGATCTGGAGCACTATTCACAGATGAACGGTATTAAAATAAAGCCAAGCACGTACGCGCGGTCGCCAAAGGAGGAGAAGAACACAGTGAGGAAGACGCACGCCCGGTGGAACTACAGGTTGCAGCTCATCTCCGAGGCAAGGGGATAGAACTCGATCTGGAAGACATCGAGGCCTGTCACCCACTGCCGACTGGACGAGGAAGACCACCTGCCGTCATCATGCGTTTCATCAACCAAAAAAACAAAACGGAACTCCTATAGCAAGGTCAAACATTGAAAGAACCAGATATCTACATGAATGAACATTCAACACAAAAAAAAAAAAAAAATCAGAATTTGCCAAAAAAGCTTGAATGCTAAAAAAGGAGCAGAAAATCCAGCACACTTGGATCCGGAGCTGTAAGGTTTTCATCAAACTCAACGGCAGCCCAGAGGAAGCAAGAGTGTTACTGGTGAGAAACATAGAGGAACTGGAACGATTCTAACACTAGGTAACCAACTCAACAAACACCTCATTGCATAACCTACATAGAAAAACCTTATTTCAAGATAGCAGTATGGAAAAACTCCAAGAACTACTTTGTACTACAACAGAACCAAAAAGAACTGGACACCTTCACAGTAGAAGACACAGACACACTAGATCCAACAGCAGAAATAGACCCAGATGCAAATTTCTTTATAAGTTCTCCTATTAACTGCAAATACTATGAACACAAACTGTTTGAAAGTAATATTAATTTAGAAGGAAAACTATCAATTATACATTTTAATAGCAGAAGTATGCAAGCTAATGTCACTTCTATTTGTGATTTTCTTAAAGAATTCACTCATCCGTTCAGTATCATTGCAATAACAGAAACATGGTTCAATGAAACCACTCACAGCTATTATGATATTGAAAATTACATAAGGATAACAAAGAATAGAGAAAAGAAAACTGGAGGAGGGGTTGCTCTGTATGTCCACATTTCATTAGAACATGTTTGATTATATAATATGACCATTGCTATAAATGATGTTATGGAATGTTTAACAATAGAAATCCACAGAAAAAAGACAAAAAATATTATTGTAAGTGTTGTGTATCGTTCACCAAGTTCAAGTGTTAAGAACTTTATTGAATAGATGAAGAAACTTTATTCTGGTGTGACTCAGAAAACCTAATATACAAACCCAATTCCAAAAAAGTTGGTATACTGCACATATTGTGAATAAAAACAAAATGCAAATATCAATGTTTTATTCGGAATATAACTTAGATGACTTATCAAGTATTTAAACTGATCAATGTATAACTTTAAAGAAAAAACAAGTTGATTTGAAATTTCAAGGCATCAACACATCTTAAAAAAGTTGGGACAAGGTTATTTTTACCACTATGTGCGAGCCCCTCTTCTTTTGATCACAGTCTGTAAACATCTGGGGACTGAGGAGACAAGTTGCTCAGGTTTAGGAATATCAATGTTGTCCCATTCTTGTCTAATACAGGCTTCCAGTTGTTCAAATGTTTTCTATGGATGAAAGATCTGGACTGCAGGCCGGCCGTTCCAGTACCCGGATCCTTCTGGAACGCAGCCATGATGTTGTAATTGATGCAGTATGTGGTCTGGCGTTGTCCTGTTGGAAAATGCAAGGTCTTCCCTGAAAGAGACGTCTGGACGGGAGCATACTGTATGTCGCTCTAGAACTTGGATATACTGTACCTTTCAGCATTGATGGTGCCTTTCCAGATGTGTAAGCTGCCCATGCCACATGCACTCATGCAGCCTCACACCATCAGAGATGCAGGCTTCTGAACTGAGCGCTGATCACGACTTGGATTATCCTTGTCCTCTTTAGTTCGGATGACATGGCGTCCCAGTTTTCCAAAAAGAACTGCAAATTTTGATTCGTCTTACCGCAGAACAGTTTTCCACTTTGCCACAGTCCATTTTAAATGAGCCCTGGTCCAGAGAATACGCCTGGGCTTCTTGATTAAAAATGGCTCGGCGGATTGTGTTCACCGCCAATTTTCTCTGGAAGTAGTCCTGAGCCCGTGTTGTGATTTCCATCATAGTGGCATTCCTGTGTGTGACGCAGTGGTCTCTGAGGGCCTGAAGATCACGAGCATTCAAGATGGTTTTCCGGCCTTGACCCTTACGCACAGAGATTGTTCCAGATTCTCTGAATCTTTGGATGATATTATGCACTGTAAATGATGAGAACTTCTATTTCTTTCCAATTTTTCTCTGAGAAACTCCTTTCTGATATTGCTCTACTATTTTTTGTCGCAGCGTTGGGGGAAATAGTGATCCTTTGCCCATCTTGACTTCTGAGAAACACTTCCAATCTGAGAGGTTCTTGTTACACCCAAGCATGAGGCCAATTGACCTAATTATTTGCAAACTGGTCCTCCAGCTGTTCCTTATGTGTCATAAATTTGAAAATGTTTCACTTTCAACATTTGATGTGTTATCTACATTTCACTGTGAATAAAATATAAGTTTGTGATATTTGTAAATTATGGCATTCATTGTTTATTCACAATTTGTACAGTGTCCCGACTTTTTTGAAATTGGGTTTGTATTTGTGGTGATTACAACCTTGACTTGCTAAATCTAAATAAGCAGATAAGTATTGATGACTTTATAAATACAATGCATTCTATGCCACTGTGTCCAACGATAACCAAACCTAGTAGAATAATATCACATAGCGCTACAGTAATAGACAACATCTTTACCAATAACATGGAAAGTCATATTACAAGTGGGCTCTTTATCTCTGACATTACAGATCATTCACCCATCTTCACTGTCTCAGAATCTGATTTTAAAAAACAACCTAAATCTACTGAACCCTTTCTAAAACGAATACTAACTGAAGAAACAATCAACTCTCTCAACAACAGCTTGAATCAACAGGATTGGACCAGAATTTATGAAGAGACAGATGTTGACAAAGCTTACAATAATTTCTTAAATTTATTTCTGACTCATTATAACAATCACTGTTTCTTAAAGGAAATGAAAGTAAACTATAGATGTGAAAACAAGCCATGGCTGACTAAAGGGATCATAAATGCTTGCAAAAAGAAAAATAACTTGTATAAAATATTCATAAAAACAAAAACCAAAGCAACAGAACAACAATATAAAAACTAAACTAATAGATATAATCAGAAGAAGCAAGCAATTATATTATCGAAGACTGTAGTATGAGAACCAAAATAATGTGAAAAAATGTGGAATGTATTGAATGCTTTGCTTAAACAAAAAAATAAGAAGTCAGAATATCCAGAGTACTTCAGTACCGAAAACCACAAAGTCAAAAGCAGAATAGATGTGGCAAATTATTTCATCTTCTTCTCGTCCGTCAGTCCCTTTCAGGGTTGCGGGGGATGCCGGAGCCCATCCCGGCTGATTTAAGGCAAAGGGCAGAGTACACCCCGAACAGGTCGCCAGTCTGTCGCGGGGCCACACACATACAACCATCCACACACACACACACTCATTCCCAGGGGCAATTTTGGCACCGGTCAATCAACCTAGCCACGTTGATTTGGAGGGTGGGAGGAAACCGGAGTACCTGGAGGAAACCCACGCAAACACCGGGAGAACATGCAAACTCCACACAGAAAGGACATTGTTCCAAGCCTCGTCCCCACTCGGGACTTGAACCCACGACCTTCTTGCTGTGAGGCCACCGTGCTACCCACTGCACCACCGTGCTGCCCGCAAATTATTTTAATCAATATTTTGTAAATGTTGGTCCTGAGTTGGCATCAAAAATTAACGTAATTGACATCGTGCACTGTAAAAATGATATTGAAAGAAATCCATCTACCATGTTTCACCCTCCAACAACTGAAAAAGAAGTAATAGATAATGTTAGTAAATCATCAAGAGACTGTCATGACATCAGTATGAGATTAATCAAACAGGTCATCAATAACATTGTCAAACCTCTCACACACACATTTGTAACTTATCATTTCAATCTGGACAGTTTCCAAATAAAATGAAAATGGCAAAAATAATTCCTATCTTCAAAAGTGAAGATAAACATGATTTTACCAACTACAGACCGATTTCTCTGTTACCTCAATTCTTAAAAATACTGGGAAAACTGCCTACAGCCTGGAAAACTTTATACATAAACCTCACATTATCAACGAAGGTCAATATGGATTTACGACAAAAAGAACTACCTCAATGGCTTGACGCATTGAGGAAATAACAAGTGCAAAAAAATATGCAATTGGAATTTTTATAGATTTAAAGAAAGCTTTTGATACAATAAATCATGCAAAATTACTTCAAAAATTACAAGATCAGGGGGTAAGGGGAGTCGCTGGGGAATGAATACAAAGCTATTTAACTGAAAGAACTCAATATGTACAAATAGAGTCTTCTTCATCTGAGACTCTTAGTATTACTTGTGGTGTTCCCCCAGGCTCCGTCTTGGGACCAAAACTTTTTAATATTTACATAAACAATATTCTTATGGTATCACAGCTTCACAAAGGGTGAAAGGCAGTGCTGGGCGAGTTACGCCACAGTTTGCCAGTGGATTGTAGATGCTTGGGCTAATGTGTTTGCTGGCACTATTGTCCGAGCTTTCGCAAAAGCAGGCATCATTTCCGAGGAGCTGCTCAGAAAGTGAATCTGCTATGTTGGATTTAGCACAGCAGTTAGATTCTGAAACAGAGGATGAGGACTTGGATGGATTTGATAAATGACTTTATGATGACTGTAAATAATATTTAAATAAAACCAACCAAACTCAGTTTTACTCCTGATCCATTTTTAAATACACACACTTGTCTGCTTGTGTGTGTGTTGTTGTAAGGCGGACGTACGTAGTAGAGGATATGTAAACCTGCACCCTATCATCAGGTACATTTTATGTGTGTGTAAAAACAGAGCACACAAAACTGGGACTGCGCCTTTAAATACGGTGCGCCTTTTGGTCGTGAAAAATACGGTAAATAAAAATATAAAATAGACACATGTGTATTTTTAAATTTTTTTTATTTATTTACATATATACTTTTAATATTTTTTATGAATCCCTCACTGGGAAATTTATGTGATGCATTTCACTGCAGCAGGCTGCCACCTATGACGGTACCAATGGTGGGAGAAACGAGGGGTTAGGTGTCTTCTCCAAGGACCCTAGACGTGGACTCAGTGGGATGCGAACCCGCGAACTTCCAGTTGACCTCCGGTTCGCGTGCGAATGCTCTAACAACTGAGCCACATTCTCCGCTCATTATATACACGTACACATACGTATCTTAATTAAAATGATTGATGCAGACCCCCTGCAATGAACCCGCGGACTACTATGGGTCAAAAAAAGACCAATCTAAACTGATTTTTTGTTTAAAAGTCAGTTCAGGCTTTGACTGATAACTATGAGAGATCTGAGTGACTTTATGTATGTATGCCTGAACAAAAATTAAGTCACAGTAGTTCAATTTTATGACAACATAACATGTCATAAAACATGTTGTCATAACGCAACATGTTAGAGGTTTTAAAGTCAGAGAGACCAGACTGAGATGCAGGTGCACAAGAGAGAGAGAGAGTACATCAGAAGAAGGATGCTGGGTTTGGAACCACCAGGAAAGAGGACAAGAGGAAGACCAAAGAGGAGGTTCATGGATACAGTGAAGGAAGCCATGAAGATAGTTGGTGTGACCGAAGAGGATACAGCAGATAGCCGAGAGCTTTTCCACTCTTCATCCTCTTCAGTGCCCTCTTTATTTCTACCTTACTGATCCTAGCCACTTTCCGGTCCACTTTGGTAACGTCTTCTACTCTTTGTTCTCTTTCATTTTCTTCATTCATCAACTCTTCAAAGTACTCTTTCCATCTTCCCATCACATTACTGGCATCTGTCAAGAGACATCCATTCCTGTCTTTAATCACCCTAACTTGCTGCACATCCTTCCCATCTTTGTCTCTCTGTCTTGCCAACCTGTATAAGTCCATCTCTCCCTCCTTGCTGTTCAGCTTAGCATACAAGTTGTCGAAGGCTGCTTGTTTTGCCTTTGCCACCTCTACTTTAACCTTATGCTGTATCTCCTTGTATACTTGCCTAATCTCCTCAGTCCTCTCAGTGTCCCACTTCTTCTTAGCCAGCCTCTTTCTTTTGATACAATCCTGCACCTCCTCATTCCACCACCACGTCTCTCTATCTATCTTCCTTCCAGATGACACACCAAGTACTCTCTTGCCTGTCTCCCTGATCACATTAGCTGTAGTTGTCCAGTCATCTGGAAGCTTCTCCTGCCCACCAAGAGCCTGTCTCAACTCCTTCATAAAGTTCAAGCAGCACTCTTCCTTTTTCAGCTTCCACCATTTAGTCTTCTGCACTCCCTTCATCTTCTTAAACTTCCTCACTGCCAGGGTCATCTTACACACGACCATCCTGTGCTGTTTGGCTACACTGTCTCCTGCTACAACTTTGCAGTCACTGATCTCTTTCAGATTACACCGCCTACACAAAATGTAATCTACCTGTGTGCTCCTTCCTCCACTCTTATAAGTCACCCTGTGTTCCAGCCTTTTCTTGAAGAAAGTATTCACTATAGCCATTTCCATTCTTTTTGCAAAGTCGATCACCATCTGTCCTTCTGCATTCCTGTTCTGGAGACCAAACCTGCCCATCACCTCCTCATCATCTCTGTTTCCTGCACCAAAGTGGCCATTAAAGTCTGCTCCAATAATAACTCTCTCACTTCTAGGGATGCTCTGGATTGCCTCATCAAGGTCTGACCAAAACTTCTCTTTCTCCTCGACCTCACATCCTACCTGTGGCGCATACCCACAAACAACGTTAAACATTACCCCTTCAATTTCTAGCTTGAGGCTCATCACCCATTCTGACCTTCTTTTTACCTCCAGAACATTCCCAACTAATTCCTCCTTCACTATAACTCCTACACCATTCCTCTTCCTATCTACACCGTGATAGAACAACTTAAACCCCGCTCCCAGACTTCTAGCCTTGCTGCCTTTCCATCTAGTCTCCTGGACACACAGGATATCTACTTTTCTTCTCTCCATCATGTCAACTAACTCTCTACCTTTACCCGTCATAGTACCAACATTCAAAGTTCCTACCCTAAGTCCTAGACTCTTGAGCTTTCTCTTCTCTCTCTGCCGATGTACGCGTCTTCCGCCTCTTCTTCTTTGACCTCTTCTTCTTTGACCACCAGTAGTCCAATTTCCACCGGCACCCTGTTGGTCAACAGCACCGATGGCGGTCGTTGTTTACCCGGGCCACGACCGATCCGGTATGGTATTTCTTGAACTGTCTTGCATATTTTAATTTGGCATTGTTTTACGTCGGATGCCCTTCCTGACACAACCTCTGTGATTTTCTGGGTCACTCTGCCCATTGCCCAATCATTTGGATGGTTAGCGTTAAGATGTTTCACTGAGGAGTGCAACATCTAAATATGCTATGAAAATAAATACATAATAAATAAAGGATTAAAAGAAAAAAAAAGTAAATAAATATAACCTAAAGTAGGTATGTAACAGCAATGGCTGGAACATGCTACAAGAACTTTCAAAATTAAAAAAATGCCAGTCTGAGCTGGTCGTCTGGTTAAGCAAAACGACCATAGCTATTGCAAAAATACTACTAAAAAAGTAAAAACGATGACAAAACGGATAACAAATTTATATAACTCTTCTAAGTTTTTAAAGCATAATAAAAAAAATAACTAGAGTTTTAGTTTTGCCTGATTAACCAAATTCATAACCTTAGCTAATAAAACGAAAACAAAACAATAAAATACTTCACAATAAAATACTTTTTTTCTCTAGCGATTAAAAAACTCTTCAACTGTACAGGATATGTTGTGAACAGCTAAAAACTAGTAAATAACAGCTAAATTTGGGTTGCGAAAGAGGAGCTCCAGAAAGTGCCACCTGTTCTGCTGCTGCATTTTTAAAAAAAAAATGGTCTGCCTCCATCTCTGCTGCACTAAAAATATTGTGCGTTAAAAAAGAGCGCAAGAGCTGACAAATTAAAAACAAACAAGAAACTGGCAGTATGGAAAGCCATTGGGGCCAATAAATGCTTTTAAACAAGCACGCTAGATTTTAAATTACCGTGCTTGTTAAAGTGCCTTTATTGATTCCGATGGTATTCTACATGGCACAGCAGCAAAGTCGCATAAAAAGATCAGAAGTGTGGTTGCATTGAAAGTTAATTCAGACAGCACATGCTGCCTGAAATGTCATAAAAAGTTGCTGCTAAGTTGGAAACACCAGCAATTTAAACAAGCACCATGCCAAATAGCACAATATTCAACTGGAAAGATGCACATTGTTTGAGAAGACCAACACCTTGGGATCAACAGGTCCTTTGTTTGTCTTCCTCTATACTTGTTTTTACACTAAAAAAGTATAAATAAGAGCACTGATAAGATACCGGATCGATAAATGGTATTGATAAGAGTACTAGTACAGCGGGGAAAATAAGTATTTGACACATCAGCATTTTTATCAGTAAGGGGATTTCTAAGTGGGCTATTGACTCAAAATTTCCACCAGATGTTGCCATCAAGCCAAATATGGAATTCATACAAAGAAATCTGAACATTTAAGTAAACAATTTGAGTCATAATAAATAAAGTGAAATGACACAGGGAATAAGTATTGAACACACTTTATTTAATACTTTATAGAAAAGCCTTTGTTGGTGATTACAGCTTCTAGACCAGCGGTCGGCAACCCGCGGCTGCGGAGCCTCATGCGGCTCTTTCATCCTTATAATGCGGCTCTGATTGGCTTGGGAAAATAAATTACTAAAAAAAAATTTTTTTTGTATTTAATTGAAGTGTGTTTTATTTGTGTTAGTTTTTATATTATTTTAGTTCTAAATTTGAAGATTATTGTGATCTTGAAATATCACAGAGTATGCTCCGCTGCATACTTTGAAAGCCCAAGGCGATATAAGGATGACGGCTCACGGATTTTTCCCTTTTGTTTGCTGCATGCACAATTTAAATTCACCTTTTTAATTTATTCGAAAGAGACATTCAGACATTATTATTTTTTCAAGAATTCAAAAAGTGTTCATTACATCGGTAAAATTTAATTTTCTCCGTAGCACTTCATAAGACATAACCACACTATAGTTGTTTATACAAAGTGTAAAGGTAAGAAAAAGCAATATATACAGTGTTATCTTCATTTTAGATAAATGGATATAAGGATGACGCCTCATGGCATTTTTCTGCTTTCGTTTGCTACATGGACAATTTAAATTCAGCTTTTTAATTTATTAGAAAGAGACATTCATTGTTATTATTTTTCAAGAATTCAAAATGTTCAAAATGTGTTCATTAAATGAATAAAATGTAATTTTCTCTGTAGCACGTGGATTTCATAAGAAACATGCTGCGGTAAAGTAGTAGAAGTTTTTTTTTTTTTTTTCATTTTAGATGTGCGGCTCCCAGTGTTTTCTTTTCCGTGGAAACCGGGTTCAGATGGCTCTTTCGGTGTCAAAGGTTGCCGACCGCTGTTCTAGACGCCTCTTGTATGGAGAGACCAGTCGTCTGCATTGCTCAGGAGTGATTCTGGCCCATTCTTCTACACAAACGGTCTTTAAATCTTGAAGGTTCCTTGGGCCTCTCTTATGAACTTTGATCTTCAGTTCTCTCCATAGATTTTCTATGGGATTTAGGTCAGGTGATCATTCAAGCAACTTGATTTTCTTTCTTTGAAACCACTTGATTGTTTCCTTGGCCTTGTGTTTGGGATAATTGTCTTGCTGAAATGTCCACCCTCTTTTCAATTTCAGCTTTCTGGTTGATGGCAGCAGATTTTTATCCAGAATGTCCCGGTACATTTCTCCATTCATCCTGCCTTCAATAATATGAAGTCTGCCAGTACCCATTGCTGAAAAGCAGCCCCAAACCATTATGCTTCCTCCCCCAAACTTAACTGTTGGCATGGTGTTCTTGGGGTGGTGGGCAGTGCCATTTCTTCTCCAAACATGGTGTGTAGAATGACTGCCAAAAAGTTCAATTTTGCTTTCATCTGACCATACTATAGTCTCCCAATAATCCACAGGCTTCTCCAAATGCTGTTTGGCAAACTTTAACCGAGCCTCAACATGCTTTTTGTTCGCAGTGGAGTCTTGCGTGGTGAGCGTGCATGGATGCCATGGCGGTTCAATGCATTGCTTATAGTTTTCTTTGAAACAACAGTACCTGCTGATGCAAGGTCTTCCTGAAGTTCTGCCCGAGTGGTTCTTGGCTCTTGGAGAACTCTCCTGATTATTCTTTGGACTCCTCGGACAGGGATCTTACGTGGAGCACCTGATCGTGGCCGGTTTATGGTGAACTGATGCTCTTTCCATTTCCGGATAATGGCCCCCACAGTGCTCACAGGAACATTCAGCATTCTGGAAATGCGCCTATAACCATTCCCATCAAAATGCTTTTCAACGATAAGATTACGAGAGAGTTCTTTGCTTTTACCCATCATGAAGTCTTTCCTGTGTTTCCTGGGTAATGAGAAGTCTTTATAGGCCAACAATTAGGACTAAAGCAGCTGATATCAATTAGTACTGATAGGGGCCAGGGTTTCTCTCTCAATACTGACAGATTTCAGGTGATCTCCTGGCTTTCTATGCCATTTTGCACCTTGTTATCTTCATGTGTTCAATACTTATTCCCTGTGTCATTTCACTTTATTTATTATGACTCAATTTGTGTACTTAAATGTTCAGATTTCTTTGTATGAATTCAATATTTGGCTTGATGGCTACATCTGGTGAAAATTTTGAGTCAATAGCCCACTTAGAAATCCCCTTACTGATAAAAATGCTGATGTGTCAAATACTTATTTTCCCCGCTGTATCGATAAGATAGTATTGATAACCACATCCCTAGGGATCACCCATGATTGGAGAAACACTGCACTCTTCTGGTGGGCACCATGTTCTCCATGCAAAAGTTTATATAAACTGTTATATATACCACGTTTGGTAGAAATTGATAGCTTTGCGCCATGTTTTCAAAATACTTTCTCTCGCCTAATGTATAAAAAAAAGATGTGTAGAAATAGCAAAAAGATATATAATGTTCATTCTGTTGCTGAAACACAACAGATGACACATTTAAAGTACAGGAGCGAGTTATCAAGTACAGTTACCAAGGACAAAGTTACCAGGAACAAAACTACCAGGGATGGCGTTACCAAGGACAGAGAGACCAGAGATGGAGTTAACAGGGGACAGAGTTATCAAGAGTGACAAGGACAAAGTGAGCAGAAACACAGCTACCAACAAGAGAGGCACGCTTAAATAATTAACCTTTACAGAAATTTCCTCAGCAGTGCAAACACATCTTTCTCCTGAATAAAACTTGTTAAATCTTGTTTTTATTCTGGCTATAAACTCTCAGTTTTGGGAGTTGTTACTAATACAGACCATATAGTTGGATCAACCTCCATGTTTTTCAACCATGTTTAGCAGCTAAACCCATATTGACGCTTTTGCATTTGATCTCAAAACATCATTTCTATTTGCTAATTGGCAGACTGTTTTCAGTTGGGTTCTCAATAGTAAGTTATTTCTTGCAATTCATGACCTAAAATTAATTGAGAGGAGGTAATAGGGGGTGCCAGTTTCCCACATAACCTCTTAATACCCACCTATCTTCGAGCTGTGCACAATAGTTGGACATACCCAAATGCCATTGCTTATTACAGCGACATCTTTCAATTCACATGTACAATTCACTGTACATCAAAATAAAACTTAAACCTAGTTTCTGTAGATATGTACATGGAGAGTGTCAGAGATTCAGAACCTATCCTACCGTAGTTCAAACATGAAAAAATTGTAGAATTTTAGCCTCGCCTAATTTTTTTCATTTTCCAATGTCCCTAGCCAAGACATACTTCTTAGTAGGCATAATTCCTTCCATTTGTATGACAAAAATCTTGTTGACAACAACTGTGTAAAGTTTCAGATCTCTAGGTACAAGTGTTTTTGACCTATTGACCTTTTAGTATAAAAGTGTCCATTCGGAACAAGCTGTCCAAATCTGTGCCAAAATGTGCCAAATTTAATTTTTGCCATTCTATCACTTTTTTAGTCATAAAAAATGCACATTAGTGTTTCTGTGACTTTGAATGCCCCCCACAGATATTTTTTTTCATAATTTTTAAATGTATATTTTAATATTTTTTACTGTCATTATAAATTTTCCATAAAAGTCATGCACAAGAAATGAAATATACAACTGGATATGTTATGTTTTATTTAGATAAAAACAAGAACTCAAATATTTAAAAAAAGAATCTTCAATAACAAAAAAATAGATATACATAAAAAAAATCTTTCTTTTGTGCAACTAAATGATATTGAGAATTGTAGTAAAATTATTACAATTAGTGCAAAACCTTCAACTATTTACAAGAAAACAAAATGAAATAAATCCCTACAACAGGTTCCTTTCTTGGTCCCACTGGTGATAGCAGTCTCGACCAGGTAGAAAGAAAAGAGGAACTTCACATGCTCTGCAACCTACAGGTGTCTTTTTGTGGCAGACTTTGCATCGTCGTCTCCCTGCAGTAGCAGACAGATGTTTGGGAACGTCACTGTCCTCTACAAAATACATTGGTGTATGTGTGTTTGTATCTGGACAACAGCAACCAACCGTTGGTGGACGGTTGGTTGAGCTCGACGCACTTCCACTCTGACAAAGTTCTCTAATCAGTTGGATTCAGAACTCCAACTGTGTCAAAGTGGTTCTAGGAAACCCAACATGGTTGGTTCTGATAGTGCCACAGTGAAGCAAAGAGGTGATATCCAGTTCCTAGGTTTTCAATATCCATTAGAGACATTACAGAGTCATAACTCAATCCTTTCCCAGTGTCAGAAGCCTTGCCTTCGTACACAAAAAAGTTCCACGTATATCCTGTGTCAGAGTCAGCAAGCACAAAAAGTTTAAAGCCCCACTTAGTTGGTTTGTTTTTTATATATTGTTTTAGGGCTGTTCTCTTTACACCGACCTATCTTCGAGCTGTGCACAATAGTTGGACATACCCCATTGCTTATTACAGCAACAGTTTCTGTAGATATGTACATGGAGAGTGTCAGAGCTTCAGAACCTATCCTACAGTAGTTCAAACATAAAAAATTGTAAACAAAATCGTCTAACTTTGTTCATTTTCCAATGTCCCTAGCCAAGACATACTTCTTAGTAGGCAAAATTCCTTCCGTATGTATGATAATAATCTTGTTGACAACAACTGTGTAAAGTTTCAGATCTCTAGGTACAAAAGTTTTTGATTTATTGACCTTTTAGTATAAAAATGTCTAATCTGAACAAGCAACAAATTGAATTTTTGCCATTCTATCACTTTTTTAGTCATAAAAAAATGCATATTAGTGTTTCTGTGACTTTAAAAAAAAACCCACAGATCTTTTTTTTTTGTTTGTTTGTTTTCCGTTTTCTTTATTTACATAAATTTGGCTGTAATTATAATTTAAAAAAAAAATATGTTCCAAAACCCCAGAAATACAGTTTGCCAAAAGAAGAGTTGAAAATAAACTAAAAATAAATAAATCTTTCAAGCTTTGATCAACTCACTCACTCAGTCTGTCTGCCCCTCATGCAGCACAAAGATGGCGGTGTGTTTATGCTGTAAATTTCCATTACGCAGCTGAATAACAAGCGATCCGATTAGTCCGGTTTTGGACCAATCCCCTCGTTTTGAAGGTGTAAGTATCAGCTATCTTTATAGGTCAATCATATATTTTTAAGTGACGTCGTTACCAAGCTAGCACCTGACAAGCTAACGGTGTTGTTAGCCGAAGGAGGAGCGCTTGTTTCATTCAAAGCCTTCTAACAAACAAACCCATGAATGGAAAATTATGCGAACAGTCTCATTTTGTAGATAACTTTGTGAAGAAAAGAAACATACCCAGGATGAACTTAAAAACACAGCTTGGCAGTTGCTATGGAGATTGGAACGCGACTGCTACGATTTCTCGCAGAAAAAAAAATCACGT
Organism: Neostethus bicornis; assembly: GCA_902685375.1. Classification (NCBI taxonomy): domain Eukaryota; kingdom Metazoa; phylum Chordata; class Actinopteri; order Atheriniformes; family Phallostethidae; genus Neostethus; species Neostethus bicornis. Next base: position 81,017 of record CACRXE010000005.1, on the reverse strand, counting down.
TTTCTGGAGTTTTTCTCCAAACTGGTTTACTTTTGAGAAAATATAATTTCATATAGTTGTTCTGTGGATTGTTACGGACAAAATGAGGCCAATTACATAAAGATCGAACCCGTCTGATGCCGTCAGAACTTGATTATCGGTAAGAAATGCGCTCTAAAAAGTTGGATTTTGTTTGCGGATAATTAGTTATTTCTTCTTGAAACTAGTGAAAACATAAGAATGAATGTTATGATCGTTTTCTTGAAAGTCTAAGCTTTAAAACAAGGTATAACTTTGTGGAGTTGAACAAAGAATAAGTGTCTTTATGAGTGAAAAAAAAACAAAAAAACACAAAACGTCCCGGCGCCGGGCCGGTGGAAATTAAGAGGTGGCAGACTGTTTTCAGTTGGGTTCTCAATAGTAAGTTAATTCTTGCAATATATGACCTAAAATTAATTGAGAGGAGGTAATAGGGGGTGCCAGCCTCCCACATAAATATCAATAGCATAAATAGCAAGTCAATGCCTAGAAAAATCCTACAGCATGTTTCTCTAAGCCTCCACATTTATTTAGGTCTGGGTTTAACCTGCTTATATGTTATTTTTCTTCACTTTTTTCCCTTCACCTCATTACTGAACAGAACCGTTTGTGATGAAAGACCAGTTATCCTAATGTCACTGACTGGTGTATAAAAAAACAAACTGATATAACAAGTTAATCTCAGTATATGTAGTATGATTCCTCTTACTTGGAATGGCGGATGTCTGGAACTGAGCGGTTCAGGGAAATGCGGTCGCTGACGTAGATATTGAAGCCATTTTCTCGATAAGCCTGGTCCACCCGGTCAGCGTCCATAAGAGGAAACGGTTTTCCTTGCTCCCCATTTCCTGAAACCATGAGAGGCAAACAAATGTCGAGCAGGACTACAGAAGGAATGATTTCAGAATACTAATACCTAAAACAGTTTTCTAGGAAACCCACCTTCAATGATCGCTATACAGGTATACTGAATGGAGGTACCATCTGGTAAACACTGAGATAGAGGTTCATTAACCCACAACCTGCTTGCTCCAGTTTGTTCGTTCCAAAACACCTGATAAGTTTTAGTTCAATTAACGTCCTGCTGGTAAACCAGAGGTAATAGGTGTGTTCGAGATGGTTTGCGCCTTGCCTAGATTTCAGACGAGACCAGGCGGTCGCTGCAGGCGGTAGGGAAAGGCGCCTGGAATGAAGTTGAACACTTTTCTCGCAGTTTAGACACACGAGAACAGGAACTAACAGTTAATTACATCCGGTTTTAAATTTTTACACAATAAATGGATATAAATAACATACATTTGTAGAAAGAAACACGTCAAACCATAACTTGTGAAAGTTAATTTCAGTTTTTATGTTTTTAGACTCCATTAAACAGAAACACAGCTAGCTCACGTTAGACTATCAGCATCTGATGTTTGAATCACTTTGTTTTGATTCAAAATTAATTGTAAATTAATTGTAACTTTCATTCAAAGTTACAATTAATTTAATTTTAATAACTCACTCTGCATAAGTTTTTTTCAATTACTTAATAGAACTGATGTAAAATTTCAACCTCCCTACTTAATATTGAGCAGTCTTTAACATGTAAACAAATCTACCTTTTTTTTTCTTATTCTCTGATTTGAGAAGTTGTAAAGTAAACCTTTCATATAGATTTTCTTTATTGTTTTATTTACAGGTTTATTGTTTGTGAAATGAAAGATTTTTTAAATCCTAGAGATCCAGCAGATAGAAAATAATGCAGTGTGTGAAAATTTTAGAAAAACATTTAGACACATGTTTACATTAATTTATGCTTTATTAATTTATAGCATTCACACAGAATGATACTGTGAAGGATTTCTTTGTTGTAAAAAATACAACTACACCACAGCTGTTGGTTTAATGTTTATTAACATTTAACATAATTCTTATGAAACACAGTCATCGTTACAGAGAAGTTTCACACAGTCTAGGTGTTCACTGTAAACATCTGATACCAGAAGTTATTGTAGATTATTTTATTATAAATTAAGTTAATTAGATTAGAATTACTTTATTGATCCCACACTTGGGAAATTTGTGCATTACAGCAGCAACAAGAAAGAAATAGACAGTATACTGTATGTACAAAAAGGAAAATAAAAAATAATAAAATATTAAAATGATAAAACAGAAGGAAAAATGTGACATGGATTAGAGTGTTATCATTATTGTCAGCAAACAATCAAATCGAGGGTCTGTTCAGCAAGGACAACCCACCAAAGTCTAGAAAGTGAGAGAGAGAAAAAACAAAACAGAAAAGACCTATATTCTTAATGAGTGTCTTCAGCGTAGCCAGGGATGTTATCGATACCAAATCATCAATACTAGTTAGGATTGCATGGTTTCCGCCACAAGGCAGTAAATACAGTATTTACCACCTATGCAGAAACAGGTTTCTGATGCCTTAGGGCTGACTCACACTGGGTGCGGTGCGGCTGTGGTATGGACTCCACAATCCTCCCGGACTCATTCTGTAACATTAAGAACACGAGAGTGTTTTGCACAACGGTGCAAAGAAACTCCGCAGCAATACGCACCAGATTCGGTGTAAGTCCCCCATCGCTGCTATTCCGCACCGCAACGGATCCAGTGTGAGCTTAGGGTAAGTGGTGGAAATTATCAGAAACCCAAAAGATTCTTTATTGTCAACACAAATGTATAAAAAAGGTTTCTAATGCAGAATGAATCAATCTGTACTTGACTCATAATGTAATAATCTGTTTCTGGCTGTTTTGGGGTATGAGATCTTTAAATAGTTGGATATGGTAATATACACTGTCTTATTAGAATTCTGTTGTCTTAAGTGGAATAAACTATCACAGGTTAAAATATCTTATTCTAGGCTCAGTGTCTTTCAAACACAATCATTTCACACTCAACTGAATACCATAGGATTATTATTATTATTATTATTAAACATTACATTACAAAAGTAAGCAAACCAGCATGACAGCAGACAGTCAGAATGATGAATGCTCAACTTCTTTTCAGATTGGTTATCCGGAGGTTATCTCTTCTGATGTGATCTTTCAGTGGGGTTATTTTATGTTAAAGTTTCCCAAGTAATTAAGCTTGAGCAGCAGTGGAGACTTCAACTTGCTTATTTTTAGTCTGTAAGCCAGGGGTTCTCAAACTTTTTCCGATGAGAGCCACTGAACTTTTCCCTTCTCTGAAGGCGGGTTAGTTTGTAAAAAAGAAAGTGTGATGACTGCTGGAGTGCCAAAATGTAAACATGTATTGTTTTCCAGAAAAGCTCATCCAAATAATCCTTTCTAGATTCAGCATAGAAAAAAAACAGAATAAATAATAATACTATTAATCTGGGCTCACTCTAGCGTTGAAAAATTATTAGCCACTGTGGCTAATCTAGTTTAATTTTTATTAGCCTCGTTGAATTTGCTTTAGCCACAAATTCTGTTTCAGTTATGATATGCTCTGTGTAGTAACGTGTTAGTTTGTGGTTAACAGTATATGTACATACGCACCTGGTGGTCGATTTGAAATCAGTCCGCGAATTACCACAATATCCAGTGGTTGGGCACCTCAGACACAGAGTGCGGACTTTGAGGAGATCTCCGTCAAGTTTTAGACAAAAAAAAAAGTCCTTAACCCACTAGCCTGAACAGATCGCGAGTCATCACGATCATACAGTACTTCTTTTAACTTTTCTCTCTTCTGATACATTTTCTTTGTTTGGATTTGAGGTTTTTTGCGCCAAAATAAGATGCAATTGACTGTTTTGGTCGTGATCTCGCCATCTTACTGACAACTTCAGGCTGCAAATCTTGCGTTACTTGTGCGTATGTGACGATCGGAGACCCTGTTTAGAGTATGATAATCTGGACCAGTGTAAATGTTGTTCCTTTTTTTTTATTTTTTTATTTATTTATTTATTTTGGTCACAGTGCAACCTCATATCAATGAAATAAAGAAAACAACCATATTCCAGCAAAGGACCGAAAAGGTAACGGCTGAAGCAAACGCTTATTACGCCGACCCTTTTTTTTTTTTTTTATGTCATAATAAAAGCAAAAAGACATAAGTAAATACTAAGTCATCATAATTGTTATAACACATAACATAATAATATCATAATACATCACAACATAATCATAACACATCATAACATATAACATAATCATAACACATAATCGTAACACATAACATAATCATAACACATCATAATTGTTTACTTTTTATAGAAGCTTGAATTTAACCATCAAGACTTGCATATTTTTTATGTATTAATAACTTAAATTTCTTTTTTAAACATAAAAGATTTAAACACAATTTAAGTTCATCATCACAATTATTCCAAAGATCCACACCTTTAATAGAAATACAGAATTTTTTAACTCCTCCTTCTTCTTCTTCTCCTTTCGGCATTTCCCTTCAGGGGTCGCCACAGCAAGTCAGTTTCTTCCATCTAACCCTATCTGCTGCATCCTCTTCGGTCACGCCAACTATCTTCATGTCTTCCATCACTGTATCCATGAACCTCCTCTTTGGTCTTCCTCTAGCCCTCTTTCCTGGTGGTTCCAAATCCAGCATCCTTCTGCCGATGTACTCGGTCTCTCTCCTCTGTACATGTCCAAACCATCTCAGTCTGGCCTCCCGGACTTTATCTCCAAAACCTCTAACATGTGCTGTTCCTCTGATATACTCATTTCTGATCCTGTCCATCCTGGTCACTCCCAGAGAGATCCTCAGCATCTTCATCTCTGCTACCTCCATCTCTGCTTCCTGTCTTTTCCTCAGTGGCACTGTCTCTAGACCAAACAGCATGGCGGGTCTCACCACGGTTTTGTACACTTTTCCTTTCATTTTAGCTGAAACTCTTCTGTCACACATCACACCTGATACTTTTCTCCACCCGTTCCAGCCTGCTTGAACACGCTTCTTTACCTCTTTTCCACACTCTCCGTTGCTCTGGACTGTTGATCCCAAGTACTTAAAATCTTCCACCTTGTTTATCTCTTCTCCCTGTAACCTCACTTTTCCATTTGGATCCCTCTCATTCACACACATGTACTCTGTCTTACTCTGACTAATCTTCATTCCTCTTCTTTCTAGTGCAAACCTCCACCTCTCCAGCTTTTCCTCCACCTCTTCCCTCCTCTCACTACAGATCACAATGTCATCTGCAAACATCATTGTCCATGGAGATTCCTGTCTGACCTCGTCTGTCAGCCTATCCATCACCATAGCAAACAGCAAAGGACTCAGAGCAGATCCTTGGTGCAGTCCCACCCCCACACTGAACTCCTCTGTCTCACCTACAGCACACCTCACCACTGTCTTACAGCCCTCATACATGTCCTGAACCGCTCTAACATACTTCTCTGTCACACCAGACTTCCTCATACAATACCATAGTTCTTCTCTAGGTACCCTGTCATACGCTTTCTCAAGATCTACAAAGACACAGTGCAGCTCCCTCTGACCTTCCCTGTACTTCTCTATCAGCATCCTCAAGGCAAATACTGCATCTGTAGTGCTCTTTTTAGGCATAAAACCATACTGCTGCTCACAAATTCTTACTTCAGACCTTAGCCTAGCTTCGACAACTTTTTCCCATAACTTCATCGTATGGCTGATCAGTTTAATTCCTCTGTAGTTACCACAACTCTGTACATCTCCCTTGTTCTTAAAAACAGGAACTAGCACACTTCTTCTCCATTCATCAGGCATCTTCTCACTTTCTAATATTCTGTTAAACAGCCCAGTCAGAAACTCTACTGCCACCTCACCTAAACACTTCCATACTTCTATAGGGATTCCGTCAGGGCCGAGAGCCTTTCCACTCTTCATCCTCTTCAGTGCCCTCTTTATTTCTACCTTACTGATCCTAGCCACTTTCCGGTCCGGTAATTTTTTAACATTTGTTCTAAATTTATTTTTAATGAACACATCATTTCCTCTTAGTTCGTATGGACTTTTCCTAATAATAAACATATTTTGTAGAGAGTTTGACATCATGTTTTTTTTTTATCTTAAACATAAATTTTAAAGTGTGTAATTCCACTAAATCATAGAACTTTAATGTTTTTAAATTTATAAATAGATTATTGGTAGGTTGATTATAAGATGAGAATGTTATTGCTCGTATTGCTTTTTTTTGTAAAATATAAATTGGTTTTGTGTTAGTTTTGTACGTATTTCCCCAAATCTCGATACAATAAGTTATATATGGAAGTACTAATGTATTATATAACATAAACAAACTGTTTTTATTTATTACTAATGTATTATATAACATAAACAAACTGTTTTTATTTATTACTAATGTATTATATAACATAAACAAACTGTTTTTATTTATTACTAATGTATTATATAACATAAACAAACTTTTTTTATTTAGGACAAATCTGAATTTATAAATGATTGCTATTACTTTAGACAGTTTATTTTTTGTATAATTTATGTGTGATTTCCAGCTTAATTTGTGATCTATAATCATTCCAAAGAACTTACTGTCGTAAGCTCGTTCCAATGGGGTGTTATTAAGCATAATTTGAATTTGTTTAGGTACTTTTAATTTTGTAAATACTATAAATTTCGTTTTTTCAATATTTAATGATAATTTATTTATGTCAAACCATATTTTTATTTTACTCAATTCTCTTTCAACTGATTGTATCATTTGGTTCAGGTCTTTTCCTGAAAAGTAAAGAGTAGTGTCGTCTGCAAACAGTACATAATTTATTAGTTTGGATGTGTAACACAAATCATTGATGTACAGGATAAAGAGTTTAGGCCCCAGCATTGAGCCTTGTGGAATTCCACATATGACTTTTAATAAATCAGATTTTTCCTCCTTTATTTGTACATATTGATATCTATTTTCTAAGTAGCTCTGAAGCCATGTATATGCAGCTCCTCGAAAACCAAATCTGTCTAGTTTGCTCAGTAATATATTATGATCTATGGTGTCGAAAGCTTTCTTAAGGTCTATGAAAATACCGATGCCATAATTATTTGAGTCTATTGATGTAGTAATATTTTCTATTAGTTCTGTAACAGCCATATTAGTGGATCGGTTTTGTCTAAACCCATATTGTTTGTCACTAAGGAGCTGGTGTTTCTCTATAAATTTATCTAATCTTATTACAAATACTTTTTCTATTATTTTTGAAAACTGTGGAAGTATGGATATAGGCCGATAATTTGAAAATAAGTGTTTATTGCCATTTTTATAGACTGGAATAACTCTAGTTATTTTCATTTTTTCAGGAAATTTACCAATTTGAAAAGACTTATTGCAAATATATGTTAGAGGCTGTGCAATATGTTCTATTGTATTCTTTATTAAATTCATATCAATGTTAAGTGTATCTTTAGATGTTTTTGATTTAAATTGCTTTACTATTTTAATTATTTCATTTTCATTTGTTGGGTTTAAATAAAATGTAAAAGGATTTCTGTTTACAGCATCACTTGGGCTTATGTTATGCTTCTCAATACTTTCAGCCAACGTATTCCCTACATTAACAAAATAATGATTAAATCCTTCTATAATTTCTTTTATATTTTCCAGCTTTGAGCTTTTGTTCATGAATTGTTTTGGTATTTTATATTTTTTATCTTTTATTTTAATTATTTTATTAATGACATTCCATGTTCCCTTAATATTTTCTTTTTGTTCTTCAAATAATTTATGAAAGTATTCTTTTTTGGTTTTCCGCAAAATACTAGTCAATTTGTTTTTATAATTTTTATATTTTATTTCAGATTCCTTGGTTTTGTGTTGAATAAACTTTTTATATAACATATTTTTCTTCTTACATGCATTTTGTAATCCACTTGTTATCCATGGCTTTATTTTAGAATTTTCTTTAAGTCTTACCTTTTTTAATGGGCAGTTTTTATTGGAGATTTCTAAAAACATGGATATAAAAATTTCATACGCTTCACTTGGGTCAGTTTGGTTGTAGACCTCGTCCCATTTCTGTTTTAATAAGTCTTCTTTAAGTTTATTTAGAGTTTGGTCTGTCACTCGCCTAATATATCTGAATGTTTCAGAGTTTTCTTTGTCATCAGTTATAATTTTATTTTGAAATATAGCAAAAACTGGTAGGTGGTCACTTATATCACTGACAAAAAGGCCACCAACAATTTTAGCTTCAATATTGTTTATAAAAATATTATCTATTAGAGTGGAGGAATCAATCGTTATCCTGCTGGGTTTATCAATAATTGGTAGTAACATGTATTTGAATGCATCATATTTATGAAATCAGTTGTTTTCCCATGGGTAGTTGCTTTAAGCAAATTTATATTTAAATCTCCACATATTATTAATTCCTTTGTGGAATATCCATTTATATTTATAATTTCATTCATTTTTTCATTAAATGTATCAATCGGTGAACCAGGTGTTCGGTATACACAAGTAACATGTACATTTTTTGTTTTTTTAAATTCAATTTCGACAGTGATTAATTCCATTATATTGTGAACAGATACTGATTTATCTTCAATGATTTTACAGTTAAAGTTTGAGTCCACATAGAGGGCAACTCCACCTCCTTTTTTGTTGTTTCTAGTGACTGTAAATAGTTCGTGTCCCTCTATCTTTACTAGTGTTAGAGGGTGCTTTAGCTCGTCCAGCCACGTTTCAGATACGGCTATAACATTAAATTTACCGTACATATGCAGTAGGTCTTTGATTTTTGAGATGTTCTTCCAGAGACTCCTAATGTTAATATGTAGCACTGAAAAGTTTTTCTCCAGTTTAACGTTCTCTTTAAATTGTTCGCTTGTGTAATAGTCACAGCTTAAGTCAAAGTTATTGTAGAAATATAATTCTGGATCAAGTTGTTGATCAATACAAGTCATAGTTTGTCTTGTGTTCAGTGCACATATGTTCACCTGTCTCCTTTTCCGCGATGCGTAATCCGTGCATCATCAAGCGCTCTTTACAATCTTCCGAGAAATCATAATCCTTTTTTAAAGTAACATAATCCAAATAATTATTCATACGGATTCAGGTCTTTCAGCTCTCTTATCGTGATCACTTTCGCTTCTTCTGGCGTACCATTGAGTTTAATCATCACTTGCCCGTTCCGAGTCCACGTAGCTTGTATTTTTTTCTGTTTTCGCAAGTTTCTTGCATGTCTTGCGATGTCTGCACGTCTTTTTGTTAAGTGTTCATTCAGATATACTCCCGTGTCTCTTAACTTCTTAGCTTGTCGTAATAGCTCTATTTTGTGTTTCCTGTTAACAAAACGCATAATAATATTTGGTTTTGCGTTTTTTTCCTTCTTCGGAAGTGTGTGACAAGCGGATATGTTCTCTGGATCAACTTTTATGTCTTTATTTGCCAGAAATTGAATGACTTGCCTCTCCAGAGTTTGTTGTTCCTCTGGCGTCGCGTTCTCCTCTTCGGCCTGTGCTGTAGCGTTAGCATAGCTGCGGTGTCTAGTTTCCAGTCCACTCACAATAATATCCTCCATCCGAGTATACTGTTCCAAGTCATCAACTCTTCGTTCCAGTCCAGAAATAACGGCGTCTTTCGTCTTTATTATTTGCTTTAATTCTGCCACTTCATTCATCAGGGCTATTAGCTTCTTTTGCTGCTGAACTACTGTAGTCATTTCTTCCGACATAAAAGTCAGCGATTTGCGAATCTCTTGTAATTCTTCGTCAATGGCAACTTGTGACTTTCTTGGTGCCATTATTTCAGAAAATCAGGAGCAAAAACACACAGAATTGGTGGCCGCTAAAAGCTTAAGAGCTAATAGGCTAATAGCTAATAGGCTAAAAGCTAATGGGCGCTCTCTTTATCTGTGTCTCTTGCGTTTCTTTCATCCTTTCTACCTCCATGTGTAGATCCTTTGTATACCCAGTCTGGTTATCCGTGAAGATTCTATCTTAGAACCACTTGAAACGTTGTTTAGAAAAGTTTTATAAAAAAGAAACGGAGAAAAGTTTGATCTGCTGTCTTCCTGCTCAACCGGAAGTTTGAGGTTTGAGGTCCTTCATAGGTCCTTCATCCTTCATAACACCAGCTGGCGCTCGCGACTAGCGATAGGTAATATGGATTCCAATGTTAATCACAGGTGAAATTACGATCTGTTGATTGTTGATTCATCTAAAAACAGATTCGCCACAGACTGGCAGAGTGGCTAATTCTGCAGAATTTTATTTGCATTTCTCCTCGTGTATGCGTGGGTTTTCTCTGAGTACTCCGGCTTCCTCCCGCTCTACAAAACATGTATGTTAGGTTGCAGATCTCAAGGGGCTTATCCTCCTTATAAATAAATCAAATAAATAATAACCAAAATAACCCTTTCTGGATTCTTCACAGAAGAAAGTCAGGAAATAAACAATAATAATGAAAAAAATAATAACCAGATAACCCTCTCTGAGTTTTCAGCAGTTTCATGCGTGAAAAAGTTTGCGAGCAGATATACGTACTGCCAAAAAGTGTGAACATCTTCATTGTGTGTTTTCTGATGTTAGCGTACGTGTCGTTTGGGAAGGCAGCATACAAGTCAATGAGACTGTTGCGAGGGAACACGTCTTTCAGAATGTAACAGTATGGAGCGGTGGTTTTCTAAAACAAAAAAAAAAATCTTTTAAAATCGAATGCATTTGTTTTAACAGGAGCTGCCGCCCCGGTGGCTTTTCATATCACAGTTCTGTAATTTGACCAACTCAAACTGATAAGAAGGCTGGACTTCATCAATGTCGCAACAAAAGGATTCTGGAAAAGATGGATTTCTTTGGCATAAACATGTAGTTCATGGAATAGAGTGCTTGCACCCACCCAATGAAACCCTGGAAGTCCGCCATTAGGGAGGTATCCCATCGGTTAGAATCTATTGATGACAAAGCATTTATTTCATTTTTTTTCATCTTAAGGTGCTACTCAAAGGTTCAATTACCGTATTTTCTGCACTATAAGCCGCACTCCATTACAAGACCTTCACCTAAACAAATAAATGACATTTTTTAAAACTTTTTCCATATATAAGGCGTACCGCATTATACGGCGCTACAGTAAAGGCTGGGGTTACGTTATGCATCCAATAAATGATGCTGCGCAAAGGGAATGTTAAAAAAAAACAGTCAGACAGGTCAGTCAAACTTTATTAACAATTACAAAAAAGCTTTCTGTCTTTACTCCCAAAATGAATAAACAGCTGTTTTATTATTTTCTCCGAGATAAGGTATTAGTATTTTTGTGACACAGTTTATCTCCCATTGGAGATACACTCTGTTTAGTCTTACTTACTTGGCACAGCACATCCTCTCGCTTCCTCCACTTCCTCACCATTGATTCATTGATGTTAAACTCTCTGGCTGCGGCTCTACGTGTTCTACTGCGTGACCGATCGCCTTGAGTTTAAACTCTGCGGTGTAACAGTGTCTCTTGGTAGGAGCCATTTCCAGGTTTTTACACAAACACACAAATGGAAATAGGTGCGTTCGAGATGACATAGACAGATGCAGTTCTGATCGGCACAGATCGGTACGCAATGCACGCCGGTTAGGTTTTGCATTCAAACACCTAACCCGCATGCATTGTGCACCGATCTGCGCCGATCAGAACTGCGTCTGCCTGTGTCATCTCGAACACACCTAATGAGACGCCCTTTCATATATTCCAGCATGCACCGCGCACTACTTCTTCTACGGGGGAAATGGAGTCGGCGGCTGCTTACCGCAGTTGTGACACCTGTTGTAGCTCAATATTAATCCATATATAAGGCGCTTCGGGTTAAAAGGCGCACCGTGGACTTTAGAGAAAATTTAAGGGTTTTAGGTGCTCCTATAGTGCGGAAACTACGGTAGTTTTACACGTCATTAACATGATATGGCAGAAAAATCGGCTTGTCTTGGAGGCGAAGAAAAGAGATAGTATTTTTAAAAAATGACATTTTTATGGTTTTCACATGACGTCATCAACTTGGAAATAGGTGTAAACAAACAACACGCCGGCACCTAAATGTCAATTCTCTTGTTTTCAAATTAAAAAATGATCAACTACTGTCGTGTACTGGGTTGTCACTATTGGTCCGATCGATAAAAGGAGCTGCATTACTGTCGATTGCCAGCTATAATAAAAAATCAGTGTGAAAAATGTTTCAAATTGTCCGAGAAAGAAAAGCGTCTTTGGACGCAGCGTTGGGTTAAAATTTGACTGGAAAAAATTAGGACAACATCCGTATTTGCTCTGCACACTTCATCAGAGGTGAGTTACCCATTTTTCTGCTCTTAGGATTAACAGTTTACCGTATTTTCCGCACTATAAGGCGCACTGTATTATAAGGCGCACCTTCAATAAATGACATTTAAAAAAAAAAAATTCCATATGTAAGGCGCACAGCGCTATAAGGTGCTACAGTAAAGGCTGTTCAACTTTGTCCTCTAACTGTAGCCATCTCGCTTTGTTCTGCGGAAACTCTGTTTAGTCTTGTTTACTTGGCGCAGCGCATCCTCTTGCTTCCTCCACTTCCTCACCATTGATTCATTGATGTTAAACTCTCTTGCTGCGGCCAGAGGTAAGATCTTAAGCCCGACCCATTACGTCGGGTCAGGCTTCTCTCTCGCTGACTTTTTTTTTTTTTTTTTAATAACTACATGTTTATAAAATGTAAACTAAAACGAGGTGTGGGCATTAACTAATAAATACTTGTTATAAAATTAATAATTTGGATAAAACAGAGAAGTAATGTTTTATCCATTACTAAACAGGATCCGCAGAGCCAGCGCATGATCTGCGCACATGAAAGCCTCCTCTTAATTTGGTAATCCTCTCCTGCGCACGTCTTTATTTTATTTATTTTGAACTGGTATCCCCGATATGAAGTAGTAAGAAGTTAAGGAGGATCCCCGATATGAAGGAGTGAGAAGTTAAGGAGGATCCCCGATACGAAGGAGTGAGAAGTACAGGAGGATCCCCGATATGAAGGAGTGAGAAGTTAAGGAGGATCCCCGATACGAAGGAGTAAGAAGTTAAGGAGGATCCCCGATATGAAGGAGTGAGAAGTTAAGGAGGATCCCCGATATGAAGGAGTGAGAAGTTAAGGAGGATCCCCGATACGAAGGAGTAAGAAGTTAAGGAGGATCCCCGATATGAAGGAGTGAGAAGTTAAGGAGGATCCCCGATACGAAGGAGTGAGAAGTACAGGAGGATCCCCGATATGAAGGAGTAAGAAGTTAAGGAGGATCCCCGATATGAAGGAGTGAGAAGTTAAGGAGGATCCCCGATATGAAGGAGTAAGAAGTTAAGGAGGATCCCCGATATGAAGGAGTGAGAAGTTAAGGAGGATCCCCGATACGAAGGAGTGAGAAGTACAGGAGGATCCCCGATATGAAGGAGTGAGAAGTTAAGGAGGATCCCCGATACGAAGGAGTAAGAAGTTAAGGAGGATCCCCGATACGAAGGAGTGAGAAGTTAAGGAGGATCCCCGATACGAAGGAGTGAGAAGTTAAGGAGGATCCCCGATATGAAGGAGTGAGAAGTTAAGGAGGATCCCCGATATGAAGGAGTGAGAAGTTAAGGAGGATCCCCGATACGAAGGAGCGAGAAGTTAAGGAGGATCCCCGATATGAAGGAGTGAGAAGTTAAGGAGGATCCCCGATATGAAGGAGTAAGAAGTTAAGGAGGATCCCCGATATGAAGGAGTGAGAAGTTAAGGAGGATCCCCGATACGAAGGAGTGAGAAGTACAGGAGGATCCCCGATATGAAGGAGTAAGAAGTTAAGGAGGATCCCCGATATGAAGGAGTAAGAAGTTAAGGAGGATCCCCGATATGAAGGAGTAAGAAGTTAAGGAGGATCCCCGATATGAAGGAGTGAGAAGTTAAGGAGGATCCCCGATATGAAGGAGTAAGAAGTTAAGGAGGATCCCCGATATGAAGGAGTAAGAAGTTAAGGAGGATCCCCGATATGAAGGAGTAAGAAGTTAAGGAGGATCCCCGATACGAAGGAGTAAGAAGTTAAGGAGGATCCCCGATATGAAGGAGTAAGAAGTTAAGGAGGATCCCCGATATGAAGGAGTAAGAAGTTAAGGAGGATCCCCGATATGAAGGAGTAAGAAGTTAAGGAGGATCCCCGATATGAAGGAGTAAGAAGTTAAGGAGGATCCCCGATATGAAGGAGTAAGAAGTTAAGGAGGATCCCCGATATGAAGGAGTGAGAAGTTAAGGAGGATCCCCGATATGAAGGAGTGAGAAGTTAAGGAGGATCCCCGATATGAAGGATAAGAAGTTAAGGAGGATCCCCGATATGAAGGAGTGAGAAGTTAAGGAGGATCCCCGATATGAAGGAGTGAGAAGTTAAGGAGGATCCCCGATATGAAGGAGTGAGAAGTTAAGGAGGATCCCCGATATGAAGGAGTGAGAAGTTAAGGAGGATCCCCGATATGAAGGAGTGAGAAGTTAAGGAGGATCCCCGATATGAAGGAGTGAGAAGTTAAGGAGGATCCCCGATATGAAGGAGTAAGAAGTTAAGGAGGATCCCCGATACGAAGGAGTAAGAAGTTAAGGAGGATCCCCGATACGAAGGAGTGAGAAGTTAAGGAGGATCCCCGATACGAAGGAGTAAGAAGTTAAGGAGGATCCCCGATACGAAGGAGTGAGAAGTTAAGGAGGATCCCCGATACGAAGGAGTGAGAAGTTAAGGAGGATCCCCGATACGAAGGAGTGAGAAGTTAAGGAGGATCCCCGATACGAAGGAGTGAGAAGTTAAGGAGGATCCCCGATACGAAGGAGTGAGAAGTTAAGGAGGATCCCCGATACGAAGGAGTGAGAAGTTAAGGAGGATCCCCGATACGAAGGAGTGAGAAGTTAAGGAGGATCCCCGATACGAAGGAGTAAGAAGTTAAGGAGGATCCCCGATATGAAGGAGTGAGAAGTTAAGGAGGATCCCCGATATGAAGGAGTGAGAAGTTAAGGAGGATCCCCGATATGAAGGAGTGAGAAGTTAAGGAGGATCCCCGATATGAAGGAGTGAGAAGTTAAGGAGGATCCCCGATATGAAGGAGTAAGAAGTTAAGGAG
Source organism: Neostethus bicornis (assembly GCA_902685375.1). Taxonomy (NCBI): domain Eukaryota; kingdom Metazoa; phylum Chordata; class Actinopteri; order Atheriniformes; family Phallostethidae; genus Neostethus; species Neostethus bicornis. The sequence continues at coordinate 65,959 of CACRXE010000005.1, read as the reverse complement.
GATCCCCGATATGAAGGAGTGAGAAGTTAAGGAGGATCCCCGATATGAAGGAGTGAGAAGTTAAGGAGGATCCCCGATATGAAGGAGTAAGAAGTTAAGGAGGATCCCCGATATGAAGGAGTAAGAAGTTAAGGAGGATCCCCGATATGAAGTAGTAAGAAGTTAAGGAGGATCCCCGATATGAAGGAGTAAGAAGTTAAGGATAAACTAAAAGCAGGAGAACTGGAAAGACAAACACACACCGGTAAGAGTGAGGTGTGGAAAAGATTCAAATTTATTGGTCAAAATGCTACAGAAACTTGCGTTGGCTTCACTGGATGTCGTCAATGTGGCGCTTTGCTTTCATATGACACCAAAAAGACTGGCAACTCGACGCTGAGCGGGCATTTAAACAGCTGGACTGGTAAAAGTGATGATCGTTAAAGATCTATTTTCTCATTTGTTTCAAAGACCGTCCCTCCTCTTCACGCTAAGCAGACCATCACAGACAAGTGTGTTAGGGGTCCAACAATGTGACTTTTTTTTTTTTTATTAAAAAAGCGTGTTCTTAAAAATGTTCCAATTTATAAATAACCTTCGCCCTCCTGTGTCCTCACAAATAAAAAAACGTAATTTCACGACCATAAGGCGCACCTAAAAGTCTCAAATTTTCTTCAAAATGAGTGGTGCACCCTATCGTGCAGTGCGTCCTATCTGATTTGTGATTGGTGGACGTATTAGAGAACCATCAGGCGGACGCAGTTGAAAACATGAGAATGTTAAAGGGTGAAGTGTGTGTGTGGATTATGTCTAAAAGAACAGGTGTGTTCTTTATGCAGAACATTGAAGTTTTTACAACACTGAAAATGGAAAAGAGACACGCTTTTGAAGCTCAGTTTAAACTGATGGCAATCAGCAGCGCCGGGCGAGCTACGCCACAGTTTGCCAGTGGATTGTAGATGCTTGGGCTAACATGTCTGCTGGCACTATTGTCCGAGGTTCCCCAAAAGCAGGCATCATTTCCGAGGAGCCGCACGGTTCAGAAAGTGACTCTGACAGCGAGGAAAGTGAACCTGCGAGGTTGGATTTAGAGCAGCTGTTAGATTCTGAAACAGAGGATGAGGACTTTGATGGATTTAATAAATGACTTTATGACGACTGTAACTAATATTTAAATAAAACCAACCAAACTCAGTTTTACTCCTGATCTATTTTTAAATACACACGTGTGTGTGCGTATGCGCGCGCGTCTGTGAGTATGTGTGTGTGTTGTTGTAAGGCGGACTTACGTAGTAGAGGATATGTATATAAAACCCACACCCTATCATCAGGTGCTCCTTATGTGTGTGTTAAATATAGAGCACGCAAAATTTGGACTGCGCCTTTTAATACGGTGCGCCCTATGGTCGTGAAAATACGGTATGACATTTCGGGCTTGTTTCGGGCTCGGGCTCGTAAAGCAAGTTGATCGGGCTCGGGTCGGGTTTTAATATCCGCGGGCTCGAGTCGGGCTGGATTTTTTTAGGCCCGATCTGACCTCTGGCTGTGGCTATGTTCCCGTGTTCTACTACGTGACCGATCGCCTTGAGTTTAAACTTTGCGGTGTAACAGTGTCTCTTGGTAGGAGCCATGTCCAGGTCTTTACACAAGCACACAAATGGAAATGAGACGTCCTTTCACATATCCCAGCATGCACCGCGCAATACTTCTTCTACGGGGGAAATGGAGTCGGCGGCTGCTTACCACAGTTGTGACACCTGTTGTAGCTCAATATTAATCCAAATATAAGGCGCTCCAGATTAAAAGGCGCATCATGGACTTTAGAGAAAATTTAAGGTTTTTAGGTGTGCCTTATAGTGCGGAAAATACGGTACATTACTCACACGTTTATAGAAAAAATCCACTTGTTTCTCAAAAGGAAACAACCTTTTAATTTTTTACTTTCTATCATCAACATAACGCTTATTCTACCTCTTACATTTCAATCGCTATCCTTTTCTTTATTTCTAGGTAAAAATGTTGAACTGAATTACTGATAACACTGACTGGGATTGCAGTTTTCTTGATATCTTCTCTTTCTTTTCACTCAAAGACCAGCTGTTTTTTCTGACATTACACTCTAATGATGTGTGAAGCTAATCGCACTACTGAATCTGACCAAAAGATGAAAAAAAAAGAAAAATACTGTACAGTGCCTGACAAAAGTCTTGTCTCTTATCCATTTTGTAGAAACAACAGCTTATAACCTGACTTTTAACTCATCCATTGTTTTTAGAAATGGCTCATATGAAAGCTAAAACCCTCCAAAATTATGTTGAAAATCTACAATAAATTCCATTAACTGAAGAAAGAGTTATCCTTTAATGAACACAGAATGGTCACATTTTGGCAAGACAAAAGTTTTGTCGCCTACATACAAAGTAGAATAATGTGAAAACTGAACAAATGATTTACTTCAAATACAAAAAAATATTGCACATCAGTGAATGAAGTAGTGGTGCTGTGAGATCCATATTTAATATCTTGTATGACTTCCATGAGTCTGAAGAACTGCATCCATGCGGTTAGGCAACGATTCATACAATTTATTGATGAAGTCATCAGGAATAGTCTTACATGCCTCCCAGACTTCATCAAGGTTCATTAAGGTTCATGCTCAATGATGTTCATGTCTGGTGACTGGGCTGGCCAGTCCTGGAGCACCTTGATCTTCTACGGGATTGAGCACCATCCTGCTGCAAAACTTGAGCCCTTTTATGGTTGGGAATGTAAGAGGTAGCTAATACTTCTTGATATTTTAGGCTATTGATATTTCCTTGCACCCTGCAAATCTCTCGCACACCTCCATACTGGATGTAACCCCAGACCATGATTTTTCCACCACCAAACTTAACTGTTTTCTGGGTGAATTTCGGATCCATGCGAGCTCCAGTTGGTCTCCTGCAATACTTGTGGCTGCTGTGCTGTAATTCAACCGAAGACTCATCAGAGAAATCCACCTTCTGCCACTTTTCCAGCGTCCATCCTTTAAGAGCAGGCTGTGGGCCTTGGAAAATGCCACACGCTTTTTTAATTGCTTTTTGTTGAGTGCTGGTTTCTGGGCACTGATTCGACCACGGAGGCCATTTCGAGACAGAATTTGACAAACTGTTCTAGTTGACACAGGGACTTGAGGTGACCAGACCTGGTGGAGCTCTGCTGCAGTGGAAAAGGGGCTGGCCTTGGATTTCCGAGCCAACAAACGGTCCTCCCGAGCAGTCGTCTTCCGGACCTGGGCCTGTCATAAACTTCTCCCGTCTCTTCAAATCTTTTTTTTATCCTTTGTACTTGTCACTGAGACACATTGAAGGTGTCAGCCACCTCAGCAGTGGATCTGGTCTTCAGTCTCTTGATGATCAAAGCTTTAGTCATAGGATGAATCTTAGGCATGTTGACAGAGGTCAAGTTGCAGTTGATGTGAAGGCCTGGTGTGCTGTTGTCTTTTTTATACACACCCACTAATTTTTTTTTCAGTTTTCACATTATTCTATGTAGGCGACAAAAACTTTTGTCTTTCCAAAATGTGACCATTCTGTGTTGTTTAAAGGATAACTCTTTCTTCAGTTAATGGAATTTATTGTAGATTTTCAACATAATTTTGGAGGGTTTTAGCTTTCATTTGAGCCATTTCTAAAAACATAGGATGAGTTAAAAGTCAGGTTATAAGCTGTTGTTTCTACAAAATGAATAAGCGACAAGACTTTTGTCAGGCACTGTATTGTCTGTACTTCTTTCTTTATCTGTGTGTGAGTGATGCCTCCAAAATTATGTCTGGGTTGGTGACATTACGTGCAAGCCCTCTATCGCACACCAAACTCCACCATCCAGAGCTGGAAACGGGACCGCTGGGTTTTGTGTAGCAGGAACTGTCTTTAAGTCTGTTTGCTCTGATAAAGTTTCTGCATATACAGAGTGTATATCTGTTATTGAAATGTTATCAAAACAAAAATTAAGCAACAACTGATCCTGTTTTTTTCCTTTGCTAAAGAATGCAAATCGTATACAACATGCTTGTATACCATGCCAAAACATTACTCACGAGACATCCCTCATGTCAGTAAAACTAGCTACTACATGGTCTTTCTTATTAATTCAGTATTGTTAAAAGTAACAGTCACGGTTTCATTCCGGTGTCTCCTGCTTATCCCGGGCCGGGTTGCAGGGACAACAGCCTCAGACGAGAAACCCAGTCTTTTCTCACCCCGGCTGCATCCTCCGGGAGAATTCCAAGGTGTTCCCTATCCAGCTGTGGGACCTAGTCTCCCCAACAGGTGCGGCGTCTGCCTTTGGGTGAGGCATTCTGGAGGCATTCTAACCAGATGCCCGAACCACCCCATCTGGCTTTTCTCAACTAAAGGACACCTTGAATAAAGGACATCTTTACAGAATGATGGTGCAATGTTGGTGAGACCGATTTGTATTTTAAAAGTATCAGTTGTTTCGTTAGCAAGCCGACAAAGGCTATGAATGACCTCTTCTCTGAAGAGAGGGATGTAGTTTCAGAAATCACCTCAAATAGTGCTGTGACCACAGTAGGTCCCAACCTCTTTTCTGTGACTTCACATAAAGTCTCAAAGAACTTCTGCCAGTATGACAAAAATGCAGAGCAAGACCAAAATGTATGGATATAGGAAACTGGTTCGAGATGACACCGATCACAAGTTGGAGCAACAGTCTGGTATATGTTTGAAAGTTTGACCTATGTTAAGTGTGTTCAATGCAAGATTTTGCATTGAATCAAGCCTTGGTTTGCACATATTGATGATGATGATTGATCCAGTCGTGAAATTTCCTCGCTCCTAAATATTCCCCAGTTAACTGTTAGCTCTATGATAACAAAATGGAAGCGTTTGGGAACAACAGCAACTCAACCACAAAGTGGTAGGCCAAGTGAAGTGACGGAGAGGGGTCAGCGGATGCTGAAGCGGAGCAAAGAGGTCGCTGACTTTCTGCACAGTCAAATGCTATAGAGCTACAAATTTCATGTAGCCTTCCAATTAGTCCAAGTACAGTAACGCAGAGAGCTTCATGGAATGGGTTTCCATGGCCGAGCAGCTGCAGCCATGCACCAAGTGCAATGCAAAGCATTGGATGAAATGGTGTAAAGTATGCCACCACTGACCTCTAGAGCAGTGGAGACGCATTCTCTACAGTGATGAATCACACTTTAAGGTCTGGCAATCTGATGGACGAGTCTGGGTTTGGAGGTTGCCAAGAGAACGGTACATTTCATACTGCATTTTGCTGACTATGAAATTTGGTGAAGGAATTATGGTATGGGGTTGTTTTTCAAGAGTGACTCTGACAGTGAGGAAAGGGAAGCTGCTATGTTGCATTTAGCGCAGCTGTTAGATTCTGAAACAGAGGATGAGGACTTGGATGGATACTGTATATAAACCTGCGCCCTATCATCAGGTGCGCCTTATGTGTGTGTTAAATAAAGAGCAGGGCAACACATAACTGGACGAAACATATCCCAAAAAGCCAAGTACGCTTAATTTTTGGACCAGCAATATACTACTAGTAGTTCAACCCTAACTTTGCTTCGTTTGCTGTTCCTGTCACAGTTCCTCTCAGTTTTCACCATTTAACGGATTTTTTCTTAAAATGTAAGGCGCATTACAAATAAAATGTATTTATTATTATTATTATTATTAAGAAGCACAAGAGACTGGTCACATGGATCCTACTGGCAGAGGATGCCTTCAGCAACCTAAGGAGAGATTTGGATTCGGAACCCATCCTACTGGCTTTAGACTAGACCAAACAATTTGTGGATAAAGTTAATGTATCCGAGGTTGGTCTGTTTGTGTAAACCTGGTAAAAAACTACAGGGAACGTTTGACCTTTGTAGTTACAAACACAGGCTACTTTACTAAACAATATTGATTTCCCCAGGTGTTTGACTATTGGTTGTAGCATAAAAATAAATTATTTCCAAACAAAATACAAATATACAATGAAAATTTCAGTTTTTCTTTTTACGTGCACCTAGATAAAACTTTCAGAGCCTTTCTGTATTAACTTGTAAAATCACAGGGCGGTCAAACACTCATTTCCCTCGCTGTGTGTGTATGTTTGTGTGTTAGCATATAACTTTCATCATGATTCTCGTGCCACAAACACAGAAAGTACCTGTAAGTTCTTTCAAAGGGCCTGTCTCATGCTAAATCAACTTTTCAGAGCGTTCTACTTTCTGATATAGATGTGAGGGCCTTGTATTTGAAAAACAAATTAAATTAAAAGGTAAAAATCCAACTATGCCCCACCCACAGTGCCCCAACATTTGGAACATAAATCTAGGACACTAGAATCTAAGAGACCAAGATCTAACCTGAATTTAGGGCACTTGTATCAAGGACAACCTGATACGTAGATATTAGACAACTGGATCAAGACTATCCCACACCTGATTCTGGGACACTCAATTTCATAGCACCCGGAACCAGGATTACATACCAGATCGAGACGCTTCTCTTCTGATGGCTTTATAGTCGTGCCAGTCTTTCCTGCTGACAACTCCCTTTGCCACCTTGATGTTCGTCCCTACCCATTTCAGAACCTAAAATTTGAAAACAATGAGGCAGGTTAACATAGAAATTTCAGACCAGTAACACCTTTTAAACTTGTCAGCCTAGTTACAAGCTTAATTAGTTAGTAGGAACAAGGCTTTTCAAACTCTTTGCCCGAATTACAAGCTCAATCAAAGCCATTAGCACTGGCTGCCCAGGATCATATTGTCATTTGACAAAATCTCTTTAAAATTATACTCAGCTTTTCTCTTGCAATTGCTCAATCAGATGAATTAGACTAGCTTACGGGTTGCTTGTTTAAGAGAGTGTGTTTCAGTGTTAAACCAAGATGGTACTCGGTCTCGTCTAATAACTTGGAAATTCAAATGTGCGACGGAATCTAGTGAGTCCCTGAGACTTTGGAAGGCACTATAGACATACTGGTCATTAATACTGGGACTAGAGCTGCAAGAGGTATTGTCAGTAAATTCATTTAGTATGGTACTAAGTATTGGCTGAATTTGAAGTTTAAACTCAGACACAGATCGCTCAGATAACGTTCTTCTAAGTTGTGTTTTTTTCATTGGGACGGACACATTTTTTAATAAAAACTGAAACATAATTAGAAAATGGTCTGAAAGTACAGGGTTATGAGGAAAGACGCTGAGCTGACTAATCTCTACACCATAGGTTAGAACTAGGTCCAAGGTCTGTTTGTGACAGTGAGTAGGTTCATTTACATTTTGTGTGAAACCAACATGATCTAGTAAAGCAGTGATTCCTAAGCAGTCGCTAGAGTCATCAACGTCAATATTAAAATCTCCTACTATTACTATTTTATCAGAATCTAAAACTACACTGGACAGAAAATCAGAGAACTCGGTTAAAAATTCTGAATAAGGTCCTGGCGGACGGTAGATAATTATGAATAAAATCGCTTTTTGTTTTTTCCGGTTTTGCTGGTTGATAGATGGTACGATACTTTCAAAGGAATTATATGTGTATTTTATTTTAGGGGTAAGAAGTAAGCTAGACTGTGATATTACTGCTAAACCACCACCTTTCCCAGAGCTTCTGGATTTTAGGTAGTTATTGTGACTTGGAGGCATTGCTTCATTTAGCCTTACATAGTCATCTTGTCGTAGCCAAGTTTCAGTTAGCGCTAGTAGACTAAGTTTGTTATCACTAATTAGTTCGTTGAGTAGAAGAGACTTTGAAGAAATTGATCTGATGTTCAGTAGCCCACATTTAACTATATCATAATTCTGCTCATTGTTACTGAGACTGTTGGTGGTTATCACTTTTAAGTTTCTGGGTCTCACTCCTTTCACTTGTTTTTCAGTATGTAAGCTAAAGCTAGGTCTGGCTACTAAGCCTGTGTTGTGCAAACCCAGCGCTTGTGCAAACCCAATGGTTTGTGCAAACCCAACGGCTTGTGCAAACCCAACGGTTTGCACAAGCGGTGCCAGATCTTAATCTTGTGCAGAGGGTTTTTTTTTTGTGATTTGTTTATTGCAATCGGGTGTTTTCAGTTGTAGGGCGTTTTATCTATTGTGTGTATGGAAAGGTGGCCCTGTGTTCTGTTCCTCCTCTAGGTGGGAACTTTTAATCTTCTTCTCCTTTCGGCATTTCCCTTCAGGGGTCGCCACAGCATAGGTGGGAACTTTTAATAAATTGTTAATAAAATTAATAAAGAATCTGGGGCATCATTCTGCTTGCATGTTGTCTTTTCCCAGGAGGATCTGAGCGGTCGATAGGCCACAACAGATGTTCCGAAGCAGAAAAGGCTGCTCTTGAGGTAGAAATGGCAGCCCTCTAAGAGAAGCATATCTTCAGGAAAAATAAAATTAAAAAAATGAATTACTCTATTCATCCCTCACCGTGGAAATTTGTGTGCTGCACTCCTTACACCGCAGCAGGTCGCCCTTCAACGGCGCCAATGGTGGGAGAAGCGGGGGTTAGGTGTCTTCTCCAAGGATCCTAGACGTGCTCTCTGTGGGACGCAAACCCACAAACTTCCGGTCCGCGCGCGATCGCTCTAACCACATAAGAGTTGAGTAAAGCTCTGAGTGTGCTCTAAGTAAAGCTCTCTGGAGTTAAAGAAAAAGCTGAATACTTCATCATTAAACTTGTTCTTTCAGCGTTAAGAGCTTCCGATGAGGATGAGCCACAAAACGAAAAGGTAAAGATTTTATGAATGATAATGTATTAGAAGCTACTACTGAGGACGAAACTCAGCATGAGGGCTCTCTCCCTCTGAACAAAACTTATTAACCACTTCCTTTCATACAAACCCCATGCAGATGTCCACAACAAGAGGTTCATTTCCAAAACATGTAATTAGGAGCCAAAGTCATGGAGGAAGAGCAATATGACAGTGTAGACATTTGGTTGAGTAAGGCTCAAGGAGAAATCTGAGACACTAGGACAGCCTGTGAAGGGTGTCTTGAGCTAGGAGAGCTTAATAAACATGTTTTAAAATATACAGATGAAATGGTGTCCTTGCTTGTGAAACAGCAAAAAAACTGTGTTGTCACAAAACTGTGTTCACTCTAGTATAAAAAAAAATCATTAGCCACTGTGGCTAATCCAGTTTGATTTTTACTAGCCATAATGAATTTGCTATAGCTACACATTTTTTTTTCAGTTATGATGTGCTCTGAGTCACAAAATAAACTGTTATTCTGGTGTGATTTGATAAAAAATTAATATAATCTGTGACAATCTCTGACAGATTTTTTCCAGTCTGCAGTAAAACTACTCCCACAACACGTTTTCTTGTTGTTTCACAACCATTAGACATTAAAACAGAAACACATCCTCTATCAAACACATACACAGACAAATCCCAGTCTCTCAAACACACACACAGACAAAAGCTCCTCTTTTTCAAAAACACAAACACACAAGTTCCTCACTCTCAAACACACAGACACAAGTTCCTCGCTCAAACACACAGTGACATCTTCCTCTGTCTTGCTTGCTTTCTTTTTCTCTCTAACACACACATATTCTGCACTTTGGGAGGGAAAGGGGCCACAGCAGAACCAGGTGCTGCTTATTATTTACAGAGTTAACAACTTGCTTCCACGTCACAGACTCCGAAAATCTCCAATAACATTTAAAAAAAGCCGCTAGATTGATGCTTAAAAAAAAAAAGAAAAAAAGTTGCAACTTTTAGCGATTCTAGCGACGACGTAGAGGACCTGAATACATGCTAAATGTATTCAATGTGCAAAGTCACTGAGTTGACAACACAGACATCAGTTTTTTCCTACACACCTAGCAGTCGACTTGAAATCAGTCTGCGCGCTACCAGTAGACCGCGATTGACTGGTTGGGCACCCCGGATGTAGCATGTGCGTCTGAGAAGAGTCTCCGTCGAGTTTTAGTCAAGAAAAGTCCTTTCAACCACTTAGCCTGAACCAGTGGTGGAACGTAACGAAGTAAATGCACTTCGTTACTGTACCTAAGTAAAAACATTGTGTATCTGTACTTTACTTAAGTAAAATTTAAGACCGGTACTTTTACTTTTAATTCGCTACATTTTTAGAGCAAATATCTGTACTTTTACTTCGCTACATTTTTTGTTATATTTTCGCTCAGGAAATTGAAAAATACACAGGTTTTTTAGCGCATCTTGAAGCCACATCGCCAAAATCAAAAGAAGCAGTTGATCGAGAGAAGAAGTAATGAATCGAGAAACATTTTCTATTCATTCAAAAACCAAACATCAAATATAGTACAAATTAAAAAGAGTCAGAAGATCGTTGTTCGTTGTGTTTACTTCTAAATAAAAAGTTGAGCCAGCATTACACGGAGCAGGGGTGGATCTAGAATTTTCCAAAGGGGGGGCTTTGACATAGCCAATATATAGTGACAGGGGGGCCTCCTCCCCCCCGAAACATTTTTAAAAAGAAGTGTCATTTTCCTCCATTTTGGCGGCCCATTCACTGGCCCTTCTAGAGGATAGCTTGACTTGTCCCCTTTCCTTTTATTTTATTTTATTTTATTTTTTTGTGGACCAAAAGAGGTGGGAGAGGGGGGGTCACACCCCTGCAGAGTATTTATCCTGGTTACCATGGTGACACCCTATAGCACAAAAATTAGATTTGAATTATGGTCGAATACTTTTACTTTTTACTTAAAAAGTACAATTTACACCAACTGCTTTTGTACTTTTACTTAAGTAGATTTTTTTATTGGTACTTTTACTTTTACTTAAGTACATTTTTTGCCAAATTATCTGTACTTTTACTTAAATACAAAAAGTGAGTACTTCATCCACCACTGGCCTGAACAGATTGTGAGTCATCACAATCATACTTTGCTTTCTTTAAACTTTTTCCCTACTTTGATACATTTTCTTTGTTTGAATTTGATTTTTTGCGCCAAAAAATGTAGTCTCTGCCCCAGCACAGTAATTCTAATCTTTTCCAGGTTCAAAAACAACATGAGGTCTCGAATCCACTGTACATGTGATGGAGGTCCTTCCATTTAAACAAAATTGCTCTCTGAGCCATTAAGAAAGAAAAGAATAATGCCTTAAGTTTGGTCTGTGACAACATCAGACCGATGGTCACTCCAAAAATACCACTAAGAGGGTTGGGAACAATCTGTTGACAAAAATATCAGCAACAGTCCAAAAAAGAGAGTTCCAAATTACTCTCAGTGAAAGACAGGACCAGTGCCAGACAAAGTGCCAGAAGCAGAGCCACAGTTTCCATAGTTTGGATCCACATTTGGATAAATGTGTGCCAGCTTAACCTAAGACATCTGCACTCTGTGAACAATCTTAAATTGAATAAGAGCATGACGGGTGCACATTGATGTGTTGTGGACCTGACAGAGGGTGGAGTCCCACACTTCGACTGAAAAAGAGAGTGTGAAATCCTGTTCCCATTTTGTTTTGTTTGCCATTACAGAGGAGCAATCCAGGCTAAAAATCAAATTGTAAAGGGTAGAGATAACCCTCTTTGAAACTGGTTTAATAGATAAGAGATCGTTCTTGGCATTTGCTAAGGGTTTGTGAGGCTACTCGGTCGTCATACTGTACATGTAATGTCTGACCTGCAGGAGGCCAGCCCCAGAAGTCCTCAGAGTTCTAGATGGTTCTAAAGTACTAACATATCGCAGATGTACTTTGGTGCTAGACCCGAAGAGACTTACAGTAAATACAAGCACTCTTACACCGCAGCAGGCTGCCCACGACGGCGCAAATGGTGGGAGAAACGGGTAGTTAAGTGTCTTTTCCAAGGACCCTAGACGCGCACTCAGTGGGATACAAACCCACAAACTTCCGGTCTGCGGGCGAACACTCTGACCACTGAGCCACTGTCTCCCCAAAAATAAGCTTTCACCTTTGGGTGGGTTGTTTCCTAACTACCCTCACAACACATTTGTTGTTGTTACACAACCATTAGACATCACATCGGAAACACACCCTCTATCAAACACAGACACACACACACATACACACAGATAAACTCCTCTCTCTCAAACACACACACACACAAACAAGTTCCTCTTTCTCAAAGACAGACAGAAGACATACACACACAGACAAGTTCCTCTCTGTCTTTCTCTCTCTCTCTGTCTCTCTCTCTCTCTGTCTCTCAAACACACAGACAGATAAGTTCCTCACTTTGTCTCAAACACATAGACACAAGTTCCTCTCTCAAACTCACACTGATATATTCCTCTCTCTTGCTTGCTTTCTTTTTGTCTCTCACACTCACATTTTCTGCATGCACGCAGCGCTTTGGGAGGGGCTGCAGCAGCACCAGGCGCTGCTTATTGACTAAAGTTAACAACTTGCTTCCACGTCACAGACTCCGAAAATCTCTAATAACATTTGAAAACACCGCTAGATTGACTCTTTTAAAAAAAAAAAAAATTGCAGATTTTAGCGACTCTCGCGACGAGAGGGCCTGAATACTTGCTAAATGTTGCGTCAAAGTCGCTGAGTTGACAATACGGACTTCATTTTATTTCCTACATGCCTGGCGGTTGATTTGAAACCAGTCTGCGGGTTACCAGTAGACCGTGATTGAGTGGTTGGGCACCCCGGTTATAGAGTGCGCACTTGAGGAGATCTCTGTTAAGTTTTAGTCAAGAAAAGTCTTTGAATCACTCAGCCTGAATAGATCCTGAGTCATCACGATCATACTTTGCTTTATTTGAACTTTTTCCCTCTTCTGATACATTTTCTTTGTTTGAATTTGAGTTTTTTGCGCCAAAATAGGAGGCAATTGACGACTGGTTTGGTCGTGATCTCGCCATCTTACTGACAACTTCAGGCTGCAAATCTTGCGTTACTTGTGCGTGATGTGACGATCGGGTACCCTGTTTAGTATGATAATCATAACACCAGCTGGCGCTCATGACTAGCGACAGGCAATATTGTTTCCAACGTCAATCACAGGCAAAATTACGATCTGTTGATTGTTAATTCATCTAAAAACAGATTCACCACAGACTGGCGGAGTGGCTAATTCTGCAGAATTTCAATTAGCCACACTAAAATAAAATTTGCATTTGGGAACGTTGTGAACGGTTAGCGTGAGCCCTGCTATCAGTTAACAGGGAGTTAGAAGCAATTGAACTACAGTGAAAAGGCTTGGAGACTAAAATATTTTCTAAACTGTGACCAAATATGTACAGATTGTAGCACTATTTTGTTGCTACATGAAGAAAAGGAGGAAAGAGGAAGTGGTGATCCCAAGGATATCCCATTGGAGGAGTGTAATTCCATAATGACCCAGGCCAGAGAGATGAGTTCAAGATAGAAGTATCTTGAAGCATGCAGTTAATATTTGCAACCCAGTAATAACAACAAAAATTGGGGAGCACCATCCCTCCCATCTGCTTAGGTCTTTGAAGAATAGCTTTTCTTAGCCTGGCATGTTTACCGTTCCAGATAAAACTATTGAGCAGTGAATCCAAAGACCTAAAGAATGAGTTGGGTAGTAAGATTGGTATGCATTGGAATAAGTAGAGACATTGAGGAAGCAGAGTCATTTTAATTAAATTAATTCTGCCGACTAAGGACAAAGACAGGAGGGACCACCTTGATAGAATGCGTGGGTTTGCAACCCAGGTGGGGACAATGCTTGAAACACTGGCCTTTTTGTGGAGTTTGCATATTTTCCTTGTGTACGTGTGGGTTTTCTCCATGTACTCCAGTTTCCTACCACCCTCCAAAAACATGCACGTCAACAATGCAGATATTCTGTCGTCTGGTTCTACCCTCCAGGTCAGAGTGTTTGAGCCTCAGCTGCTGGTTGCTTTCTTTCAAAGTAGCGCACGTAGCTTCCAGGTTAGCCATGCGCGCAGCAGAACCCTCAGCATTAGCTTCCAGATCGCCAATACGTCTCCCGTGGCTAACACTAACAGCCTGAACACGGTCCAGCCCCTCATTAATTTGGCATAAAAAGAAGCTTTAAAATCAGTGGAGATAGAAGCTCTGACCTCAGAAACAAGAGACATTTTAAGCTCAGAGACAATAGCAGCCTCGTGTTGCTCCAACAGCTCTTTCAGGTTAGCATAAGACATGCTAGCTAGCATGGCTGATTCTGGTATTCCGGCGTCTTTGCAGGTCGCTCTGGGGGGGTTTAGGCATAATTGCTATACTTTGGGTCTTCAGAAAAGTAATTCAAGGTCCTGTGACTTGGTTGTTCAAAGACAGCTGGGGTAAAAAGTGTTGAATTATAAAAGGTAATGCAAGAACGAAGCAATCCATTCGGAAACCTACTCCATTTCCTGCTTGAACTGGAAGCCTTTCCTCAGCTGCCTTTAAGTCATCCATAACACAGTTAGTTTGTGTTGAATGCAGTTGTTTTTGAGTACATTTTACACTCTTTTATTTTTCTTTTTATATATACTTTATTGTTTTCAAAAATGTTAACGACACAAATACACAAACAAATGAACAATTTAAACAAAAGAGTTGAACCCACCAAGCCTCCCACCCCACCCACTCACTTCCGACAGCCATCCAACTAAAAAAAAACAAACAAACAAAAAACCAAACACAGGTAATCAATACATACAAACTGCTGGGCCACAAAACGTGTTTCTTTTTTTTCCTCTTTCCCCCCACTGCTTGAGAAAAACCAAAAATAAAATGATTACAAAAGCGCATCAGTCCACCGAGAATGCTTTTAATGGTTGTTTTCAGAGGTGTCAAGTAGCGAAGTAAAACTACTTCGTTACCTTACTCAAGTAGAAAATCTCGTTATCTTTACTTTAACGAAGTAATTAATTTTTTGTCTACTTTTACTCACTACTTTTTTATGCAATTATCTGTACTTTTACTTCGTTAATTTTATAAAAAGTAGTCGCTACTTTCTCCATTTTGTCACCGTTAAAAAGCCGCGACTGTTTGTCGGATTTTTTTTTTTTTTTTATGAACCCTGAATGCATCAAACAAAGGAACAGATGAATGATTGGCTGAAAGGTCCAGTCAATCATTACTTTGGGGCGAGTAGCACCGCCCACAAACTTTTAAAGAGCAGGAACGTCCATTTCCGTGTTTGAGACTTGTTGCGGGCTCGGAAATCAAAGTGTTTCTGATGCTGCAACACTGAACTTTGATTGAATTATCAATTTTTTTTTAAAAAAAACAACAGCAAAGAAAAGTTTTATTATTATTATTATTTTCAGTCTGCGGTTATTGTAAACGTCTTTGCTGAAAATGTTGTAGATGGTATTTTTATAAAAATAACTTTGATCTGTGACGCACTATTTTATCTTTAGAAACAAAGCTAATTGAACTGATTAATCCATAAATAGTAGTGGATGAAGTATTTGTGCTTAAAAGCCTCCAAAATGTTATTGATTAGTTTATAAAGACTGACTGAGGAGATTAAAACTACACATCGCTTAGATTTTGTATCATGTAGATGTTTGGGTTAACATTAAAAAAACCTTATGTACACATATATATGTAGATATGTACAGTATATACAGTATATAAATTTATATATACCGTCTCCTAAGTCCCGCCCCTACTGGTTTCTTTCTGGGTTTCTTAAAATCTTATTTCCCTGGTTATTTTTTCATTTTTACAGTTCTTAAAATTTTAGAAAAAGAATCCAAGGATTTTGCCTCCTGTGTGTTTCCTTCACTGCCACTGCCTTACGAGTGCATGTAAAGGGTGTTATTCTGTCAATGGGCGTGGTTTTACTGGGTGTACGATATTTTTTGTAAAATACGATCATTTTACGTCATTAGTACGATAATCCAGCACCTCCCACCTGGCAACGCTGGTTCCAGGTGTCACACAGGCTGTATGTGGCACTCCCAACCTTATCAACTTGTTAAAGACTATTCAGTATTGCCTCAAAGAACTTTAAAAACTAGCTGCCTTCAAGGCTTGAAAACGCCTTTTGGTCATTTTATTTTCATTTATTTATTTTTTTTTAACATTGAGTGTATTTGTGTTTTTGTTTTGTTTGTTTTACATTGAGTGTGTTTGTGTCTTGAAGTTGGTTAAATTAGGTAATGCAGAGTGAAGCTTGGTAGCTGAAGGGACGTTACATAATGCCCTGCTTATATTAATACATTTGATTGTGTTCATTAATCGATTTCCAATAAAGATTATTAAGAAATAAATGTTTCTGATTCACCAAAACACTTTCATTTATTATTATATTTTCTGCTCCTTAAAGCATGTGATAATAGTTAAAAAATATGTTCATACGCTTTTGTTAACAATATTCTTTTTTTTTCTGAAAATTACTTTTACTTTTTTTACTTTAAGTAGTTTTAAAATAGGTTACTTTTTACTTTTACTTAAGTAGAAAACTTGAGTTGATACTTTTACTTTTACTAAAGTAGTTTTTTAACTCTGTATTTATACTTCTACTTGAGTAGAAAATGTTGGTACTTTTGACACCTCTGGTTGTTTTGTCCCTTTAAAAGTAGATTTTTAAGGTCGGTAGGCAGATGATTTAAAAATGGAGTCCATGTTTTGAAGAACATCTCCTCTCGTCCTTCAACAACTGCATGTAGCCTCTCATGAGGGAGTGTACTAAACACCTGCTTGTACCACAGGGTAACAGTGGGAGGGGACTCCTTTATCCAGTTAAGCAGGATACATTTTCGAGCGATCAGAAGGAGTTTCTCCAAAAGCTTATAATGTATAGAAGGAATCTGTAATTTTCTCGAGGAAAGGCCCAACAGAAAGACACCCGGATTCTTTTTGATTTCTAATTTGAAGATCTCACTGATTACAGATGAAATATGCAACCAGAATCTAGAAATTTTCCTGCATTCCCAAAAACAGTGAAAATATGTTCCTCTCTCCAAGTTGCATTTTAAGCATAAAGGTGACAGAGAGCGATTGATTTTGTGTAAAATAACAGGTGTTATGTGTAGTCTGTGGATTATCTTATACTGAGTTTCTCTTAGTCTATTACATGTAAACGTAGATTTAATCAAATGGAGTGCTGTTTGCCAATCATCCTCGATATATTGAGGATGATATTTCCCATTTGCGGGAAATATCTGGAAGGATATATGTGCCTATAGAGTTAAGAAGAGAATAAAAGGATCCAATGAGGTGTCCTCCATCCTTGCGATCCCTCAAGAACTTTTCTACATCAGTAACAGAGGTGGGTAGAACATGGGAAGAAATAAAATGTCTCACTTGAAGGAATGCAAAGAAATGTTTTTGAGGAATGTTATATGTGGTTTGTAAAATTTGAAAGGACATTGAGGTGTTATCTTTAATTAAATCACCAATTACATGTATCCCTAAATTACGCCAGGAAGAGAACACAGATGGACCCACACCAGCAGGAAAATCAGGATTTTGTGTTATGGGGGAAAGTAAAGACTTGGTTTTTATTTTACCCAGATATTTTAAAACATCGCGCCAGACTCTAGTAGTATTAAAAATAACTGGGTTTTTCCTAATTGTTGGTGGGATTTTGGTCACATCACACGTGATCAATCCCCAGGGAGAATGAGGAGAGCATGCCCATGAATCAATGCAGCTCTCCCTCTTCAGATATGTATGTAACCACAGCCAGTAATGTTGGGCATGACAGGCCCAGTTATAGAAAAGTATATTTGGTACAGAGAGACCCCCCATATCTGGGCGTAACTGCAAAATCTTAAGTTTCTGTCTTGGTATCTTCCCAAGCCATATAAAATTAGTAAATGCTTTTTCCAGGTCTTTGTTCATTTTCTTCGATATGTACAAAGGAAGCATCTGCAGAGGGTACAAGAGGCGTGGCAAAACATTCATTTTAATCAAACTTATTCGACCCAGCATCGACAACGAGAGTTTATGCCACCGCAGTAGATCCTTCTTTATCTGTGTGCAAATGGGAGAGAAGTTAAGTCTCAACATGTCATTCAGGTCCGGGGACACTTTCACACCAAGATAAAGGAAGCCACTAACTGTCCATTTGAAAGGGAAATCGCTGGGAACATCAGCCTTAGTCAGACCTCCTAATGGCATAGCTTCTGATTTGGTGAAGTTAATTTTCCTATTATTCTTAAAGCTTTCAAATTGATTGAAAGCTTTAAGAATAATAGGAACGGATTGTTTAGGTAATGTCAAAAATATAATTATGTCATCTGCATACAAAGCAACCTTGTGCTCGATGTTCCCTAGCGATATCCCCTTGACCCCAACCTGCATGCGTACAGTTTCGGCCCGTGGCTCCAATGCCAAGACAAAAAGAAGCGGGCTATGAGGGCAACCTTGGCAAGAGGGCAACCTCTTGCTAATGTGAATGGTTCAGAGCGGCGACTATTAGTCAGTACGGAAGCTGTAGGTGAATGGTATATGGCCTGTATCCATCTAAGAAAGCCACTCCCAAGTCCAAATATATGGAGTACGTCAAACAGGTAATCCCACTCTATTCGATCAAAGGCTTTTTCGGCGTCAAGAGAGACAGCCAGAGCTTTCTGCTTCCTCTCAGAAGAGAACTGTACGATGTTCAACAATCTTCTCACGTTAGTAGTGGAGAACCGACCTGGTACAAACCCCGTCTGATCAGAATGAACTAGAGTTGGGAGGAAGTTCTGCAGCCGGTGAGAAAGGAGTTTGGAGAGTATCTTGCTGTCAACAGAAATAAGACTGATAGGTCTGTAAGACCCACAAATGTCAGCTGGCTTGTCTTTTTTTAAAATTACAGACACATGTGCATGGCTTAATGTGGGGGGGAGGAAGCCTTTCTCGAATGAATCTAGAAACATATCTGTTAAAGGATCAACCAGCATTTTACAAATTTTTTTGTAAAATTCAGGTCCAAAACCATCTGGTCCTGGAGCTTTGCCTCCCTTTAGAGCAGATATGGCGTCAGAGACTTCCCGTGCGCTTATTGGATTATTTAGAATTTTTTTCTGTTCATCGGATAGAGTAGGCAGTTTTATTTTGTCAAGAAAATCTGCTCTGCTATCAGCCAAGGATTCACATTGAGAAGTGTAGAGATATTGGTAGAATAATTTTATAATTTTGTTTATATCTGCAGACTTACTTTGCCTTTTCCCATTTCTATCTGTAAGAGCAGGAATCACATTAACTTCCGTCTTACTTTTAGCCAGCCGCGCAAGCAACCTGCCAGGTTTATTTCCAGATTCAAATAATCTATGTTTAGCATAAAAAAATTGTGTTTGTGCTTGTGTTTGTGTTTGTGCTTTATTTGTTGGTTTAGAGCTGAGTGAGCCGCTTCCAGCTGCTTTGCTACCGAGTCAGTAGGATGCTGCCTGAACTGAACCTCCAGCTCTGCTATTTTCTTTTCCAGGTCTAACTGTGCTTTCAGAGCTTTCTTCTTCTGAGCGGATGTATGTATATGCTATGATCAACCCCCGAATGTATACCCTTTTATTGTAAATAGTCATGTTTTGTCTCTTAAGTACCCCTAAAGACTGTCATTGTAAAACGGTACTGTGACATGTTTTATTTGTTTGTAATCTTACATTGTTTTAATTTATTGGTTGTGCTGCTCCAGCCCCAGTCGTCGTTGTAAATGAAAAATTTTTCTCAATCAGCCTACCTGGTTAAATAAAGGTTAGATCAGGCATGGGCAAACTAAGGCCCACGGGCCACATGCGGCCCGTTAAACGTTTTAATCTGGCCTGCCAAACATGAAACATTTTTAAATACAAACCCAATTCCAATAAAGTTGGGACACTGTACAAATTGTGAATACAAACAGAATGCAATGAAGAGGAAGTTTCAAATATCAATGTTTTATTCAGAATATAACTTAGATGACTTATCAAATATTTAAACTGATCAATGTATACCTTTAAAGAAAAAATAAGTTTATTTCAAATTTCAAGGCGTCAACACTTGGGACATGCCTACTTTTTACCACTGTGTGCGACCCCCTCTTCTTTTGATCACAGTCTGCAAACGTCTGGGGACTGAGGAGACAAGTTGCTCAGGTTTAGGGATAGCAATGTTGTCCCATTCTTGTCTAATACAGGCTTCCAGTTGCTCAACTGTCTTAGGTCTTCTTTTTGCATCTTTTTCTTTATGATGCGCCAAATGTTTTCTATGGGTGAAAGATCTGGACTGCAGGCCGGCCATTCCAGTACCCGGATCCTTCTGGAACGCAGCCATGATGTTGTAATTGATGCAGTGTGTGGTCTGGCGTTATCTTGTTGAAAAATGCAAGGTCTTCCCTGAAAGAGACAGTTTCTGGATGGGAGCATATGTCGCTCTAGAACAGGCATGGGCCAACTAGGGCCCGCGGGCCGCATCCGGCCCATTAAACGTTTTAATCCAGCCCGCTGAACTTGAAAAAAAAAAATAAATAAATAAACCATTTTAGTTTGATTTTTCTCTCCGTTCCGTTCAGTCATCTTCCGCTTGTTCCGGGGTCGGGTCGTGGGGGCAACAGCCTCAAACGGGCAGCCCAGGCCTCTCTCTCCCCGGCTGCATCCTCTAGCTCACCTGGAAGGATCCCAAGTCGTTCCCTGGCCAGCTGTGAGACATAGTCTCTCCAGCGGATCCGGGGTCTGCCCCTTGGTTTCCTCCCGGTGGGACGTGCCCAAAACACCTCGCCCGCGAGGCGCTCGTGGGGCATCTTGACCAGATGCCCGAACCACCCCATCTGGCTCCTCTCGACCTGGAGGAGGAGTGGCTTGACACCGAGCTCCTCCCGGATGGCAGAGCTCCTCACCCAATCTCTGAGTGAGAGCCCAGCCACCCTGCGCAGGAAGCTCATTTCGGCCGCTTGTACCCGGGATCTCATTCTTTCGGTGACCACCCACAGCTGGTGACCATAGGTGAGGGTTGGAACGTAGATCGACTTTTAAATCGAGAGCTTTGCTTTTCGGCTCAGCTCTCTCTTTACCACGACGGACCGATGCAGCGTCCTAGTTATTGCTGATGCCGCACCGATCCGCCTGTCGATCTCCCGCTCCATCCTTGCCCCACTCGTGAACAAGACTACGAGATACTTAAACTCCTCCACTTGGGGCAGGACCCTGTCCCTGACCCGTAGGGGGCATTCCACCCTTTTCCGGGCAAGGACCATGGTCTCGGATTTGGAGGCGCTAATTCCCATCCCGGCCGCTTCACACTCGGCAGCAAATCGATCCAGCGAGAGCTGGAGATCACGGTCCGATGAAGCTAACAGAACCACATCATCCGCAAAAAGCAGGGATCCGATCCTGAAGTCACCAAACTGGATTCCTCCAACGCCTCGGCTGCACCTAGATATTCTTTCCATAAAGGTGATGAACGGAATCGGTGACAAATGGCAGCCTTGGCGGAGTCCAACTCTCACTGGAAATGGAATCAACATATTGACATATCGACATATTCTTGATTTTCTTGATTTTTTTTTATGTTCGTCACTAGATGGCGCCAAAAATACAACAACACTGCTCCCCTTAAATGTGTGTGTCTCCGTGATGCGCACACTTTCAAAATAAACAGTGTGCACAGATAAGAAAAGCCATCGGGCCCAATACACGCACGTAAACAAGCGTGTTAGATGTTAAAAAAACAAAATGTTACATCAAGCTCTTAGATTTCAAACCTAGCGCCGCTAAATTCATGTTTTCCAGCGCTATCGCACTAAATTTCAGACCTAGCGCCGCTAGATTTGAAATTTAACGCTCTTGATGTAACATTTAGCGCTTGTTTAAAATCTAACGTCATTCTATCGGTCTAATCTAGCGGTTACCAAAGCATGCCATCCATCTGATCCTATTCCCAGGAGTGAATACAGAATTTTCTAGGAAGGGGCGGGCACAAAACCGGCACCTATGGCGCTCACCAGTATAGAGGGGTTTGGCGGCACCACCTCAAAACCTTTTTGAAAAATAAGTCATTTTTCTGCATTTTGCTGCATATTTTAACCCAAGTTGACAATAATTAAAGTAGTAAGAACAATTTTTTTTTTGTCAACCTAGAGAGGGTCGACAAAAAACATACACCCCCGTCCCTGGGTCCGGCCCGCTTGTCAAATGTTAGAACTCAATGTGGCCCACCAGTCAAAATGTTTGCCCACCCCTGCTCTAGAACTTGGATATACTGTACCTTTCAGCATTGATGGTGCCTTTCCAGATGTGTAAGCTGCCCATGCCACATGCACTCATGCAGCCTCACACCATCAGAGATGCAGGCTTCTGAACTGAGCGCTGATCACGACTTGGGTTGTCCTTGTCCTCTTTAGTTTGGATGACATGGCGTCCCAGTTTTCCAAAAAGAACTTCAAATTTTGATTCATCTGACCACAGAACAGTTTTCCACTTTGCCACAGTCCATTTTAAATGAGCCCTGGTCCAGAGAATACGCCTGCGCTTCTGGATCATGTTCATATATGGCCTCTTTTCTGAGCTATAGATTTTTAATCTGTAACGGCGAATGGCCCGGCGGAGTGTGTTCACTGACAATTTTCTCTGGAAGTAGTCCTGAGCCCGTGTTGTGCTTTCCATCATAGTGGCATTCCTGTGTGTGATGCAGTGGTGTCTGAGGGCCTGAAGATCACGAGCATTCAAGATGGTTTTCCGGCCTTGACCCTTACGCACAGAGATTGTTCCAGATTCTCTGAATCTTTGGATGATATTATGCACTGTAAATGATGAGAACTTCTAATTCTTTCCAATTTTTCTCTGAGAAACTCCTTTCTGATATTGCTCTACTATTTTTTGTCGCAGCATTGGGGGGATTGGTGATCCTCTGCCCATCTTGACTTCTGAGAAACACTGCCAATCTGAGAGGTTCTTTTTACACCCAAGCATGAGGCCAATTGACCTAATTATTAGCAAACTGGTCCTCCAGCTGTTCCTTATGTGTTCATTTCACTATTTCGACCTCTTATTGCTTCCTGTCTCAACTTTTTTGCAATGTGTAGCTCTCAAGAAATAAAAAATGAGCCAATATTTGGCCCAAATTTTCAAAATGTTTCACTTTCAACATTTGATATGTTATCTACATTTTACAGTGAATAAAATATGTTTGTGATATTTGTAATTTATGGCATTCCTTGTTTATTCACAATTTATACAGTGTCCCAACTTTTTTGGAAATGGGTTTGTAAAAAACAATATTAACATTTTATTTCCCCTGTAATTCTAATGTATTTTTCACTTGATGGCACACTCTAGATTTATTGGTTTTGTTGAGAAAACAACAACACTGTTCCCATTAAAATGTGTTTCTCCGTGATGCGAACACCAATGCACGCAAGTAAACCTTCAACCTCTTCAACCTACATTTTAAACCTACCATGCCACATGCACGTTTTTTTTAAGCGCTAGCGCGCTTGATTTCAAACTTAGTGAGCTAGATTATGTGTGTGAAGCAGCCCCAATGGCTTTCCATATACAGCACGCTTGTTTACCAAAGCGTGCCATCCATCTGATCCCGTTCCGGCCCCTTGGTCAAATGTTAGAACCCAATGTGGCCCGCGAACCAAAAAGTTTGCCCAGCCCTAGGTTAGATCATTTTTTTAAAAAAGCAATACCAGAGAACATTTTTTTCCTCTAATATGTGTAATTGTATATGATAATAAAGTTTGAATTTTGCTATAAAATGTTCCTTAGTCATGAACTATTTTCATTTCTTTTAGTAAGTAGCTACTATTTCAAATGCGCATGTGTGACATTTTGTTCCACCTTCTACAATCTGTGCACTTATCTGACAACCACCATGAAAATAATCTTAAACCCGTTCGTCTCAGAGAAAGAACGAAATAATGGCAACAAATTTAGGTAAGAGAAAAATCTATTCAGGAAGCATTTAACCTGAAATGGAGAAATGACTTTTCTTTGCTCAATACAAAGAAAAGGCTGTCCGTCTCATCTGTCAAGAGACGGTGGAGGTATTCAAAAAATATATTTGGTGACAACACTATGAATCCCATTACGAAGACAAGTATGATAGCATGCAAAGCCAAATACGTGCAGAAAAACTTTCAAAGCTAAAAACTGGACTGTTAGCTCAGCAAAATACACAAGATTAGCAGAACCAGTCTGCTGTTGCACAAACCAATACAGCTATCATCTGTATTGGTTTGTGAATAGATGCACGAGCACAGATGATCTGATCCTGGGTCAGAGTTTTGTACGTGGCAGAGAAGCTACCTCGCTGCGAAATATTGAATGTCAGCCCTGAATCCAAATGTTTGTCTGTCGACCGCTCGTTCGGACGGGTAATAAACATTAACTGAACAAACTTTCACTAGAGGCGCTACCTTGGCGTTGATTGAAAATTTGCAAGTCACTTCTGGCAACAAGTGCAGGCACGAGTACCAACTGCTCACTAATACAAAGTACAGCTTGCGGAGCTAATGTGAGGCCTATTTTAATCCAGCTTTCATCTCGGTTCTGTTTGCAGCAGACAGGTCAACTTTGCCTTCCTCGAGGAGCTCCGCCACTGGTCTCCCTTTGACATCAGGTCAGTGCTTCTTTTTCCATGACACATGACACATTTAACCCTTGCGAACTGCTGTCCCATAATGCAGTTGTTCACACATCATTTACAGAGGCACGAACCAGATATCTCCTTCCCACTAGTTTAGCTTTTTGTCTCTGCTTGAGAGATGAGAGATGCAGTCTGGATGAACTGGGCATTAATTAGGATTCAAGATTCTTCATTCAATTTAATTTTATTTGTACAGCCCAAAATCACAAAAAATATTTTTGTCTCAACAGTTGCCGATTTAAATACTACAAAAACAAGAAAAACAGAAGAATGTATAACCACAAATACACAGCTAAAAGTTAACTAACAAATGCTAGCTAAACTATTTCAGCACATTCCTGGCAATACTGTACACTCCCCTTCATGGTGAGGAAAATCTCCTAAAGACCCAGTAGTGGGGAAAAAATAAGAAACCTCATGGGGATCCGCACAAAAAAGAGATTCCTCCCCTAGGACAAGCATGTGTCTAAGACTATTATTTAAATATTAGCTTATTCTAGCTTAAACTACAGCTTTATATCTGAAGAAATCAGTCGATGGGTTTCATCCTGATGGAAACAGGAGGGCTAAGCATGCATGAAGGCCTCCTCAGTCTATTATTGTCACCATTGTCATAGCAAAATTTAGACAGACTCCAGGCTTAAAAACATACAGTACAGTACCCCTCCAAAAGTATTGGAACAGCATGTCACTTTCCCTTATTATTGTTGTTCACCGAAAACATTTGCATTCAAGATCAAAAACGTGAGTTTGAGACAAAAGTTCAGAATGTCAGCTTTCACTTCCAGTTATTTACATCTCCATGTGTTAAAGAGTGAGTTTGGTTTTGATGGGCTTGTTTTAAAGTGGTTTACCTCCTACTTTACAAAAAGAACTTTTTCTGCTCATGATAACGGGATTCTATCTGAAGCCTCTCCATTATTGCATGGTGTTCCTCAACGAGCCATTCTAGGCCCACTGTTATTTTTAATGTACATCAGCCTACTTGAACAGGTCCTAAACAATTTAAAAAATGTGTCATACAATTTCTACGTTGATGATTTACAACTTTACTGCTTTTTCAACGACTTAGAATTCCACATACTTAAGAAACTTGTAGATTGTCTAACTGCTTTTAAATCATGGCTCTCAAGTAATAGTCTGCAGTTGAACTCAGAAAAAAACAAAACACTTATTGTTGCCCCTGATAATATGATACGTATTATCTCCCAACATCTTGGGTCTTTCAGCTCCTCTGTCCAGGCCTGTGTTAGAAAGCTGGGCGTCTGGTTTGACCAGTCAATGTACATCAACCGCCATTCCAGAATTTTAATTAGAAACTGTTTTTAACATTTATGTAACATACAGTAGCTAAATTGTGGATGTTTATATCAAACCCAGTTTTAGAGATGGTTATCTATGCTTTTACTTCTTCTCGTTTAGATTATTGTCATTCTCTTTTTAACAATTCTGCTCTTAACCGTCTTCAGTTAGTCTAAAATGCTGCAGCAAGGCTTTTAACAGGAGCAGATAGAAGGGCTCACATTACCCCCATTTTATCCTCTCTGCATTCGCTCTCCATTAAGTGGCGTGTTGATTTTAAAATTCTTGTTTTAACATACAGTTTATATGGTTAAAAAAACTTGAGATAAATGTTGGATTTTATTTACAGTCTTACAGTTTTATTTACAGTGAATGAGAATCTTTAAAATGCCTTTTAAGATTAAGTTTTTGCGGATTTTATACTTTCAAGCAAGACTTTTGGATTTAAATGGACAGACACTAAAATATATCTCTGATTTACTCTGCCACTATGCCCCAGGTCGTGCCCTCCGATCTTCGGATCAAAATCTTTTAACAACAGTCAGAACAAAATTTAAAAGCAGGGGTGACCGGTCTTTCCAGGCTAATGCCCCTAGACTGAGGAATGCCCTCCCTCTGTTCGTATAGCTGATTCTGAGGACTCTTTTAAAAAACAACTGAAGACGCTTTTATTGAACTATGCTTTTACTTGACTGGTCTTATTATCATATCTTATTACTAAAGTATTTGTCTGTCGGTCTGTTTGTGATTTTATTGTGTTTTACCTTTGTTTTATTGTTCAGCGCTTTGTAATTTTATCTGTGAAAAGCACTATATACCGTAATTTCACGGCCATAAGGCGCACCTAGAAGTCTCAAATTTTCTTCAAAATGAGCGGTGCGCCTTTTTGTGCAGTGCGCCTTGTGTGTGAGAAAAAGCGGACCTAAAAGAAAACGCGGTGCTCGTGAGAAAAAGCGGACCTAAAAGAAAACGCCCTGCCCGCGAGGCGGACCTGAAAGAAAAGGCATGAGAACGTTAAAGAGTGAAGTGTGAGCGGCGTGGGAGCGATGGATGACCGAAGGAGACCACAGTTTCAAGAAGGGTGGAAGGCAGCACCGGGCGAGTTACGCTACAGTTTGCCAATGGATTGTAGATGCTTGGACTAACGTGTCTGCTGGTACTGTTATCCGAGCTTTCGCAAAAGCTGGTATCCTTTCTGAGGAGCCGCACAGTACAGACAGTGACTTTGACAGCGAGGAGCGAAGTGGACCTGCTCTGTTGGATTTTGTGCAGCTGTTCGATTCCAAAACAGAGGATGAGGACTTTGACGGATTTGAACAAGGACAACGTATTACCAGTAATGTGCTTGTTTATACTACTTAAATAAAGTACAACCAAACTCAGTTTGCTCCCGATCTATTTTTTAATACGCACATTTGCATGCGTGCGTGTGTGTTGTTGTAAGGCGGTGTGTGACTGAGACTGCGTCTTTTCGTACGGTGCGCCTTATGTAATAATAATAATAAAAATTTTATTTGTAAACGCACTTTATATCTCCAGTGGAGATCTCAAAGTGCTACAATGACCAAAGAAACAACAAACAGCTAAATTAAATAAAACCACAACACAAAAAAACAACACTAAAAACTGTGTGTGTTAAATACAGCAACGGCGCACAAAACTGAGGCTGCGCCTTTTCGTAAGGTGCGCCCAATGGCCGTGAAATTACGGTAAATAAAATTTATTTACTTACTTGAACAACTTTGAATACACCACAGCAAAAGTATTGGAACATGTGACTGACGTGTTGACCAGAGTATTTAACAATAAGAACCACTGCAGCACGTCACTGTAATATGCTAATTAGAATAAATAATACACAACCTAGGAGTCTGACCTTTAAACATGTTTTCTATTTTATCATGTATTTTTTTGTGTTCTAAAAAATCAACATTTCAAAATTTATAGCATTTTATTTCCTCTATCTAGGGCGCAGCAGCTGCGAGGAAGCGCGCATTGGAAGTGTTTGCTGTCATGCTATGCCAACAAACACATTGGCCACACTTGTGTGTGTGTGTGTGTGTGTGTGTGTTTATATTTGTGGAGAGAGACAACGGGGTGAGACATGGACGTCTTTACAGAAACATTTTAGAAATGTTGAGTGAGATAATATTGAAGAGACCCCATGAAGAGGGTCTGAATAAAGTCAGCCATGTTTTCTAGATAAGTCTTGAAAGTTCAGGTTAACATGTTGGAATATAGCCGATTTATAATGAGAACATTTTTGAAGCAGCAGCGCAAAATGTGGGGAAAAAGTAGGTTTTAAAATTAGATCATTTTACTTTGGTGTTTACTTTTTTATTCTCGGTTTTAAGAATATTTAACATTTTATTATTATTACTTTAAAAATTGAGTGGTGTAAAAGTTTATCTATGCAATTAAGCAGTGCAAAACATGAATAATTACATAAGCCATCAGAGCGCTTGCAGGTAGATTTCGAACGCGGAGGCCCTTCATGCCTAGTATACTTTTTGTCCTGGGTTTAAACCTTTAAACACTGCATTTGTTGTTAAAGAGGATAAAACAACATGAAGACTAGAGAGATGTCCATGGGAGAAAAGCAAGCCATTTTGAAGCTGAAAAAAGAAGAAAAATACAATCCAACAGATCCATTTGACAAACACTGAGTACAACAATTTGGAATGTCTTGGAAAAGTAAAAAGTACTGGTGTACTAAGCAACAGACGTCAAACAGGTCAGCAAAGAAAAACAATAGAAGTTCATGACAAGAATATCATAGATATTTGATAAATAGATAAAAACATAGACAGACGGACGGACGGACGGAAACTAAAAGCTGCTATTGCAAGTTACTATAGTCTTCATAACTCTGTAAAGAAGCTTCCTATAGATCTTTATTTTTTACTCATTTTGCTAGTTTAGAGGTTTAAATTTAATGGGATGATGCATCAAAGGAGAGTCATTGACAAATTTAAGAAAGAAAATCCGGTGACTTTTGAAATGAACACATCAGCAGCTACAATAAACCAGTATTGATCCACTGGATGATAAAGCCCACTGTTGGTTTTGAGAGAATGAAAGGCTTTTAGGTGCGCCTTATGGTGCGAAGAATATGGGATGTATATAAATATATAAAAAGTAGAAATAAGACAACAGTAAAAAAATAGACAGTGATGAGAGGACCCCGGTCATTTTTACAGATTATTACTGTTGCTGTTAAAACGAGGGGGGGGCATCAAATTGTTGATAGAAGCTGACGTGTAAGGAATTTACACCTGCCAATTGCCCAGTAATCAGAACGGCCACATTTAAAACAACGGTCAAACTTGCCATGGGAGTTCACTGTTTGCCACTGCTGGCACTTCCTTGAGAGTGGTGGTTTGTGAATTTTCTGCCCAGAGGTTGTGGTGGTCTTCGAGCTGCATGGAAAGCTGTTAGATAGCTTCACGTACTGCGAGGGGTTTGTGAAACAGACTAAGCTGAACTGGGAAGACCCTGTCTCCATTTCTCCACCTTTTGATTCAGCATGGACCGTCCGCTCCCGGCATTCCTCACTGCTCAAATAGCTGATCTCAAAAAAACCCATAAAAATGTAACAAAAACATGGAGCGTTCCATGGAGCCCATAACAACCAGTAAAACCATCCAATAGATTATTATTAGAATAGAACCAGTAAAACCATCCTATAGATTATTATTAGAATAGAACCAGTAAAACCATCCCATAGATTATTATTAGAATAGAACCAGTAAAACCATCCTATAGATTATTATTAGAATAGAACCAGTAAAACCATCCTATAGATTATTATAATAGAACCAGTAAAACCATCCTATAGATTATTATTAGAATAGAACCAGTAAAATATAATAGAACCAGTAAAACCATCCTATAGATTATTATTATAATAGAACCAGTAAAACCATCCTATAGATTATTATTAGAATAGAACCAGTAAAATATAATAGAACCAGTAAAACCATCCTATAGATCCTATAGATTATTAGAACCAGTAAAACCATTGGAACTACTTTCTTGGCGCAGCCACATTCTAAACGTTAGGACGTCGTAATAACGCAGTGTGTTAGCGCCCGTCCGGGGTTTCCGTCACTTCCTATTCAAACTAACCAGCTGCAATAAAGAGGACTATGGTGAAACTGGGATGGCTGCTCACACACACTTACCTGGACTGGAGGAAGCCCATCCGCTTTGTCCATCGTGTCGGACAAGTTGTTTAAAATCCGGTCCCGGTACAGAGACCAGAGCCAAACGTTTGGCAGGAAAAGCAGAGCAATCACAAACAGTCCAGCGACCTGCAGGAGCCTCTTTTCTTTCCGACGCATCTCTCGCGGCTCGAGGACGTGAGTCCGTAAAAGTACCGATCAGTCAGTCCAATTGTTAGCTTCCGCGTGAGGAAGCTGAAGGAGGCGCCGAGCTCAGCGAGGCGGAAGAATCCTACTGAACTATGGAATACTTTCCGAAATGGCCCACTAACTATCTCCCCTACTCACTTCCCCTCGGTTTGCACGTCAACATACAGACTATGGAAAACCATCCAGGCCGCTACACGCACTTAAATTAGCGCGCTAAATTTAAAATCGAGTCCGGTAAATTTTCCATACTAAATCTCCGAAATAAAGTGAAGGGAAATAGGAGTGACACAATAAGTCCTCCTCCTGACTTAATGAAGCAACACACACACAGACCTCCTTTTTATTTAATCATGACAATGAGTCATGGTTAAAAAGAGAACGATAACATTTACAAATTTAATAATTTGACCTTATCATGATTTAAAAAAAAAGGAGGAGGACAGAAGAACACAATTTGTATAAAATTTTCTTCCCCCTTTTAACAAACAAATCATTTCCATTTCTTACATAATCAGATGTGCTTCATATTTACAATTAGATATTCAACATATAATTGCTAAATTTACTTTTTGTCAATGAGCCAATTTGTACAATCAAATATGTTTTATTTATTACATTCTTTTGAGCTAAAACGCTGTGACAACTTTTTAATTAATTGTCCTGCAAATTCCACAATTTAACACCTATAATCTTTAAAGACTTTTGTTTTAATTTTGTGCTGCAAACTATTGTTTAGAGTCAAAACTGCTATTTTTGTTCTCTGAAGTAAAAACAAACAGCGTTAGTAAATCTGTTTTGTTTTTAGCTTTAAACATAAATGATAATGTCTGCAATTCAATAATGTGTTTCAGTTTGACTAATTCTGACTTAATAAAAAGTGCATTTGTATGATCTCTAAATTTACATTTGTGAATAATTCTAATGGCTCTTTACTGTAATAACTTTAAAAGGTTTATTTTGCTTTTATACGTGGTACCCCACACTTCAGGATTTTATGCCTAAAAAGAGCACAAACAGATGCAGTATTTGCCTTGAGGATGCTGATAGAGAAGTACAGAGAAGGCCAGAGGGAGCTGCACTGTGTCTTTGTAGATCTAGAGAAAGCGTATGACAGGGTACCGAGAGAAAAACTATGGTATTGTATGAGGAGGTCTGGTGTGACAGAGAAGTATGTTAGAGTGGTTCAGGACATAGATAGATAGATAGATAGATAGATAGATAGATAGATAGATAGATAGATAGATAGATAGATAGATAGATAGAGAGATTTACTTTATTAATCCCACACTTGGAAAATTTGTGCGTTACAGCAGCAACAAGAAAGAAATAGACAGTATTTATACAAGAAGATAAATAAAAAATAATAAAATATTAAAATAATAAAATAGAGGGAAAAATGTGACAAAACATTGACAAAATAATGTGACAAAACATTGACAAAACATTCTCAATACAGACTGTAGTGCAAAGGGGGTAAAAAAAACATGTATGAGGGCTGTAAGACAGTGGTGAGGTGTGCTGTAGGTGTGACAGAGGAGTTCAGTGTGGGGGTGGGACTGCACCAAGGATCTGCTCTGAGCCCTTTGCTGTTTGCTGTGGTGATGGACAGGCTGACAGACGAGGTCAGACAGGAATCTCCATGGACAATGATGTTTGCAGATGACATTGTGATCTGTAGTGAGAGGAGGGAAGAGGTGGAGGAAAAGCTTGAGAGGTGGAGGTTTGCACTAGAAAGAAGAGGAATGAAGATTAGTCAGAGTAAAACAGAGTACATGTGTGTGAATGAGAGGGATCCAAATGGAAAAGTGAGGTTACAGGGAGAAGAGATAAAGAAGGTGGAAGATTTTAAGTATCTAGGATCAACAGTCCAGAGTGTGGAAAAGAGGTGAAGAAGCGTGTGCAGGCAGGCTGGGACGGGTGGAGGAAAGTATCAGGTGTGATCTGTGATAGAAGAGTTTCAGCTAAAATGAAAGAGAAAGTGTACAAAACCGTGGTGAGAGCGGTGATGCTGCTTGGTCTAGAGACAGTGTCACTGAAGAAAAGACAGGAAGCAGAGATGGAGGTAGCAGAAATGAAGATGCTGAGGATCTCTCTGGGAGTGACCAGGATGGACAGGATCAGAGGAACAGCACATGTTAGAGATTTTGGGGATAAAGTTCGAGAGGCAAGACTGAGATGGTTTGGACATGTGCAGAGGAGAGAGAGAGAGTACATCAGAAGAAGGATGCTGGGTTTGGAACCACCAGGAAAGAGGACTAGAGGAAGACCAAAGAGGAGGTTCATGGATACAGTGAAGGAAGACATGAAGATAGTTGGTGTGACTGAAGAGGATGCAGCAGATAGGGTTAGATGGAAGAAACTGACTTGCTGTGGCGACCCCTGAAGGGAAATGCCGAAAGAAGAAGAAGAAGACCCCCACACTTCAAGACACTATGTAAAATGAGCAAGAAGGTAAAACATTAGATTAGAATTACTTTATTGATCCCACACGGGGGGAATTTTGGAAATGCCGACAGAAGAAGATTTCTAAAATTTAGAGTTTCAATGATTTGAACACCAAGAAATTTTATAGATTCAACTTGTTCAGGTACACTATCATCTGTTTGAAGTAGTAGATTTTTAATATTTCTTCGATTGGAGCGAAATATCATAAATTAGTTTTTTTGTATTCAAAAATAATTTATTACAATAAAACCAGGTGTTAGCTTTTGCCAATTCCTCAGTTACAGTATTATTAAGTTGTTGTAGGTTTTCATGAGATAGAAAAACACTGGTGTCATCTGCAAACATAACATTATAAAAAATTATAGAAAAATTGGAAATTCATTTTTATAAATTATAAAGAGAAGCGGGCCTAGAATTGACACTTGAAGTACGTCGCTAATAATAGGTTTATAGTTTGACATATTGTTATTTATTTTCACATATGGATCTCTATCGTTAAGGTAGCTTCTAAACCAACTGAGTACGGACCCCCTAAGCAGATCCTGAGAGAGACAGAACCTGAGCAGACACCTAAGAGTCTATAAATTAGACCACCAGTGAAAGGTCTCAGAGCAGAGAAGATGTGGCAGAAAAATCTACCGCTCATGCTGAAGGAGAGAATATGGGGAAAAAACTTAAATATCAAGAAGTTTAAGGACAGACCAGATTTGCTGGAAGTTAAACTTTCCAACATCCTCCCTGAAGAAGTAGGAAATAGACTGAAAGACGTCATACAAACAGCATATTTGGCACAACACAAGAAGATTAAAGAACGGCAAATCAAGAAATGTAATATTCTTCTCAGTAAAAAGAAGAGATTTCAAGAACATTAAGAGAAGAGAGCAGGCAACACAGAATGTGACTGGATTTAGCAAGGACCATTGGATAAGAAATCATTCAGATCAGATACTCTCACAGGAAGAGAAAGATGTTCTTTCCAAAGAACTTAACTTTGCAGTTACATCAAACCACATTCTCACAGTAGACTTCATCACAATCGCAGAATCAGCCATATCATGTCAGAAGCAGCAGATGTAAGCCTCTTGGTCAATCTACATTGAACAATGTTAAACATCTGCTGCTGAAAAATATGGTACATTGACAGAAAGATCCTGCGTTTGGAGCCACCAAGCAAGAGGATTGAGGAAGACCAAAAGAGGAGGTTCATGGATACAGTGAAGGAAAACATGAAGATAGTTTGTGTGACTGAAGAGGATGCAGCAGATAGGGTTAGATGGAAGAAACTGACTTGCTGTGGCGCCCCCTGAAGAGAAATGCCTAAAGGAGAAGAATCATTTGTGATGCTACTCTGCCTGCACCTGGTTAAAGTGAAGATGGTTTCTGTTGTTTGCCAACTATCTGACAGAGTTCTCGAGTTCTCAAATCCAACTCAGTGTTTTTTCTTCAAAGTTCTTGGCAACAAGTCTGTTTAATCCCTCATTCATCTAGGAGTGATCCATCGTAGGTCGAGATGTCACAAATTTCCCATGTGTGGGATCATTAATATATATTCTGATTCGTATGTTTCGACTCTCAACTGAAAGTAATTTTCAATCTTGTGGAGAAATTGATTTTAATGACCGGAGACTGCACTGTAGTCGTTTAGAACAGACATAACGTTACTAAAAAGAGTTCGAAGAGTGTGTTGTTTATAAAATTAAAGGACACTCTGTTTTCAATTCTTTTTCTACAATTCCAAAAGTAATTCTTAAGAAAACGCAATGCAAAAGCCAGGGATTCAAAAGAAAGTATGAATAATAGTGGAGGCAGTGGGCAGCCTTGTCTTGCAGGGGAAAGTAAAGGGACTTTAAAGAGTTGGTTACCTCTGAAGCAAGGGGACAGCGATACAATGATCTTTCCCAGGTTAGCAATTGATCATCAAATTGAAACCTTTTAAGGACTGTAAAAGCAGTCCCACTCAACACAGTCGAAGGCTTTTCAACATCAAGGAATAGAATGACTTCTGGGTGCCGAGGCTCTGAAGCAGGAAAATAAAGGTTGCTGTAAAGCCTGCAAAGATGGGAATGGAGGTGACAATTTTTTAATAAACCCAGTATGATCTGATTGTATGATTGATGGAAGAATACCCTTTTGGTTCTTCCAACCAAATTCTTTCCATGGTCTGGAATTAGAAGAGGAATATTCCTGTCATTCTCAGACAGTTTAATGTTAATTTCCGGTTCCCATTTAGATTTTATGTGCAAAGAAGTAGCACTGGTAGAAAGACTCACAAAACCTAGACAGAATTCTCTCAGGGTTTTTTTTTTTGTGACGTAAAGACATTGATAAAACTACTTGCTAAAAGTCTTCTTTTAAAAATAAACGAATACTTGAGTTTTATATATTTATAAAAGGCCCTGCTCTTTAAACTGAAATTCTTTTGAAATTGTTCAAATGACTTGAAAGTATGACACAGAGCTTTTTCTCCAAATACTCAAAGGAAAGATCTAAACCCCCGTGTTTAAATTGAGAGGTTTGGAGAGGCCAAAGAAGAAGTTTACAATCATGCTAGTTTATATTTCCTTACAATTTCTTTTCATTTTCGCAGAGTTTTTGTAAGTATAAGACTTCTACTCTCTTGGGTAAACAGGTTCTGCAAACTTGGTTTGGGGCTTGAGTTTTAGTCTATGTTCAATTCAATTTATTTCCACTTAGCTTGGTACTCTGAAGAACACAATGTATTCATTTTGAGCGGCATAAAATTTTTCTCTAGGGTTAAGCAGTGTTACAGTAGTTTGCCATAATCCTTGTCCAGTTGGATTGTTTTAAATATTACTTTGAGTCGGGCTCCTGCCCAAATAAAGCAAGAAATCAAGTTGTTCCTGACTGCGAATTGAGCTTAAAAATTATTTTAGTAAAAGAAAAAGTGACTTTGACAACAAATTCAAGTTTAAATTACTCCAACAAAAAAGAGGAAAGTCAGGACAGACTCAGAGAATGTCAGGGAAGGGCCAAATTGGCCACCCCCTGATAGCCGATTCCTCGACTTTGCTCATTTTTTACAGCAGGCCCATCATCTTGAACAAAACTTACCTCTCCCTCTGCAGAGTGTATTTAGACTCTGGAAGCAAAGCAGCCTTCAAACACCAGAAGTGCTTCTTGTACCACCGCACCAGTTCTGCGTCTGACCTTGGAGTTGGAGCTGTGCTGTCTCAAAGATCAGTTCCATGAGGACAAGTTCACCTATGTGCATTCTTTAACCGACGCCTGTCCTCATCCGGGGGAAATTACAATGTCGGTAACCTTGAGTTATTAGCAACTATTGGCTGATTAGGTGTGGAGACATTTGCATGAGGGGACTGAGCATCCATTTCTAGTCTGGACAGATCACAATAATCTGGCCAACATTAAGTCACCAAAAGGGGACACATCAAAGAGCCTGAACCCATCTTTTTACCAACCTGTGTGGTTGCAGCTGTTTCTTAGGAGATCTAGAACATTATTCAAGAGGCTCAGTGTAAACATCCTCACCCAGGTTGTGGCCCTGGGTCCCTCGCTCTCAGATGCTGCCCTTGTGAAAGGCTCCTGCAGCCTACCCCCCCCGACAAGCCTGGTGGTCCCCGGCTGGCGCCCATTGTCACTACACCAGTGTCAGGGGTGTGGTATTCCCCTCCCTCTTCTTCCTGTTTGTCTGTCTGTGTGCGTAAAGCTGGGTGGAGCTGGAACCTGCAACTCATCAGGTCATTGTCTCTCCTGCTGCAGAATAAGAAGGTCCAGTTTCCCACCACTCTTCACCAGATTGTCCGTTTACCTCATTCAGCTCAGGCGCGGCCCTGGGCGGCTGCCTGCTGCAGTGCTCCCTGTTACTTAAGCGTTTAATCGCCAACTTTCCCTGAGTTTCTGTCCCTTTTTCTGGCTGTTTTGTCTCTCACTGAAGATTTCATTTTGAAGGCACTTTGGATGTCATTTTGGACTTTGTTGTTTTGTGTCGGAAGGGTAATTTTTCGGAAATTGTCCGGCTAGCTCTCAACGGCTAGCTGGTTAAGGAGAGTCATTCTACCGTTGACATGCATGTTGATGTGCGTGGCCAGCTGCTGGCTCTCGGAGGCACATCCGTGTGTGGCTGGAGGGGTTGGTTCGGACTCGGGGGAGCTGAGGAGAAGGAGTTGATCTGGAGGAGTTGCGGAGAAGGAGACGGTCTGGAGGAGCTGCTTCCTGTGTTTTTACGGTTTCCATGGAAACGTCTGGTTACTCGCTTGAGGAACTTGAGGCGCTCTCTGGGACCCAGTGAAATACAGAGAGACCAATTTGGTGTTCTTCACTGCGGCCTGGCTTTGTGACCTATTCCAGACTCCAGCTTTTGGGTTGCCAGGTTGGACACAGTGCGACCAGACTGTGACACCAGTGGATAGGGGCACTGCAGCACTCAACTTTCCCTTCGGGGATTAATAAAGTCTATTAAATTCAATGCGGTATACTGCTTGGCTCCTTAAAGATATTGTTAACTCTGGCCTAAATGGTCCATTCAACAGTTTTTTGTCTCCCCTTCAGTCCTGTTATCTAGTTTTGATTTCAGTCCAGGTCTGCCTCCACTCCAGATCCTGAATAACCTCGCTGCCACCAATTTGGGCAGTAACACCCTTTTATATCCATTCTCTCTTGCCTTTTTGTGTCTGAAAAGGGTATTTTTCTGGCCTTTGTTATACAACAATCATGTGAATGATTTCTTTTATAAATCATTTAATTTAAAATGTTTTAATTTGAAAACGAGTGTAGAAAAAGTATTTTATTTTGAAAAAACAAATGTGAGAACCAAATAACCTCAAATTTTTCTTTGGGGGTTAATCTTTTTTTTTAGTTCAAAAAGAACTAAAAATGTGGGCCACATTAACTTTTTTGTTCCTATTTAAGCTGTCCATATACCATATACCAAAATTTGTTCACTCAGCTATACGGTATGTGTATCTATTTGTCCTTAACTTCTGTATAACATGATATCACATGATTGACTACAAAACAAAAATGTTTTAACATATCATAAAATCCTAATATTTCGATCCGTCGTCTTCCGCTTATCCAGGGCTGGGTCGCGGGGGCAACAGCCTCAGACG
Organism: Neostethus bicornis; assembly: GCA_902685375.1. Taxonomy (NCBI): domain Eukaryota; kingdom Metazoa; phylum Chordata; class Actinopteri; order Atheriniformes; family Phallostethidae; genus Neostethus; species Neostethus bicornis. The sequence goes on along the minus strand of CACRXE010000005.1, from coordinate 28,317 downwards.
GGAAGCCCAGGCTTCTCTCACCCCGGCTGCATCCTCCAGCTCACCCGGAAGGATCCCGAGTCGTTCCCCGGCCAGCTGTGAGAAATAGTCTCTCTCCAGCCAGACTCTCCAGTCTCTCCGAGGTCTGCCTCCTGGTCTCCTCCCGGTGGGACGTGCCCAAAACACCTCACCAGTGAGGCGCTCGGGAGGCATCCTGACCAGATGCCCGAACCACCCCATCTGGCTCATCTCAACCTGGAGGAGGAGCGGCTCGACACTGAGCTCCTCCCTGATGGCAGAGCTGCTCACCCAATCTCTGAGTGAGAGCCCAGCCACCCTGCGAAGGAAGCTCATTTCGGCCGCTTGTATCCGCGATTTCATTCTTTCGGTCACCACCCACAGCTGGTGACCGTACTTTGTCACCAGCTGTGGTGACAAAGGTGACCTTACCTCCATAGGTAAGGGTGGGAACGTAGATCGACTTGTAAATCGAGAGCTTTTCTTTTCGGCTCAGCTCTCTCTTCACCACGACGGACCGATGCAGCGTCCTAGTTATTGCTGACACCGCACTGATCCGCCTGTCAATCTCCCGCTCCATCCCCCATTCGTGAACAAGACCCCGAGCTTCTTAAACTCTTCCACTTGGGGCATATCCTAATACGTCCTTTTTAAAGTGAAATAGGAAAATATAGAAATTTGTACATTTTCTAAAATGGCTGGGAGCGGTTGGGGCACTAACCACTTAAGTGGTCATTTTAGTGTTCTAGTGGGACACTAAAATGGGACAAACGTCTTTTAGTATAACAAACACATATTGTGCAATTTTGTTCTCGGCTTTGGTTGTAATTTTAAATTTGATCGATTTAAACCTACCCAATCCAAAGTTATTTTAACTTCCTGTTTTATGGCGTCGAGGTAATATTTGCGAAGGTTAACTTTGAGGACCAACGTGATAATTATTTGTGGCATTGTGAAGGTGTCTCTTAAGTTTTGGGCAAATTTCAAGTTCCTAGTTAAGTTTTAGCATTTACAATGACTAAATTTATTTTTTGTCATAAACATTAAATATGAGTGTTGAAACCATTTTTCAAATTTAACAATCCACAATAGACACACACTTTAATTTAGAGGTGTGAATATTTACACATTTCACCATCAAGGTGCTTTGTCCAGTGGGGATCAAAAGTTTGGGCACCCCAGGTAAAAATTTGTATTAATTTGTATAAAGAAGCCAAGGAAAGATGGAAAAATTTCCAAAAGGCATCAAATTACAGATGAGACATTCTTATAATATGTCAAAAAAAGTTAGATTTTATTTCCATCATTTACACTTTCAAAATAACAGAAAACAAAAAAATGGCGTCTGCAAAAGTTTGGGCACCCTGCAGAGTTAATACCTTGTACTGCCCCCTTTGGCAAGTATCACAGCTTGTAAACGCTTTTTGTAGCCAGCCAAGAGTCCTTCAATTCTTGTTTGAGGTATCTTCGCCCATTCTTCCTTCCAAAAGTCTTCCAGTTCTTTGAGATTTCTGGGCTGTCTGTGACGCACTGCTCTTTTAAGGTCTATCCATAGATTTTCAATTATGTTGAGGTCAGGAGATTGTGAAGGCCATGGCAAAACCTTCAGTTTACGCCTCTTGATGTAATCCACCGTGGATTTTGAGGTGTGTTTAGTATCGTTATCCATTTGTAGAAGCCATCCTCTCTTTAACTTCAGCTTTTTCACAGATGGCATCAAGTTAGCATCTAAAATTTGCTGAAATCTTATTGAATCCATTTATTCTTCTACTTGTGAAATGTTCCCTGTGCCACTGGCTGCAATACAACCCCAAAGCATGATTGATCCACCCCCATGCTTAACAGTTGGACAGAGGTTCTTTTCATTAAATTCTGTGCCCTTTCTTCTCCAAACGTACCTTTGCTCATTCCGGCCAAAAGGTTCTATTTTAACCTCATCGGTCCACAGGACTTGTTTCCAAAATGCATCAGGCTTGTCTATATGTTCATTTGCAAAATTCAAACGCTGATTTTTGTGGTGAGGACGTAGAAGAGGTTTTCCTCTGATGACTCTTCCATGAAGACCATATTTGTACAAGTATCTCTTTATAGTGGAATAATGTACCACAACTCCAGTGTCTGCCAGATCTTTCTGGAGGGATCGTGCAGTCAAACGTGGGTTTTGACTTGCTTTTCTCACAATCCTGCGAGCTGTTCTGTCTGATATTTTTCTTGGTCTTCCAGATCTTGCTTTAACTTCCACTGTTCCTGATGACTGCCATTTCTTAATTACATTCCGAACAGAGGATATTGGCATCTGAAAACGCTTTGCTATCTTCTTATAGCCTTCTCCTGCTTTGTGAGCATCAACTATTCTCAGTTTCAGTGTTCTAGACAACTGCTTAGAAGAACCCATGGTGCTGATTGTTGGGGCAAGGTCAGATGAGTCTGGGCATTTAAAACCTTTGAGATTGACATCACCTGGTCTTTCCAGACAATGATTGAGAACAATCCATGACACTGTCAGGTCTCAGCTTGCCAAAGGGGGCAGTACAAGGTATTAACTCTGCAGGGTGCCCAAACTTTTGCAGACGCCATTTTTTGTTTTCTGTTATTTTGAAAGTGTAAATGATGGAAATAAAATCTAACTTTTTTTGACATATTTGTAAGAATGTCTCATCTGTAATTTGATGCCTTTTGGAGATTTTTCCATCTTTCCTTGGCTTCTTTATGCACATTAATACAAATTTTTACCTGGGGTGCCCAAACTTTTGATCCCCACTGTACATGAAAAAAAGTTGTTCTCATAGTTTAAGTCCTTACCAAGATCTATTGAAAATAACTTATGAACAAAATTGACCAGACATTTTTTTCCGCGCTTTACAGCAGGGCTCCTGCAAATTTTTGGATATAGACTCCGTGGACTCTCAGTTCGTTCAGCTGACCAGCATCTAGCAAAGTTTGTCTGTCTAGCGAATTGTAGTAGGGAGATAGAGGCATTTGTTTGAATTTTAGACGGTAATTTTATGTCAGCATCTATGGGCATGGTAAGCAAATGCTCAGATTTCATTTTTTTTTTTTTTTTTTTTTTTTGCTTTTTACAAAATTTGAAGGATCACTCATTTAATTTTCAATTTTCAGACCGGTAGGTATCCTTTTTATGAAGAAATACAAAAGAGAAAGAAATGTGTACATTTTCTACATGTTTTGAATAAGCATATGGCTCAAAGAGGGGATTTTTGTTTTTTGCACCCAAATGAGATCCAACCTTTTGTCCTTTTTTGATGTAAAAGTTGTTGTACTTGTGAGGGAGGGGAGACGATTTTGGTGGTCATTTTAGTGCTCCAGAGGATGTTAGTTGAAAATACTTAGACAAGAATTCTCAACAGTTTTTTTTTTAACCCCGTCCTGTCTGGCGTTATGAGGAGCAGAATGCCAATCTGTATGTCAAGTACTGTAGTGCTGGACAGATTTGCTCTATCAGGGTCACCACCAAGTTAACAAGTATTATTTTAATTTATTTTTTTAATCACTATACGCTACATCCAAAATGTCTGTGTCTTATGCATTTTTTCCCCGCTGTACCTGACAGAAAATACAGAGAGAGAAGGAGTGAGAAAGACAGCAAAAGAATGAAATTGCAATTTCCTATATTAAAATGCGGCAAACCATATCACTTGACGTGCATGAAAGCATGACTGCCCACACTTGAAAGAAAATTTAATAAATCCTAATTTTGCAAAAGAAACAATGGAAGTATAAAAGATATCAAACCAACAGGTGATACACAGTAGTTGAAATATTTTAAACAAATGTGTCCATGGCAACAAATGTCTAAAAAGCTTCAGAGAGATGCAGTGAATTAGCTGGGAAAGTGGAAGAAGCCACTACAAAGCATCTGCAAACACAAAAAACTATTCGAGCAATTGAAAAGCGCAAAATTTTTATTGATCTAAACATATTTTTGTAAAGCATCTGGTTGTTTGCATAGATTAAATAGAATTCTTATGATCAGCCTGAGAGATTAAGCATGTAATATATCACATGGTAAAAACTGAAAACATGTTTGAGACATTTCTTTTGGAGAAATTGTGCTATGAAAGCATCTGTAAAAGCTCAGCGATGGTCCACTAGGCTGGTGTTTTATCCATAAACTAAAAAAATATTTAATGTGCATTGACTCTCCAGCATGGCATGGATACAGCTCCTGGTTAGAATCAGATTTCACAGAAAACAAAGGAAACAATGAAATTCATATAATATAAGATGTTTTGATTTTTCTTTCATTTTTAGCCACACGCATGAATCCATCCAGTGTGTATCCTCCCAGTGTGTATCCTGCCAGTGCGTATTCTGAATCCATTTTTAAATTATTTTAAAAGAAAGAATACCTGATGGACTAAAGTTCCACTAAGTGGGTGCGAACAATAAGTGCCTTGCTGCTTGTTAAACGACAGTAAATCAGGTGGAACATCTCCATCAGGTTTTTTTTTTAAGATGTAGCAGCACCATTTTATTCCAGCAAGGTCCACGGCAGGAAATCCAAAAAAGCAGTCACTGAAAATTCAGTAGAAATATAGAACCCAGGAGATCTGAAAATGTTGAGTGTACAGGAAATTTTCGGGCTGCACAATGGTCAGGGTGCAGCATGCAGGTAGGAACTGAATATCAGTCCTGTTTGGAGCTTTGAGTGACAGAACAAGCATGTGGCCGGCGGCTGCGCTGGTACAGGCGGTGGCCCTTCCGGCACAGAAGCACAAACCAGTAGATCTGCGGTGCCAGGATGCAGGAGCTGCCCAAGTTGGTCGAGAAAGGGAGATGGAATGGGACGCTATAAAGAGGGATGCCATAGTGGCGGCCGTACATCCAGTACATGTAGGGAAAGAGCACAATGCGGCACATGAAGAAGGTCAGCAGTACAACCCCTCCGTTGAGCTTGTGGAGCCAACAATCCTGCAAACTGAGCTGTGTGGGGAGGGATGGAGATAGAAGTTTAAGTCAGTTTCAAAATGATTTTTTTTAAGAAATACAGGATTTATTTAGACTGCCACTTGTGTTTTGGACAAAAAGCATAACCTTGTTTACGACACATTTAGGTCATTGCTATTTAATTGTGGCACAAATATACACTCAGTTCGAAATGATTATGCAGATTATTTTATCTGTTTCCTCTAATTGGTGCTTCTTAATGTAATTTTAGCAGCTGTGTGGTTTTCTAGCAGAAGCCTTCCACAATGTGTCCACATTGTCTTTATCTGCATGGCTAAGTGTGGGCTTCCAATCAGACACACATCTCTTTAAACTGTGAACAATAGAATGTTTTCATTCACCTATTTCCTGCTTTCCAGCATCAGAGATTGTTTTTCTTTCCCAAATTGATGAAAAAATATTGATCTGCTTAAAAATGTGGAAAAAAATTTAGGAGGTTTTTTTTCTAAATTGGGCTCAAGTGACAATTTAATTATCACAAAATTCAGATTTTGGGAATCCAAAAACCCTATTTATTAATGCTTATTTTAAAGCTTTTCCACAACTAAAGGCTTTTGGGGGAGTCAAACTCAAATACACATAGGGCCAAAATTTTGTATCGGGACCAAGTTGTGGGCCCACATTCATATTTTTAGAAGAAGTTGTTTCCATGTACAACAGTAAAACTTTTCATCTGAACTTAAATGTGTTTTGCTTAAAAACTGAATATGTAACAAGCTAAACTTAACAATTTATCAATGCAAACATGTTGCATTTAATTAAGTCGCTAACACAGCACTAAAACAATGAGAGACCATAGATGGGTCCTGCTCACCCACCTATATGCCAAAACATCAAAAATCGATTCAGGAATTTGTAACAGTGCTGCACGTGCTGTAGGCCATGATAGTGGACCAGCTCCAATAATCATTTGGAATGTCTTTACAGGCCAAATATAATTACTCTGCGGTGCACATTTGGTCCACTATCCAGAGTTTGACACGGCTTGTCTATATCTTTGGCTCACTAACTTACGAACGAATTAACGAATTAATTCTCTCACATGAAGCAGAGGATACTGGTACACAAAGAAATTTTTCAGACAGTTTACATTAATTGGGATCTGTATTTTATGTGATACCCAGTATTAAAACATGGCAGTGTTATGTTAAACACTGTGAAGCAATCTGAACTAATCACAGAGCGGAAGATTTGCTGATTCAATGAAATGCTTTCATACTCTGAATCCATTGACAATAAGGCAGTAGGGGTGGAACTAAAAACTCTGAAACTTTAATCACGTGAACGTCTACAGCCAGCAGAGCACCCAAAACAACAATTTGGAGCAATTTGTTTCAGAATAAAAGCGACGTGCTGCAGAACTCTGTCTTCTTTACCCATCACTAGTTTTCATCATGGGCAATGGTAAAAGGGGAGGGGTTTTTTTTTTGTCTATCATGGATGTAAAAATACAAACTATTTACACAACTGCATTGCTTTATTTTAACATATTTTGTTTAAAAAATACCTTTTTTTAAGCTAAAGTTTATGATGTTTTCAATAGCTGTGAGATAATCATTCATTCCTATGCTATTGTGTTTGAGTGAGACGATTTTAATGTTCCAAAAGCAAAAAGCTATTATCTATCTATCAAACATTAGCACAAAACTTATTCTGTTTAGGTTTGTGTGAGATCACCAAACTAAACCAGATTGCATTTCATCAAAACAAACAACTGAGGACCACAGATATTTTCACAGTTCCAAACAAATGTGTACTACCCATTTGTTTCTCACCTGAATAAGCATTTTGCCCAGGGAGACGAAGGGTGTACTGAGCTCTGTCAGGAACAAGCAGCCAACAAAGAAATCCCCCTTGTCTTTCCTGAAGAACTGAGGGACAGACAAGCAAAGATCAGGCATTAGGAAATTCAGCTACATGGTATCGTGATTCAATGGTATCTTCTTGTAACTCAGAAATATTATTACACTGTGAATACACGTGAGCAGAAAGTGTTTCCTTGCCTGCTCTGCCTCTAAAGCCCTCTGAAAAGCAGCTCTGTTCTTTTCGCATACCAACCGTAGCTCATCACACACTATTACCACAAAAATGTCACAGTTTTAAAAATTATTTACATTCTGCTTGACTTCAAGATACTTCTTTGCTGCCACTGGTATGTTTTAACACTTTTTAAAAAAACCTCCTTTGGCTTGTGCGGCTGGTATCTAGACACGAAATAGAGTATGTCATACCCCTGTTGGGAGTCAAAATCTAGTAAAAACATTGCATGTTCGATGGGGGTCTGACAATATCTGTTGGATCTGTTAAGATTGGAAGATGTGAAGAGTACGTTTGACAATTAATAGATTAAATCTGAGTGATTAAGGGGTACACAAATGTAAAAACCATTTTCTCACATGCAGTGGGCCTTGTGGATGAATAGTACTGAGATATCTGTGTAAGGTTTGAATCTTAATAAATACTGTAATATTACAGGAGAGATGTTGGCTCAGTGGTAGAATCCTTGGACCAGGAGAAACTGGTTCAATTCCCACTGGGCCCATGCCTATACGTCCTTGGAGAAGGGAGACACCTAACCATCAGTTACTCCTATCATGGCTCCCTGCTACGGAACAATAAAGCAAAAGTAATTTTTCCATAAGAGAGGACTATAGTGCAATTTAAAAAAAAAAAAATCAAAATCATTTCAAGTGACTTGCAAGGACTGTGGGTAATACAACACTAAATGTCCCAAATCATTCAAGACATACCCTTTGATTTGAGCTGACCCTTCCCACCCTGTATATGGACTTGTTGAACGACTCCCCTCGGGCAGGAGGCGCCATCCATTCGGACCAGAACGTCCCACCACAAAAACAGCTTCTTCCCTTCTGCCGTTGGACTAATGGATGCTTTATAACCTGGATCCCCACATCTCTTAGTCACTTTATAACCTGGATCCCCACATCTCTTAGTCACTTTATAACCTGGAACCCCACATCTCTTAGTCACTTTATAACCTGGATCCCCACATCTCTTAGTCACTTTATAACCTGGAACCCCACATCTCTTAGTCACTTTATAACCTGGATCCCCACATCTCTTAGTCACTTTATAACCTGGATCCCCACATCTCTTAATCACTTTATAACCTGGATCCCCACATCTCTTAGTCACTTTATAACCTGGATCCCCACATCTCTTAGTCACTTTATAACCTGGATCCCCACATCTCTTAGTCACTTTATAACCTGGATCCCCACATCTCTTAATCACTTTATAACCTGGATCCCCACATCTCTTAGTCACTTTATAACCTGGATCCCCACATCTCTTAGTCACTTTATAACTTGGATCCCCACATCTCTTAGTTACTTTATAACCTGGATCCTCACACCTCTTAGTCACTTTATAACCTGGATACCCACATCTCTTAGTCACTTTATAACCTGGATCCCCACATCTCTTAATCACTTTATAACCTGGATCCACACATCTCTCAGTCACTTTATAACCTGGATCCCCACATCTCTTAGACACTTTATAACCTGAATCCCCACATCTCTTAGTCACTTTATAACCTGGATCCCCACATCTCTTAGTCACTTTATAACCTGGATCCCCACATCTCTTAGTCACTTTATAACCTGGATCCCCACATCTCTTAAACAATTTATAACCTGGATCCCCACATCTCTTAGTCACTTTATAACCTGGATCCCCACATCTCTTAGTCACTTTATAACCTGGATCCCCACATCTCTTAGTCACTTTATAACCTGGATCCCCATATCTCTTAGTCACTTTATAACATGGATCCCCACACCTCTTAATCACTTTATAACGTGGATCCCCACATCTCTCAGTCACTTTATAACCTGGATCCCCACATCTCTTAGACACTTTATAACCTGGATCCCCTCATCTCTCAGTCACTTTATAACCTGGATCCCCACATCTCTTAGACACTTTGTAACATGGATCCCCACATCTCTTAATCACTTTATAACCTGGATCCCCACATCTCTCAGTAACTTTATAACCTGGATCCCCACATCTCTTAGACACTTTATAACCTGGATCCCCACATCTCTTAGTCACTTTATAACCTGGATCCCCACATCTCTTAAACAATTTATAACCTGGATCCCCACATCTCTTAGTCACTTTATAACCTGGATCCCCACATCTCTTAGTCACTTTATAACCTGGATCCCCACATCTCTTAATCACTTTATAACCTGGATCCCCACATCTCTTAGACACTTTATAACCTGGATCCCCACATCTCTTAATCACTTTAAAACCTGGATCCCCACATCTCTTAGTCACTTTATAACCTGGATCCCCACATCTCTTAAACAATTTATAACCTGGATACCCACATCTCTTAGTCACTTTATAACCTGGATCCCCACATCTCTTAGTCACTTTATAACCTGGATCCCCACATCTCTCAGTCACTTTATAACCTGGATCCCCACATCTCTTAGACACTTTATAACCTGGATCCCCACATCTCTTAGTCACTTTATAACCTGGATCCCCACATCTCTTAGTCACTTTATAACCTGGATCCCCACATCTCTTAGTCACTTTATAACCTGGATCCCCACATCTCTTAGTCACTTTATAACCTGGATCCCCACATCTCTTAAACAATTTATAACCTGGATCCCCACATCTCTTAGTCACTTTATAACCTGGATCCCCACATCTCTTAGTCACTTTATAACCTGGATCCCCACATCTCTTAAACAATTTATAACCTGGATCCCCACATCTCTTAAACAATTTATAACCTGGATCCCCACATCTCTTAATCACTTTATAACCTGGATCCCCACATCTCTTAGTCACTTTATAACCTGGATCCCCACATCTCAGTCACTTTATAACCTGGATCCCCACATCTCTTAGTCACTTTATAAACTGGATCCCCACATCTCTTAGTCACTTTATAACCTGGATCCCCACATCTCTTAGTCACGTTATAACCTGGATCCCCACATCTCTTAATTACTTTATAACCTGGATCCCCACATCTCTTAGTCACTTTATAACCTGGATCCCCACATCTCTAATTCACTTTATAACCTGGATCCCCACATCTCTTAGTCACTTTACAACCTGGATCCCCACATCTCTTAGTCACTTTATAAACTGGATCCCCACATCTCTTAGTCACTTTATAACCTGGATCCCCACATCTCTTAGTCACTTTATAACCTGGATCCCCACATCTCTTAGTCACTTCATAACCTGGATCCCCACATCTCTTAGACACTTTATAACCTGGATCCCCACATCTCTTAGTCACTTTATAACCTGGATCCCCACATCTCTTAAACAATTTATAACCTGAATCCCCACATCTCTTAGTCACTTTATAACCTGGATCCCCACATCTCTTTGTCACTTTATAACCTGGATCCCCACATCTCTTAGTCACTTTATAACCTGGATCCCCACATCTCTTAGACACTTTATAACCTGGATCCCCACATCTCTTAATCACTTTAAAACCTGGATCCCCACATCTCTTAGTCACTTTATAACCTGGATCCCCACATCTCTTAAACAATTTATAACCTGGATAACCACATCTCTTAGTCACTTTATAACCTGGATCCCCACATCTCTTAGTCACTTTATAACCTGGATCCCCACATCTCTCAGTCACTTTATAACCTGGATCCCCACATCTCTTAGACACTTTATAACCTGGATCCCCACATCTCTTAGTCACTTTATAACCTGGATCCCCACATCTCTTAGTCACTTTATAACCTGGATCCCCACATCTCTTAGTCACTTTATAACCTGGATCCCCACATCTCTTAGTCACTTTATAACCTGGATCCCCACATCTCTTAAACAATTTATAACCTGGATCCCCACATCTCTTAGTCACTTTATAACCTGGATCCCCAAATCTCTTAGTCACTTTATAACCTGGATCCCCACATCTCTTAAACAATTTATAACCTGGATCCCCACATCTCTTAAACAATTTATAACCTGGATCCCCACATCTCTTAATCACTTTATAACCTGGATCCCCACATCTCTTAGTCACTTTATAACCTGGATCCCCACATCTCAGTCACTTTATAACCTGGATCCCCACATCTCTTAGTCACTTTATAAACTGGATCCCCACATCTCTTAGTCACTTTATAACCTGGATCCCCACATCTCTTAGTCACGTTATAACCTGGATCCCCACATCTCTTAATTACTTTATAACCTGGATCCCCACATCTCTTAGTCACTTTATAACCTGGATCCCCACATCTCTAATTCACTTTATAACCTGGATCCCCACATCTCTTAGTCACTTTACAACCTGGATCCCCACATCTCTTAGTCACTTTATAAACTGGATCCCCACATCTCTTAGTCACTTTATAACCTGGATCCCCACATCTCTTAGTCACTTTATAACCTGGATCCCCACATCTCTTAGTCACTTCATAACCTGGATCCCCACATCTCTTAATCACTTTATAACGTGGATCCCCACATCTCTCAGTCACTTTATAACCTGGATCCCCACATCTCTTAGACACTTTATAACCTGGATCCCCTCATCTCTCAGTCACTTTATAACCTGGATCCCCACATCTCTTACACAATTTGTAACATGGATCCCCACATCTCTTAATCACTTTATAACCTGGATCCCCACATCTCTCAGTCACTTTATAACCTGGATCCCCACATCTCTTAGTCACTTTATAACCTGGATCCCCAAATCTCTTAAACAATTTATAACCTGGATCCCCACATCTCTTAGTCACTTTATAACCTGGATCCCCACATCTCTTAGTCACTTTATAACCTGGATCCCCACATCTCTTAGTCACTTTATAACCTGGATCCCCACATCTCTTAAACAATTTATAACCTGGATCCCCAAATCTCTTAGTCACTTTATAACCTGGATCCCCACATCTCTTGAACAATTTATAACCTGGATCCCCACATCTCTTAATAACTTTATAACCTGGATCCCCACATCTCTTAGTCACTTTATAACCTGGATCCCCACATCTCAGTCAATTTATAACCTGGATCCCCACATCTCTTAGTCACTTTATAAACTGGATCCCCACATATCTTAGTCACTTTATAACCTGGATCCCCACATCTCTTAATCACTTTATAACCTGGATGCCCACATCTCTTAGTCACTTTATAATCTGGATCCCCACATCTCTTAAACAATTTATAACCTGGATCCCCACATCTCTTAGTCACTTTATAACCTGGATCCCCACATCTCTTAGTCACTTTATAACCTGGATCCCCACATCTCTTAATCACTTTATAACCTGGATCCCCACATCTCTTAGACACTTTATCACCTGAATCCCCACATCTCTTAGTCACTTTATAACCTGGATCCCCACATCTCTTAATCACTTTATAACCTGGATCCCCACATCTCTTAGTCACTTTATAACCTGGATCCCCACATCTCTTAGTCACTTTATAACCTGAATCCCCACATCTCTTAGTCACTTTATAACCTGGATCCCCACATCTCTTAGTCACTTTATAACCTGGATCCCCACATCTCTTAGTCACTTTATAACCTGGATCCCCACATCTCTTAAACAATTTATAACCTGGATAACCACATCTCTTAGTCACTTTATAACCTGGATCCCCACATCTCTTAGTCACTTTATAACCTGGATCCCCACATCTCTTAGTCACTTTATAACATGGATCCCCACATCTCTTAATCACTTTATAACCTGGATCCCCACATCTCTCAGTCACTTTATAACCTGGATCCCCACATCTCTTAGTCACTTTATAACCTGGATCCCCACATCTCTTAGTCACTTTATAACCTGGATCCCCACATCTCTTAGTCACTTTATAACCTGGATCCCCACATCTCTTAGTCACTTTATAACCTGGATCCCCACATCTCTTAAACAATTTATAACCTGGATCCCCACATCTCTTAGTCACTTTATAACCTGGATCCCCACATCTCTTAGTCACTTTATAACCTGGATCCCCACATCTCTTAAACAATTTATAACCTGGATCCCCACATCTCTTAGTCACTTTATAACCTGGATCCCCACATCTCTTAAACAATTTATAACCTGGATCCCCACATCTCTTAATCACTTTATAACCTGGATCCCCACATCTCTTAGTCACTTTATAACCTGGATCCCCACATCTCAGTCACTTTATAACCTGGATCTCCACATCTCTTAGTCACTTTATAAACTGGATCCCCACATCTCTTAGTCACTTTATAACCTGGATCCCCACATCTCTTAGTCACTTTATAACCTGGATCCCCACATCTCTTAATTACTTTATAACCTGGATCCCCACATCTCTTAGTCACTTTATAACCTGGATCCCCACATCTCGAATTCACTTTATAACCTGGATCCCCACATCTCTTAGTCACTTTACAACCTGGATCCCCACATCTCTTAGTCACTTTATAACCTGGATCCCCACATCTCTTAGTCACTTTATAACCTGGATCCCCACATCTCTTAGTCACTTTATAACCTGGATCCCCACATCTCTTAGTCTCTTTATAACCTGGATCCCCACATCTCTTAGTCACTTTATAAACTGGATCCCCACATCTCTTAGTCACTTCATAACCTGGATCCCCACATCTCTTAGTCACTTTATAACCTGGATCCCCACATCTCTTAATCACTTTATAACCTGGATCCCCACATCTCTTAGTCACTTTATAACCTGGATCCCCACATCACTTAGTCACTTTATAACCTGGATCCCCACATCTCTTAAACAATTTATAACCTGGATCCCCACATCTGTTAGTCACTTTATAAGCTGGATCCCCACATCTCTTAAACAATTTATAACCTGGATCCCCACATCTCTTAGTCACTTTATAACCTGGATCCCCACATCTCTTAGTCACTTTATAACCTGGATCCCCACATCTCTTAGTCACTTTATAACCTGGATCCCCACATCTCAGTCACTTTATAACCTGGATCCCCACATCTCTTAGTCACTTTATAACCTGGATCCCCACATCTCTTAGTCACTTTATAACCCGGATCCCCATATCTCTTAGTCACTTTATAACCTGGATCCCCACATCTCTTAGTCACTTTATAACCTGGATCCCACATCTCTTAGTCACTTTATAACCTGGATCCCCACATCTCTTAGTCACATTATAACCTGGATCCCCACATCTCTTAGTCACTTTATAACCTGGATCCCCACATCTCTTAGTCACTTTATAACCTGGATCCCCACATCTCTTAGTCACTTTATAACCTGGATCCCCACATCTCTTAGTCACTTTATAACCTGGATCCCCACATCTCTTATTCACTTCATAACCTGGATCCCCACATCTCTTAGTCACTTTATAACCTGGATCCCCACATCTCTTAGTCACTTCATAACCTGGATCCCCACATCTCTTAATCACTTTATAACCTGGATCCCCACATCTCTTAATCACTTTATAACCTGGATCCCCACATCTCTTAGACACTTTATAACCTGGATCCCCACATCTCTTAATCACTTTAAAACCTGGATCCCCACATCTCTTAATCACTTCATAACCTGGATCCCCACATCTCTTAGTCACTTCATAACATGGATCCCCACATCTCTTAGTCACTTTATAACATGGATCCCCACATCTCTTAATCACTTTATAACCTGGATCCCCACATCTCTTTGTCACTTTATAACCTGGATCCCCACATCTCTTAGTCACTTTATAACCTGGATCCCCACATCTCTTAATCACTTTATAACCTGGATCCCCACATCTCTTAGTCACTTTATAACCTGGATCCCCACATCTCAGTCACTTTATAACCTGGATCCCCACATCTCTTAATCACTTTATAACCTGGATCCCCACATCTCTTAGTCACTTTATAACCTGGATCCCCACATCTCTTAATCACTTTATAACCTGGATCCCCACATCTCTTAATCACTTTATAACCTGGATCCCCACATCTCTTAATCACTTTATAACCTGGATCCCCACATCTCTTAGTCACTTTATAACCTGGATCCCCACATCTCAGTCACTTTATAACCTGGATCCCCACATCTCTTAATCACTTTATAACCTGGATCCCCACATCTCTTAGTCACTTTATAACCTGGATCCCCACATCTCTTAGACACTTTATAACCTGGATCCCCACATCTCTTAGTCACTTTATAACCTGGATCCCCACATCTCTTAATCACTTGATAACCTGGATCCCCACATCTCTTAGTCACTTTATAACCTGGATCCCCACATCTCTTAGACACTTTATAACCTGCATCCCCACATCTCTTAATCACTTTATAACCTGGATCCCCACATCTCTTAGTCACTTTATAACCTGGATCCCCACATCTCTTAAACAATTTATAACCTGGATCCCCACATCTCTAGTCACTTTATAACCTGGATCCCCACATCTCTTAGTCACTTTATAACCTGGATCCCCACATCTCTTAGTCACTTTATAACCCGGATCCCCATATCTCTTAGTCACTTTATAACCTGGATCCCCACATCTCTTAGTCACTTTATAACCTGGATCCCACATCTCTTAGTCACTTTATAACCTGGATCCCCACATCTCTTAGTCACATTATAACCTGGATCCCCACATCTCTTAGTCACTTTATAACCTGGATCCCCACATCTCTTAGTCACTTTATAACCTGGATCCCCACATCTCTTAGTCACTTTATAACCTGGATCCCCACATCTCTTAGTCACTTTATAACCTGGATCCCCACATCTCTTATTCACTTATAACCTGGATCCCCACATCTCTTAGTCACTTTATAACCTGGATCCCCACATCTCTTAGTCACTTATAACCTGGATCCCCACATCTCTTAGTCACTTTATAACCTGGATCCCCACATCTCTTAATCACTTTATAACCTGGATCCCCACATCTCTTAGACACTTTATAACCTGGATCCCCACATCTCTTAATCACTTTATAACCTGGATCCCCACATCTCTTAATCACTTCATAACCTGGATCCCCACATCTCTTAGTCACTTCATAACATGGATCCCCACATCTCTTAGTCACTTTATAACATGGATCCCCACATCTCTTAATCACTTTATAACCTGGATCCCCACATCTCTTTGTCACTTTATAACCTGGATCCCCACATCTCTTAGTCACTTTATAACCTGGATCCCCACATCTCTTAATCACTTTATAACCTGGATCCCCACATCTCTTAGTCACTTTATAACCTGGATCCCCACATCTCAGTCACTTTATAACCTGGATCCCCACATCTCTTAATCACTTTATAACCTGGATCCCCACATCTCTTAGTCACTTTATAACCTGGATCCCCACATCTCTTAATCACTTTATAACCTGGATCCCCACATCTCTTAATCACTTTATAACCTGGATCCCCACATCTCTTAATCACTTTATAACCTGGATCCCCACATCTCTTAGTCACTTTATAACCTGGATCCCCACATCTCTAGTCACTTTATAACCTGGATCCCCACATCTCTTAATCACTTTATAACCTGGATCCCCACATCTCTTAGTCACTTTATAACCTGGATCCCCACATCTCTTAGACACTTTATAACCTGGATCCCCACATCTCTTAGTCACTTTATAACCTGGATCCCCACATCTCTTAATCACTTGATAACCTGGATCCCCACATCTCTTAGTCACTTTATAACCTGGATCCCCACATCTCTTAGACACTTTATAACCTGCATCCCCACATCTCTTAATCACTTTATAACCTGGATCCCCACATCTCTTAGTCACTTTATAACCTGGATCCCCACATCTCTTAAACAATTTATAACCTGGATCCCCAAATCTCTTAGTCACTTTATAACCTGGATCCCCACATCTCTTGAACAATTTATAACCTGGATCCCCACATCTCTTAATAACTTTATAACCTGGATCCCCACATCTCTTAGTCACTTTATAACCTGGATCCCCACATCTCTAGTCAATTTATAACCTGGATCCCCACATCTCTTAGTCACTTTATAAACTGGATCCCCACATATCTTAGTCACTTTATAACCTGGATCCCCACATCTCTTAATCACTTTATAACCTGGATCCCCACATCTCTTAGTCACTTTATAATCTGGATCCCCACATCTCTTAAACAATTTATAACCTGGATCCCCACATCTCTTAGTCACTTTATAACCTGGATCCCCACATCTCTTAGTCACTTTATAACCTGGATCCCCACATCTCTTAATCACTTTATAACCTGGATCCCCACATCTCTTAGACACTTTATCACCTGAATCCCCACATCTCTTAGTCACTTTATAACCTGGATCCCCACATCTCTTAATCACTTTATAACCTGGATCCCCACATCTCTTAGTCACTTTATAACCTGGATCCCCACATCTCTTAGTCACTTTATAACCTGAATCCCCACATCTCTTAGTCACTTTATAACCTGGATCCCCACATCTCTTAGTCACTTTATAACCTGGATCCCCACATCTCTTAGTCACTTTATAACCTGGATCCCCACATCTCTTAAACAATTTATAACCTGGATAACCACATCTCTTAGTCACTTTATAACCTGGATCCCCACATCTCTTAGTCACTTTATAACCTGGATCCACACATCTCTTAGTCACTTTATAACATGGATCCCCACATCTCTTAATCACTTTATAACCTGGATCCCCACATCTCTCAGTCACTTTATAACCTGGATCCCCACATCTCTTAGTCACTTTATAACCTGGATCCCCACATCTCTTAGTCACTTTATAACCTGGATCCCCACATCTCTTAGTCACTTTATAACCTGGATCCCCACATCTCTTAGTCACTTTATAACCTGGATCCCCACATCTCTTAAACAATTTATAACCTGGATCCCCACATCTCTTAGTCACTTTATAACCTGGATCCCCACATCTCTTAGTCACTTTATAACCTGGATCCCCACATCTCTTAAACAATTTATAACCTGGATCCCCACATCTCTTAGTCACTTTATAACCTGGATCCCCACATCTCTTAAACAATTTATAACCTGGATCCCCACATCTCTTAATCACTTTATAACCTGGATCCCCACATCTCTTAGTCACTTTATAACCTGGATCCCCACATCTCAGTCACTTTATAACCTGGATCTCCACATCTCTTAGTCACTTTATAAACTGGATCCCCACATCTCTTAGACACTTTATAACCTGGATCCCCACATCTCTTAGTCACTTTATAACCTGGATCCCCACATCTCTTAATTACTTTATAACCTGGATCCCCACATCTCTTAGTCACTTTATAACCTGGATCCCCACATCTCTAATTCACTTTATAACCTGGATCCCCACATCTCTTAGTCACTTTACAACCTGGATCCCCACATCTCTTAGTCACTTTATAACCTGGATCCCCACATCTCTTAGTCACTTTATAACCTGGATCCCCAGCATCTCTTAGTCACTTTATAACCTGGATCCCCACATCTCTTAGTCTCTTTATAACCTGGATCCCCACATCTCTTAGTCACTTTATAAACTGGATCCCCACATCTCTTAGTCACTTCATAACCTGGATCCCCACATCTCTTAGTCACTTTATAACCTGGATCCCCACATCTCTTAATCACTTTATAACCTGGATCCCCACATCTCTTAGTCACTTTATAACCTGGATCCCCACATCACTTAGTCACTTTATAACCTGGATCCCCACATCTCTTAAACAATTTATAACCTGGATCCCCACATCTCTTAGTCACTTTATAAGCTGGATCCCCACATCTCTTAAACAATTTATAACCTGGATCCCCACATCTCTTAGTCACTTTATAACCTGGATCCCCACATCTCTTAGTCACTTTATAACCTGGATCCCCACATCTCTTAGTCACTTTATAACCTGGATCCCCACATCTCAGTCACTTTATAACCTGGATCCCCACATCTCTTAGTCACTTTATAACCTGGATCCCCACATCTCTTAGTCACTTTATAACCCGGATCCCCATATCTCTTAGTCACTTTATAACCTGGATCCCCACATCTCTTAGTCACTTTATAACCTGGATCCCACATCTCTTAGTCACTTTATAACCTGGATCCCCACATCTCTTAGTCACATTATAACCTGGATCCCCACATCTCTTAGTCACTTTATAACCTGGATCCCCACATCTCTTAGTCACTTTATAACCTGGATCCCCACATCTCTTAGTCACTTTATAACCTGGATCCCCACATCTCTTAGTCACTTTATAACCTGGATCCCCACATCTCTTATTCACTTCATAACCTGGATCCCCACATCTCTTAGTCACTTTATAACCTGGATCCCCACATCTCTTAGTCACTTCATAACCTGGATCCCCACATCTCTTAATCACTTTATAACCTGGATCCCCACATCTCTTAATCACTTTATAACCTGGATCCCCACATCTCTTAGACACTTTATAACCTGGATCCCCACATCTCTTAATCACTTTATAACCTGGATCCCCACATCTCTTAATCACTTCATAACCTGGATCCCCACATCTCTTAGTCACTTCATAACATGGATCCCCACATCTCTTAGTCACTTTATAACATGGATCCCCACATCTCTTAATCACTTTATAACCTGGATCCCCACATCTCTTTGTCACTTTATAACCTGGATCCCCACATCTCTTAGTCACTTTATAACCTGGATCCCCACATCTCTTAATCACTTTATAACCTGGATCCCCACATCTCTTAGTCACTTTATAACCTGGATCCCCACATCTCTTAGTCACTTTATAACCTGGATCCCCACATCTCTTAATCACTTTATAACCTGGATCCCCACATCTCTTAATCACTTTATAACCTGGATCCCCACATCTCTTAGTCACTTTATAACCTGGATCCCCACATCTCAGTCACTTTATAACCTGGATCCCCACATCTCTTAATCACTTTATAACCTGGATCCCCACATCTCTTAGTCACTTTATAACCTGGATCCCCACATCTCTTAGACACTTTATAACCTGGATCCCCACATCTCTTAGTCACTTTATAACCTGGATCCCCACATCTCTTAATCACTTGATAACCTGGATCCCCACATCTCTTAGTCACTTTATAACCTGGATCCCCACATCTCTTAGACACTTTATAACCTGCATCCCCACATCTCTTAGTCACTTTATAACCTGGATCCCCACATCTCTTAGTCACTTTATAACCTGGATCCCCACATCTCTTAATCACTTTATAACCTGGATCCCCACATCTCTTAGTCACTTTATAACCTGGATCCCCACATCTCTTAGTCACTTTATAACCTGGATCCCCACATCTCTTAGTCACTTTATAACCTGGATCCCCACATCTCTTAGTCTCTTTATAACCTGGATCCCCACATCTCTTAGTCACTTTATAACCTGGATCCCCATATCTCTTAGTCACTTTATAACCTGGATCCCCACATCTCTTAGTCACTTTATAACCTGGATCCCCACATCTCTTAGTCACTTTATAACCCGGATCCCCATATCTCTTAGTCACTTTATAACCTGGATCCCCACATCTCTTAGTCACTTTATAACCTGGATCCCACATCTCTTAGTCACTTTATAACCTGGATCCCCACATCTCTTAGTCACTTTATAACCTGGATCCCCACATCTCTTAAACAATTTATAACGTGGATCCCCACATCTCTTAGTCACTTTATAACCTGGATCCCCACATCTCTTAGTCACTTTATAACCTGGATCCCCACATCTCTTAAACAATTTATAACCTGGATCCCCACATCTCTTAGTCACTTTATAACCTGGATCCCCACATCTCTTAAACAATTTATAACCTGGATCCCCACATCTCTTAATCACTTTATAACCTGGATCCCCACATCTCTTAGTCACTTTATAACCTGGATCCCCACATCTCTTAATCACTTTATAACCTGGATCCCCACATCTCTTAGTCACTTTATAACCTGGATCCCCACATCTCTTAGTCACTTTATAACCTGGATCCCCACATCTCTTAGTCACTTTATAACCTGGATCCCCACATCTCTTAAACAATTTATAACGTGGATCCCCACATCTCTTAGTCACTTTATAACCTGGATCCCCACATCTCAGTCACTTTATAACCTGGATCTCCACATCTCTTAGTCACTTTATAAACTGGATCCCCACATCTCTTAGTCACTTTATAACCTGGATCCCCACATCTCTTAGTCACTTTATAACCTGGATCCCCACATCTCTTAATTACTTTATAACCTGGATCCCCACATCTCTTAGTCACTTTATAACCTGGATCCCCACATCTCTAATTCACTTTATAACCTGGATCCCCACATCTCTTAGTCACTTTACAACCTGGATCCCCACATCTCTTAGTCACTTTATAACCTGGATCCCCACATCTCTTAGTCACTTTATAACCTGGATCCCCACATCTCTTAGTCACTTTATAACCTGGATCCCCACATCTCTTAGTCTCTTTATAACCTGGATCCCCACATCTCTTAGTCACTTTATAAACTGGATCCCCACATCTCTTAGTCACTTCATAACCTGGATCCCCACATCTCTTAGTCACTTTATAACCTGGATCCCCACATCTCTTAATCACTTTATAATCTGGATCCCCACATCTCTTAGTCACTTTATAACCTGGATCCCCACATCACTTAGTCACTTTATAACCTGGATCCCCACATCTCTTAAACAATTTATAACCTGGATCCCCACATCTCTTAGTCACTTTATAAGCTGGATCCCCACATCTCTTAAACAATTTATAACCTGGATCCCCACATCTCTTAGTCACTTTATAACCTGGATCCCCACATCTCTTAGTCACTTTATAACCTGGATCCCCACATCTCTTAGTCACTTTATAACCTGGATCCCCACATCTCAGTCACTTTATAACCTGGATCCCCACATCTCTTAGTCACTTTATAACCTGGATCCCCACATCTCTTAGTCACTTTATAACCTGGATCCCCACATCTCTTAGTCACTTTATAACCCGGATCCCCATATCTCTTAGTCACTTTATAACCTGGATCCCCACATCTCTTAGTCACTTTATAACCTGGATCCCACATCTCTTAGTCACTTTATAACCTGGATCCCCACATCTCTTAGTCACATTATAACCTGGATCCCCACATCTCTTAGTCACTTTATAACCTGGATCCCCACATCTCTTAGTCACTTTATAACCTGGATCCCCACATCTCTTAGTCACTTTATAACCTGGATCCCCACATCTCTTAGTCACTTTATAACCTGGATCCCCACATCTCTTATTCACTTCATAACCTGGATCCCCACATCTCTTAGTCACTTTATAACCTGGATCCCCACATCTCTTAGTCACTTCATAACCTGGATCCCCACATCTCTTAATCACTTTATAACCTGGATCCCCACATCTCTTAATCACTTTATAACCTGGATCCCCACATCTCTTAGACACTTTATAACCTGGATCCCCACATCTCTTAATCACTTTATAACCTGGATCCCCACATCTCTTAATCACTTCATAACCTGGATCCCCACATCTCTTAGTCACTTCATAACATGGATCCCCACATCTCTTAGTCACTTTATAACATGGATCCCCACATCTCTTAATCACTTTATAACCTGGATCCCCACATCTCTTTGTCACTTTATAACCTGGATCCCCACATCTCTTAGTCACTTTATAACCTGGATCCCCACATCTCTTAATCACTTTATAACCTGGATCCCCACATCTCTTAGTCACTTTATAACCTGGATCCCCACATCTCAGTCACTTTATAACCTGGATCCCCACATCTCTTAATCACTTTATAACCTGGATCCCCACATCTCTTAGTCACTTTATAACCTGGATCCCCACATCTCTTAATCACTTTATAACCTGGATCCCCACATCTCTTAATCACTTTATAACCTGGATCCCCACATCTCTTAATCACTTTATAACCTGGATCCCCACATCTCTTAGTCACTTTATAACCTGGATCCCCACATCTCAGTCACTTTATAACCTGGATCCCCACATCTCTTAATCACTTTATAACCTGGATCCCCACATCTCTTAGTCACTTTATAACCTGGATCCCCACATCTCTTAGACACTTTATAACCTGGATCCCCACATCTCTTAGTCACTTTATAACCTGGATCCCCACATCTCTTAATCACTTGATAACCTGGATCCCCACATCTCTTAGTCACTTTATAACCTGGATCCCCACATCTCTTAGACACTTTATAACCTGGATCCCGACATCTCTTAATCACTTTATAACCTGGATCCCCACATCTCTTAGTCACTTTATAACCTGGATCCCCACATCTCTTAATCACTTTATAACCTGGATCCCCACATCTCTTAGTCACTTTATAACCTGGATCCCCACATCTCTTAGTCACTTTATAACCTGGATCCCCACATCTCTTAGTCACTTTATAACCTGGATCCCCACATCTCTTAGTCTCTTTATAACCTGGATCCCCACATCTCTTAGTCACTTTATAACCTGGATCCCCATATCTCTTAGTCACTTTATAACCTGGATCCCCACATCTCTTAGTCACTTTATAACCTGGATCCCCACATCTCTTAGTCACTTTATAACCCGGATCCCCATATCTCTTAGTCACTTTATAACCTGGATCCCACATCTCTTAGTCACTTTATAACCTGGATCCCCACATCTCTTAGTCACTTTATAACCTGGATCCCCACATCTCTTAAACAATTTATAACGTGGATCCCCACATCTCTTAGTCACTTTATAACCTGGATCCCCACATCTCTTAGTCACTTTATAACCTGGATCCCCACATCTCTTAAACAATTTATAACCTGGATCCCCACATCTCTTAGTCACTTTATAACCTGGATCCCCACATCTCTTAAACAATTTATAACCTGGATCCCCACATCTCTTAATCACTTTATAACCTGGATCCCCACATCTCTTAGTCACTTTATAACCTGGATCCCCACATCTCAGTCACTTTATAACCTGGATCCCCACATCTCTTAGTCACTTTATAACCTGGATCCCCACATCTCTTAGTCACTTTATAACCTGGATCCCCACATCTCTTAGTCACTTTATAACCTGGATCCCCACATCTCTTAAACAATTTATAACGTGGATCCCCACATCTCTTAGTCACTTTATAACCTGGATCCCCACATCTCTTAGTCACTTTATAACCTGGATCCCCACATCTCTTAAACAATTTATAACCTGGATCCCCACATCTCTTAGTCACTTTATAACCTGGATCCCCACATCTCTTAAACAATTTATAACCTGGATCCCCACATCTCTTAATCACTTTATAACCTGGATCCCCACATATCTTAGTCACTTTATAACCTGGATCCCCACATCTCAGTCACTTTATAACCTGGATCCCCACATCTCTTAGTCACTTTATAAACTGGATCCCCACATCTCTTAGTCACTTTATAACCTGGATCCCCACATCTCTTAGTCACTTTATAACCTGGATCCCCACATCTCTTAATTACTTTATAACCTGGATCCCCACATCTCTTAGTCACTTTATAACCTGGATCCCCACATCTCTAATTCACTTTATAACCTGGATCCCCACATCTCTTAGTCACTTTACAACCTGGATCCCCACATCTCTTAGTCACTTTATAACCTGGATCCCCACATCTCTTAGTCACTTTATAACCTGGATCCCCACATCTCTTAGTCACTTTATAACCTGGATCCCCACATCTCTTAGTCTCTTTATAACCTGGATCCCCACATCTCTTAGTCACTTTATAAACTGGATCCCCACATCTCTTAGTCACTTTATAACCTGGATCCCCACATCTCTTAGTCACTTTATAACCTGGATCCCCACATCTCTTAGTCACTTTATAACCTGGATCCCCACATCTCTTAGTCACTTTATAACCTGGATACCCACATCTCTTAAACAATTTATAACCTGGATCCCCACATCTCTTAGTCACTTTATAAGCTGGATCCCCACATCTCTTAGTCACTTTATAACCTGGATCCCCACATCTCTTAGTCACTTTATAACCTGGATCCCCACATCTCTTAGTCACTTTATAACCCGGATCCCCATATCTCTTAGTCACTTTATAACCTGGATCCCCACATCTCTTAGTCACTTTATAACCTGGATCCCACATCTCTTAGTCACTTTATAACCTGGATCCCCACATCTCTTAGTCACATTATAACCTGGATCCCCACATCTCTTAGTCACTTTATAACCTGGATCCCCACATCTCTTAGTCACTTTATAACCTGGATCCCCACATCTCAGTCACTTTGTAACCTGGATCCCCACATCTCTTAGTCACTTTATAACCTGGATTTCCACATCTCTTAGTCACTTTATAACCTGGATCCCCACATCTCTTAATCACTTTATAACCTGGATCCCCACATATCTTAATCACTTTATAACCTGGATCCCCACATCTCTTAGTCACTTTATAACCTGGATCCCCACATCTCTTAGTCACTTTATAACCCGGATCCCCATATCTCTTAGTCACTTTATAACCTGGATCCCCACATCTCTTAGTCACTTTATAACCTGGATCCCACATCTCTTAGTCACTTTATAACCTGGATCCCCACATCTCTTAGTCACATTATAACCTGGATCCCCACATCTCTTAGTCACTTTATAACCTGGATCCCCACATCTCTTAGTCACTTTATAACCTGGATCCCCACATCTCTTAGTCACTTTACAACCTGGATCCCCACATCTCTTAGTCACTTTATAACCTGGATCCCCACATCTCTTATTCACTTCATAACCTGGATCCCCACATCTCTTAGTCACTTTATAACCTGGATCCCCACATCTCTTACTCACTTCATAACCTGGATCCCCACATCTCTTAGTCACTTTATAACCTGGATCCCCATATCTCTTAATCACTTTATAACCTGGATCCCCGCATCTCTTAGTCACTTTAAAACCTGGATCCCCACATCTCTTAGTTAATTTATAACCTGGATCCCCACATCTCTTAATCACTTTATAACCTGGATCCCCACATCTCTTAGACACTTTATAACCTGGATCCCCACATCTCTTAATCACTTTATAACCTGGATCCCCACATCTCTTAATCACTTCATAACCTGGATCCCCACATCTCTTAGTCACTTCATAACATGGATCCCCACATCTCTTAGTCACTTCATAACCTGGATCCCCACATCTCTTAGTCACTTTATAACCTGGATACCCACATCTCTTAAACAATTTATAACCTGGATCCCCACATCTCTTAGTCACTTTATAAGCTGGATCCCCACATCTCTTAAACAATTTATAACCTGGATCCCCACATCTCTTAGTCACTTTATAACCTGGATCCCCACATCTCTTAGTCACTTTATAACCTGGATCCCCACATCTCTTAGTCACTTTATAACCTGGATCCCCACATCTCAGTCACTTTATAACCTGGATCCCCACATCTCAGTCACTTTATAACCTGGATCCCCACATCTCTTAGTCACTTTATAACCTGGATCCCCACATCTCTTAGTCACTTTATAACCCGGATCCCCATATCTCTTAGTCACTTTATAACCTGGATCCCCACATCTCTTAGTCACTTTATAACCTGGATCCCACATCTCTTAGTCACTTTATAACCTGGATCCCCACATCTCTTAGTCACATTATAACCTGGATCCCCACATCTCTTAGTCACTTTATAACCTGGATCCCCACATCTCTTATTCACTTCATAACCTGGATCCCCACATCTCAGTCACTTTATAACCTGGATCCCCACATCTCTTAATCACTTTATAACCTGGATCCCCACATCTCTTAGTCACTTTATAACCTGGATCCCCACATCTCTTAATCACTTTATAACCTGGATCCCCACATCTCTTAATCACTTTATAACCTGGATCCCCACATCTCTTAATCACTTTATAACCTGGATCCCCACATCTCTTAGTCACTTTATAACCTGGATCCCCACATCTCAGTCACTTTATAACCTGGATCCCCACATCTCTTAATCACTTTATAACCTGGATCCCCACATCTCTTAGACACTTTATAACCTGGATCCCCACATCTCTTAGTCACTTTATAACCTGGATCCCCACATCTCTTAATCACTTGATAACCTGGATCCCCACATCTCTTAGTCACTTTATAACCTGGATCCCGACATCTCTTAGAGACTTTATAACCCGGATCCCCACATCTCTTAATCACTTTATAACCTGGATCCCCACATCTCTTAGTCACTTTATAACCTGGATCCCCACATCTCTTAATCACTTTATAACCTGGATCCCCACATCTCTTAGTCACTTTATAACCTGGATCCCACATCTCTTAGTCACTTTATAACCTGGATCCCCACATCTCTTAGTCACTTTATAACCTGGATCCCCACATCTCTTAGTCTCTTTATAACCTGGATCCCCACATCTCTTAGTCACTTTATAACCTGGATCCCCATATCTCTTAGTCACTTTATAACCTGGATCCCCACATCTCTTAGTCACTTTATAACCTGGATCCCCACATCTCTTAGTCACTTTATAACCCGGATCCCCATATCTCTTAGTCACTTTATAACCTGGATCCCCACATCTCTTAGTCACTTTATAACCTGGATCCCACATCTCTTAGTCACTTTATAACCTGGATCCCCACATCTCTTAGTCACTTTATAACCTGGATGACCACATCTCTTAAACAATTTATAACGTGGATCCCCACATCTCTTAGTCACTTTATAACCTGGATCCCCACATCTCTTAGTCACTTTATAACCTGGATCCCCACATCTCTTAAACAATTTATAACCTGGATCCCCACATCTCTTAGTCACTTTATAACCTGGATCCCCACATCTCTTAAACAATTTATAACCTGGATCCCCACATCTCTTAATCACTTTATAACCTGGATCCCCACATCTCTTAGTCACTTTATAACCTGGATCCCCACATCTCAGTCACTTTATAACCTGGATCCCCACATCTCTTAGTCACTTTATAACCTGGATCCCCACATCTCTTAGTCACTTTATAACCTGGATCCCCACATCTCTTAGTCACTATATAACCTGGATCCCCATATCTCTTAAACAATTTATAACGTGGATCCCCACATCTCTTAGTCACTTTATAACCTGGATCCCCACATCTCTTAGTCACTTTATAACCTGGATCCCCACATCTCTTAAACAATTTATAACCTGGATCCCCACATCTCTTAGTCACTTTATAACCTGGATCCCCACATCTCTTA